>CM059431.1:60255176-60722355 GCA_030390025.1 Squalus acanthias | reverse complement strand
TTCTGAGGTAGCGCCTCGATCCCTGACGTTAGTGCCATAAGAGAGGGGTGTAGCGCTTGATTTCGCGTTCCAATCACCTCTAGCGGCGCTGGAGACGAAATTCGCGGTCGGTGGCGATAATTAGCGCCGGGCGCTAAACTTTGCCAGATGCGGAAAGAAGTGAATGGCCAGAGAACCTTTCTGTCCTCCGCAACCAGTTGCGCTGGGAGCAAAAGATTCATGACAAAATGCAGTGTACACTGAAGTATTTGATCTAGTTTCTTCTGACAGAAAACAGCAGACTGTGTGAGGAGTTGGAGGATACAAGCAGAGCGTTCAGGGAATTAAACTGGCGCCAAACCACTGACTCCCTCAAAGCAGACCATGGCCCGTGCTTAGAAAAAATCCAACAGCTTCAGGCACAAATCAGCCAACAGCGGGCAGTGGTGGCTGCTGTCTGTAAAATCAAACCGAAATATCCTGGCCTTTGCTGGGACAATATAGCTGAGGACCCCACTCCCTCTGCTCTGCCTCCACCGTACAATGATGGCGAAACAAACACGGCAATACCAGTGTGTGTGGTCACGCGGGCCAATGCTGCCCGTCAGCCTCAGCACCAGACTGAAGAGGAGGTGGAAGGCGTCCAATCCTTCTCCTCGACCACTAATGACAGGGGGGAAAACGGTCACCACGACCACGCATAGACCCCTTTCCGCTGTTGAGGTCAGGGTACTAAAGGATGATCTGGGGACGGTGGACAGGAACACCAGCCCCTCGACCTCAGGCAGTGGTGGAGGATTTTTATAAATCACCCACCCAGAACTAGAAGGGGACGACCTCAAACAGGTCCTCCTGGATGCATGTTCCTCAGGACTAAAACAAGAAATGGACCAGGACATACTGAGGGGGGGTACAATAGATGAGATTGAGTTAGAACTATGCCAAACACTAGGGGAGGAGGGCATTGATTTTCACCAGCTCAGAGCCAACACCAAACAGGGCCCTACCGAAAGCCCGAATGCCTTTGCGCATAAACTCCATGACGTCTTCCAGCGCACCAGTGGCGGTGGAGGGGATTACTTCAATAACCCTCTTTTTGAACGGCCTCCAAACATTGGTCCGTAATGTGCTGGGCTACAAAGACACCCCGTGGGAACAAGTACGCACCCATGTCAGAACTGCTTGGGATCAGACCCGTGCCAATATCCCTGGGACACCTGCTAAAGCTACAGTACCGGCCATCAAAGGCCCGCTACCTAACCCAAAGTCAGGGCCGTCCAAAGCTCCGCGCCAAGAAAATTGCCTCGGTGTGTTGCTACGTCAGCCACCGTCTAGGCCACTATGCCCGTCAATGCAACAACAACCCCCCAAGACACGACCCGGTCAAACAGCGAGTAGAGAGAATGGAGGCAGCCATAGCGGCTTTGACCATCGGACTGGGAGCCCGACCGGTTGCTGTGGCGCATCAGCAACCCGAGTCAACGGATTCGTTTCCACCTCCCGTGACTCCCACAGGCGTCTCAGGTGGAGGTAACTTCCCCGCTCCGAACGATGGTGGTGGGAGACCGGTAATCCGCACTGTTGATTCTGGAGGCTGTCAACAATTAATGTTAGTCGACTCTGGCTCCTCCGCCACCATCATTCACGATCCCCACCCCAATCCTCCAAAGGGCGTGCCCCAAGTTTTATTGGGCTTTGACAATTCAATACAGACAACTATACAAGGATCCTTTTCCTTGGAGCTAAAGCAGGGTGTTGTTCGCAAAGGCACATTCATGACCAGCTCCCCAGTTTGGCCGGTTAGAAAACCGGATGACTAGTGACTATCGCAAACCCAACTCAGTCACCCCCGCGTGTGCCCCGGTGGTTCGGGAGACACCCACCCTACTCTCCCAGATTCCCAGTGGTAGTAATCAGTACAGAATGAGATTCAGTAGAAAACATCAGAAATTCAAAATTGGCTTATGGGAAAAAGGATAAGATTAGTCTATGATGAAATAAAGAAAGGAGAAAAGGAAAGATTCTGTCCCTTTTCTACTTTCAGTGTAGTGTCCTTTTTAAAACAAAAGCCTGTATGAAAGTTTCAAAGCTAAAAGCTGAGGAAAACAAAAAAAGTTTGTTTAACAAAAGATTAAGTTTCAGTCTAAGATTTAACCTTGGAGATGCGGTTGCTATCGTGAATTTTCCAAAGCAGTTTGATTTGTTTTGTTTAAATGTGAAAACCAAACTGTCTTTTTCGATCAGGAAAGTTTTTTTTAAATTTACGTGAAGTGACGCATCTGCTTGCGTCTGACAATATTTGCTCCACCTTCTTAAAAATCTGCAAAGGAGTTAATCCCTTCCGCTGGCAGCTGTTTTTTTAAAAATTGGTTCACTAAACAACTTTGATCTATGTTTTCTATCTTTAATATTGTATCAGACAGTAAAGTTTCTCCAGACGCTCATGAATGAGATAGAATCTGGTATTAATGGGAATTTTCATTCTAGTGAAAGTCAGGAAAGTGTAGTTAGGAATAGTAAATTGATCGCTTTCTCTTGGAGACATTTGTGTCCTTGCCTATGTACCTTTTATGAAAACTGCATTGATATCCTGGCCATTACCCAAGACATCGGGACCATGCAGAGAGAGATGAGCAAAGATCTCCAGACAACTACAATCTTTTGATAGGATCACCTGAAAGCCCGAGAATGGCTTGTATCGGATGGCACGTATCGGATGGCACGTGTGGCATGATATTGAGATACCGATATGAACATGCAAATGTGATTTGTTACGTATGAAGCAATTACCATCCAGAAATGCATGGTGAATTTGCACTGAAGAACGGGTCTCAGACATGCTCAGTTACTTGACAACAGTACGACATGAAATGGTTAACGTGGCTCAGCAGAGTGAGGCAACTTTTAATGCATTGACACATACTCCATCGAGAAACTATCTAATTAATGAAACAATCAGAATAGAGTTAAACACACTGGTACCTGTTAGAGGTCCCTCCCTAAACCTCTCCGCCTCTCTTTCGTCCTTTAAGACGCTCCTTAAAACCTCTCTCTTTGACCAAGCTTTTGGTCGTCTGACCTAATTTCTCTGTGTGGCTCGGTGTCAAATTTTGTTTTATAAAACTCCTGTGAAGCGCCTGGTGATGTTTTGCTGCTTTATAGACGCTATGTTAATAAGTTGCTGAGTGAGTGGAGAGCTACAGATCTCTATTTGAATAGGTGCTGCATAATGGTGCGACATCAATCGTTGATCAGTGAAATCAGACTGATGGATTTTTGTTGGCTAAGGTTATGAAGGCATATGGAGCAATGGTGGGTGAATGGAGGTGAGGCACAGATCAGCCAGGATCTCACTGAATGGCGGAGCACACCCGAGGGGCTGAATTACAGGAAGACAGGAAGAGAAGGAAGCCAAAGTTTTTTTGCAGGGGTGGACGCAGATGGAAATAAGGTTGGAAGGGGGTAGGGGGTTACGGGTGATAAAATGTATGGTCAGAGATGGCCTGGTCAGTGATCAAGATCATGCAAGCAGGGAGGCCAGGAGAGACGGCAAAGTAGAGGGGTGGACGTGATGGGTAGGGGTGTTTAAGGGACAACAGGAGGGCAGTAAAATCGGAGGAGAAAGGACAAGGGGAGTGGAGATGGAGATTGAAATGACCGAGGATGAGGAGTCACTGAATGCAGAGGCTGAAGGAGGAAAGCAGGGAGGATATGTGGGTGAGAAATCTGGGGTGGTGGGCAATAGACAACAAGGATTTTAAAGGAGAGAACAACAAATGTCACAACGGGCCGCTCTGATGTCAGAGCAACTTCCTGATGACATCATTAAGCAACTTCAATCCCCGACACATGAAGATCCCAAATTGGGGCAATTCTGCTAGAAATGTCTGTCCGACACTCCCATTTCCACATCTTTTGTCACAAGTACTTTCAGTGTCTGTGGTGCGGTGGGTTCTTTATTAGGAACAAACAGTTGCTCAATCCAATATGGCTGCCAAGGGTTGGGAATGTTGCCTTGTCCGTATGGTCTGTATCTCAGGTTTGGGCCTTAACCCCCAGCACCCACCTTAAATTGCCACAAAGAGCTGGCAGGACTTATATGGGCACATGACCCAGGGCCACATCACAACTGAGGGCTTACATAACTTGGCCTCACAATGAAAACCATGACAACACAGAAACCCAGGGCTGGACAAAATACAGCAAAGTGGTACAAACTGTGCATTTCTGCAAGAGATGGAGGTTGTGACAGAGATAAAGTGTCTCGGGCTAAAATCACAAATGGACAACCCGCTTAACAAGCTCCACCAGCAGATTTGTGTTTCGCTGGAGTCTACCGATGATCTTGCTGTGAAGAACCAGACTGAGATCCTTCGCTGTTTCAGAGTTCTGGCCCCAGCTTATACAGACAAAATGGTGGAATTTCTCCTATCTCAGTTAGAGAACGCTGACCAACAAATGAGAGTAGGAACACTCGCTGTACTAAAGGCACCTCATCACATCAGTCTCATCGCACTTGGAGAGGAAGGCGGCTCAGATTGTGGCTGCAATAAAACCAGTCCTTCTAGACAAGAGCAGCAATCAGGAGAAGAAGCTCATTGCCCAGGTAATGTGTGTCATGGCTGAGCAAGGATACCTTGAGCCCAAGGGAGGAAAGGCAATGGTGCAATTCCTCATCCAACAGTGTGCTGCATCCATTGGTTCAGGGATCCTGGTACCACCCAATCATCAGCCAGACCCAGTAACAGATGAAGAATTAGTCACACTATGTGAAAGAGTGATGTGTTTGATCACAACGGCAGTGAAGATGGAGGATGTCCTTTGGCCATCCTTACTGGAGTTTGTTAATATGACCCAGTACACCAAGGCTTTAACAATAATCTGCAGTTGTTCAGCACATATTGGGAAAAAGAAACTGCGAGCCGGTAGCGAAAGCTTTTCTCTTATTTATAATGAAGCTGCCAATCTCCCTAAAGCCCAGGCACTGCTGACCCGGCTCCTCGCTGTGTCTTGTTGCCCATATCAGGGAGGAGGCCGAGGAGCTGCGGCACTGAGTCTACTGAAAGTCCTGAGTCTCGATGTCCACTCAGAATCAGTGAGGTGGTGGGAAGACGAGCTGGCACCATTAGTTGACCATTTACTGGAAAATTCAGAGGAGTCTCTGTCCCAATCTGAAAGGGAGAATAAATTATTGGCGGTCTTGTGCCTAGCTTTAAATACGATTGATGATGAGGAATGGACATGTCAGCTCGCTGATGAAATAGCAAAACAACTCAACACCAACTATCATTCCCCACAAGAGAAGGGCTTTCTATATAAATCTCTTGCGTCAGTGCTCCGCCACACCCGCACTAGGAATGTAAGGGAGGAGCTTCACCAAATGCTACTGAGTGTGCAGCACAGTGAGAGTGTGGAGAGAGAGGGAGCAGTCCTTGCCATTGGTTTCTGTGCCATGGTACATTTTGATGATACGCTCAGTAGCCTGGAGGAGTTTGCTAACGCCAGCAGATTTAGGGTCATGACTGATGAGGAATCAGATAAAGTCAAAAGCACATTGGTTCTGTGCTATGGGAACATGGCAGTCTGTGCACCTGAAGAACTGCTGTTCGCAATCGAGAGCCACATTTAGCCAGCTGTTGGTCATTTAATTACAAGTGGGCAGGGGATAAAGGCTGAATCCAGACACTAAAGCTCAGCCTAATACAGACCGTGACTCAGATAGCCAGATCCCTATATATAAATCACTGGAGACTTTCCATCAACTATATTAGAAACAGGGTGCTGCTCACATACATGCAGGATCTTATCGAGGCCGAGTCACCAGAGCTGCTGCAGAGCCCTGTTCGACAGTTAGCCATGGACGCCTGCACGCATCTCGTGAAACTACACAGTGAATCAATCCAAGCTGACACCTGCCAATTGATTCAAAGCTGCTTGATCAGTACTTTCGGCTTGGTACCTCCAGAACTGAACAGTGACGAGGACACAAATGATAATACAAAGGAGACGGCAAAGCTTTATACCCAAACCACAGATTCTCTGCAAAATCTTCTGAAGCAAGTATTACGTCAGGACCTGTCCCCTCAAGGACTTGAGGCCATTTTCAAACATGTAGAAGCCTGGATCAGTTCAACAAAAGACCATGAACGAGAGAGCCATGGAAATGACCTTGGAGCATCTGAAACTTTACTGGAGGAAGCTCAATGTTAGTAATGTAGTGCCTGGAAATAACACGGGGACTCTGATTGGGCGACTGATGCTGTGCTGTGCAGACCAATCACTTCCCGTTCGACAGATGGCCCTGGACTCTTTGTACATAATCCTGGCCATTCATTTGTCGTTGGAAGGCACCAATCTAGTTCAGCAAACGGAGCAATTAGAGGGACTGAAAAGAGTCAGAGAACAGTTGGTTAACCCTGACAATTTAGTCCTCTTAAAATCCTGCTCTCAAATCACAGAGGTCATTTCCAAATGTTTGCCCCATGACCAGCTGGGCAACTTACTCTTCATGGTCTTCAAAGGACTGTCTGACCAACACCCCAGCTGTTCCAATGCAGCCGCTGTTCTCATGCAAACCACGATCATGCTCATTGAAGCATACAAAATTATTACAGGGTTTGATAGGGTGGATGCTGGGAGAATGTTTCCCTTGGCTGGGGAGTCTAGAACCAGGGGCCACAGCCTCAGGATAAAGGGTTAGCCATTCAGGACTGAGATGAGAAGAAATTTCTTCACACAGAGGGTGGTGAATCTTTGGAATTCTCTACCCCAGAGGGCGGCGGAGGCTCAGTCATTGGGTATATTCAAAACAGAAGTCGATAGATTTCTGACTAGCAAGGGCATCAAGGGATATGGCGATAAGGCCGGTGAATGGAATTGAGGCAGAAGATCATCCATGATCTCATTGAATGGCGGAGCAGGCTCGAAGGGCCGAATGGCCTACTCCTGCTCCTATTTCTTATGTTCTTATGTAAACTACAAGGCAGTGAACTTGGGGACCAGTTCTTGGAGATAATTGACGCAGTGAACTTGGGGACCAGTTCTTGGAGATAATTGACGCACTGAGACTAGAATTGTAATCAATTCCTTACGAGCAGGTGAAACTTTCAGTTCTGCATAGTGTAGCCATTCTGGCCTCACACAACACAGCAACAGTTGTGTCCTGTCTCCTCACCTACCCCGTCCCTTTGGACAAGTACGTGTGGACATGTGGCGATCACTGGCTGAGGACACAGAATGTGCCATGAGAACAATGGGAGAGCTGCTGGACACACTGAAAAACCAGTTGCCATTTGGGATGAGCAGAACCTGTTCCGTCAGTGAGAACGCACCCTTGAATCCCTGGCTGCCGTCTGTGGGCTGGGACAGATTATAACTAAGTCCAAGTCGGTAAAGGTGGTGACTGCATTATTCTCGCAGTTATTCAGCACCCCGCTCATTCATTGCAACTCTTCCATTCATGTTTCTCTGCTCAATAGTTTTGCTCCTGGTGATAAATTCAACCAGAGACAATTCTCAGCTGCGTTTGAAACACCTAAATGTAGAGATGTGTGTGAACTGTATGAGGACACTAAAGGACCCGCTAGCTCGGACAAACAATACAGAAGTAGCTACTTATATGGTGAACAGTGGAGGATGGGACCAGATGAAGAACCTCCGCATATCTGACAAGGGTTTGCCTTGCTGGCATCAGCCTGCCTGGTATTGTGGAAGAGCTGGCAGCTCAGATACATACCATCCAAGAGTGTCATGCAGTCACTGTGGCTTCCTTCTTTGGACAGCTATTAAAATCTCCACTGGTTTCACAGCTGCAGCTCACAGACACTCTGGTGAGCACATTGCTAAGGTGTTTGCGTGATGCTTGTCCAGTTGCTGTGTGTCAGGGGCCTGACAACATTACAACTGGAGCCCATTACTGGTCTCATCAAGTGATGGGCACAATGCTGAGTCGGCTGGGAACCAAGGAGAACCAAGAGGAAGTGCTAACATTTGAGGTGCTGTCGTGCCTCTCCAAGAACATAACTAAATTGAGAGGGAGCGCCATCAACCCTTTGTAAAGAAAATCCTCACCAGCATTCAACCACTCTTTGACGTCGAGTGTGATCAAGTGCGGGCTGAAGCGATCTGCATGTTGGGGAACTTGACCAAATGTGGAATCGGAGGTTCCAGATCCTTCTTCTACCGACTGATCCATTCCAACCTTGTGCGTTTGTTACTGCACCTGGACGGAAAGAGTGAGGAGGTCACCAGGTCCTGCAGTTCAGCACTGCAACTGGTTGTCCCCCTCATTGGATCAGCTGAGGCTTCCTCATTAATCAAGAACTATCTAGGGGAACCTAATGGGAACTACATGGATCTCCTAAGGGACCTTTCACGACAGTTGGTTGAAGATTTCCCCAACAGGATCACTTCCTACGCCATGGATTGCCAGTCCTTCCTCCACAACCCCCAGGAGCAGCTCCGAGCACATGCAGCGGCCTTTTCAACTTTACTCCTCCAGCAGCCAGAACATGTCCGATCTGCCCGGAGACTCACCTGGTAGAATAGCTGCCTAAGGAACTGCTGCTGTCGCCGTCAGAATGAAGCTAAACACACAGGCCCTGATCGTCCTTCACCTCCTCATCTTTGCATCAAACTGCTGAATTTTCCAACATGACTTGTAAATATGTAAATTCATGAATTGTAAATAAATAGATATCCTGTTATTGCAACTCTCGATCGATCTTCAAACGGTGCAGGTTCAGCAGCTGTGTGATGGAAGAGTGTACACACACACACCTGCACCCCCCTCACGCACACTCGCACCCCCCTCACGCACTCACGTACCCACAAACATACACTCTTAGCAAAATCACAAATGACATCCTATGTGACTGTGACAAAGGTAAACTATCCCTCCTCGTCCTTCTCACAACTTACATTCCCACCCAGCTTTGTATCAGCAGCAAACTTGGATATATTACATTTGGTCCCCTCATCCAAATCATTGATTGTGAACAGCTGAGGCCCAAGCACTGATCCTTGCGGTACCCCACTAGTTAAAGCTTGCCAACCTGAAAATGACCTGCTTATTCCTACTCTCTATGTTTTCTGTCCATTAACCAATCCTCAATCCATGCTAGTATATTACCCCCAATCCCATGAGCCCTAATTTTGTTTAATAACCTCTTGTGTGGCACCTTATCGAATGCCTTCTGAAAATCCAAATACACCACATCCACTGGTTCCCCCTTATTTATTTTGCTAGTTACAACCTCAAAAAATTCTAACAGATTTGTCAAACATGATTTCCCTTTCATAAATCCGTGCTGACTCTGCCCAATCCTATTATTATTTTCTAATGGCTGGTTAGGAATGCAAGCTGTGAGGAGGATGCAAGGAGGCTTCAAGGGGATATAGACAGGCTAAGTGAGTGGGCAAGAACATGGCAAATGGAATATAATGTGAAGTTATCCACTTTGGTAGGAAAAATAGAAAAGCAGAGTATTTTTTAAATGGTGAGAGATTGGGAAATGTTGGTGTTCAGAGGGACCTGGGTGTCCTTGTACACAAATCACTGAAAGTTAACATGCAGGTACAGCAAGCAATTAGGAAATCAAATGGTATGTTGGCCTTTATTGCAAGAGGATTTGAGTATAAGAGTAAAGACGTCTTACTGCAATTATATAGGGCCCTGGTGAGACCACACCTGGAGTATTGTGTACAGTTTAGGTCTCCTTACCTAAGGAAGGATATACTTGCCATAGAGGGAGTGCAACAAAGGTTCACCAGACTAGTTCCTGGGATGGGGTGATTGTCCTATGAGGAGAGATTGAGTAGACTAGGCCTATATTCTCTAGAGTTTAGAAGAATGAGAGGTGATCTCATTGAAACATACAAAATTCTTACAGGGCTTGACAGGGTAGATGCAGGGAGGATGTTTCCCCTGGCTGGTGAGTCTAGAACCAGGGGAGTCACAGTCTCAGAATAAGGGGTCAGCCATTTAGGACTGAGATGAGGAGAAATTGCTTCACTCAGAGGGTGGTGCATCCTCGGAATTCTCTACCCCAGAGGGCTGTAGAGGCTCAGTCGTTGAGTATATTCAAGACATAGATCAATAGATTTTTGAATATTAAAGGAATCAAGGGATGTGGGGATAGTTCAGGAAAGTGGAGATGAGGTTGAAGATCAGCCATGATCTTATTCAATGGCGGAGCAGGCTCGAAGGGCCAAATGGCTTACTCCTGCTCCTATTTCTTATGTTCTTATCCACCACCGTAAACATTCACTTCCTCCACCACTGGCGTACCGTGGCTGCAGTGTGTACCACCTGCAAGATGCACTGCAGCAACTCGCCAAGGCTTCTTCGGCAGCACCTCCCAAACCTGCGACCTCTACCACCTACAAAGACAAGGGCAGCAGACGCAAGTGAACACCACCACCTCCAAGTCATACACCATCCTGACTTGGAAATATATCGCCGTTCCTTCTTCGTCGCTGGGTCAAAATCCTGGAACTTCCTCCCTTCACCTTCACCACACGGACTGCAGCGGTTCAAGAAGGCAGCTCACCGCCATCTTCTCAAGGGCAACTGGGAATGCGCAATAAATGCTGGCATTGCCAGCGACACCCACATCCCATGAACGAATATTTTTTTAAAAATGTCTACGATTAGATACCAGTTTGTGCTCACTGTGTATTCAGACGCTCACTGGGTATTCGAACACTAGTCGGTACTCACTGTGGTTCTTGTACATTTATTTAGCCGCCGGTTTCCATTAATTAACCTTTTCCCCTGTTTTTGTAAATCTGAAAGTCCCGCCGGAATTGGGCTCCTCCAATGAGGTTGCACCTTTGTCCGTCGCCCTTTCGCTTCCCCGAAGGCTCGCGCTCGGTGCCAATAGTCCGGGCAGCTTCCGTTCCGGGTCTTGTCCTTTTAATTTACAGAAATGGCGACCGAAGTGGCAAGTTGGGTTTGAATGAAATGTTTCTGGCGGATCAGGTGCTCGGTTGGTGTTAACCGCCGAAGAGTTGCTTGTAAAGGATGTGTGCAGCCCATGTTTGGGCCAAGGAGGAGAGAGCGGAGGGCGACGGTTCCTGGCCTCCTTCACTCGGCGCCTCTACATTCAAATCGCGGTCCTCACCTGCAGAGTTCTTTACTGTTCGTCACTTTCAAACGCCTTTGACAGTTGTTAAAATGTGGGGATTGAAGGTGAACGCAGGGGATGGCTGAAGGGTGGGAAGCACTGGGCACCCGGTTGGTTGGTGAGTGAGCGGGGATCATTGCTGGGCCCCTGTTCATTCCCATTGGGGATTAGACTCCAAAACTTAATGCCAACTGTAAGAGGGTGGGGTGGAAATTAGCCTGATGAGGTAGTCAGGGTTCCACATAATTAGATAAAATATGTCAATAGTTGTAATACTGGCGGATAAAATTTAATTTGATAAATTGCACAGAAGAGGAAAAATGGGCAAAATGCATGCACCTTGAATGCTGTAAGGAAGTTGAATGAGATCTTGTAATATTCGTTCACTTACTGTTAGCATTCAATTACTGAGAAGCAACATTCAACGAAGTAAATTGAATGGTCAAATAGTAGAATAGTAGTTGCAGGTAGTCATGCTTAAATTGTACAGTGCTCTTCTTGGACCACAGATTACCAGGACACATCCCTGGCAGCAGTGAGGAGAACATGCACAAAATTGATCCCTATTGTCAAAGGATTGATTACTGAAAAAAGACCAGAGAACCTGGGGCTTTTCAATCAACTGTAGAACTGTAGAAATTTGCAGAGCATTTGACCCAGGAAGTTTGTGCCAGCCCTTAGATAGTGTAATCCAAAATCTAATCCTACTGCAGCTGTGCTCTCCTAGCCCTGTATCTTCCTCCCCTTCAAATGGTTATTCAGTTGTCCCTTTAAAAAAGCTGTAGACTCTTGTTTCAACCTCTTGCTGTGGCAAAGCATTTCATGCTCCAAAAAACCTCTGCATTAAAAAGTTTCTCTTAACCTATCTCCTCACTTTCTTGGTGACTATTTTAAATTGATGAAACTTCATCACTAACTACCCAAGCAGAGATTTAGTCTTACCCATTCACACTATCAACACCTTTTGTAATTTTAAACAGTACTATTAAATCCCCTTCAGTAATAGCTAAGCTGCTCAAAATATATCAGTAGAGAGGAGTACTGCATTGTTGAAGGTAGCGTTTCCGCTTTGGGTGCAATTGGCGAATCTGGCGCAAATTGCACCCTTTTATAAAAGATCCCCCCCCCCGAGTTTCTCCTCAAACTCATTTGCATATCGTCAAATGCAAAATCTGCCATGAACCAGCACCAAATTTAAAATAAAAAAATAAAAATTATGCTTTAAAAAATATTCCTTGATATATTTAATATCTTGGTAAAGTTTGATTAATATAACTGAAAATGGATTTATCACAAAAAATAAGCATTTTAAATCACAATGCCAATCCACCATCTGTGAGTAACCCAATTTTAAATGACTGAAAATGACTTTTATAAAATATACAAAACTTTTCTTGTTACATTGAGGTACAGCAGTCAGTTCCTTAGTAAATTTTAAAAAATCATGCAAAACCTTTCTAAACGTACCTATTCGTGTCTTTGCGCTCAAAAGATACAGCTTAATATTTGGAGCCTACCTGAAGGCCCGCGAACAAGTGCAATTAGCGGAAGCTCCCAATGGTGATTAATTCACCCTGGGGGCGTGGCCAGTTTTGTGGGCAGGGCCTGCTTCTACCGCGATGTTTTTAAAACTCGCACAAAAGATTGCCGAACTCGAGTTGCGCTGGACCAATTTGAGGTTAAAATTCCACGATCTTTTGCACTGGTTATGCCAATATCAGGCAAATTGCGGTGAAAATACCAGCGCAATCGAGCGGAAACTCCAGGCCATTATGTTTTGGATGAGATGTTAAACTAATGCCTTGGCTGTCGGCTCAGGTAGACATAAAAAAAAACAATGGCACTATTAAAAGAACAGGGAAGTTGTCCTGGCCCACATTCATCCCTCAACCAACACTACCACTACCAAAAGAGATTAGTTGGTTATACATCTCAGTGCTGTTTGTGGGACCTTGCTGTGCACAAATTGGCTGCAGCATATGCCTACATTATAACAGTGACGAAACTTCAAAAGTACTTCATTGCTGTGAAGTGCTTAAGGTGTTATATAAATGTAAGTTCTTCTTTATTTCAAATTTAAAAGAGGATGCCATGATGCGGAGATGCCGGTGTGTTGGACTGGGGTGGACAAAAGTGAGAAGTCGCACAACACCAGGTTATAGTGCAACAGCTTTATTTGAAATCACAAGCTTTCGGAGCTGCTGCTTCTTCGTCAGGTGAAGGTGACGAAGGAGCAGCGCTCCGAAAGCTTGTTATTTCAAATAAAGCTCTTGGACTATAACCTGGTGTTGTGCGACTTCTCACTTTAAAAGAGGATGATATTGATAATTTTCTCTGGACATTTGAATTGTTAGCTGGTCATCACAAGTGGGACAAATAGAAATAGGCATCTAACTCACGATGTCACTAAGTGGAAAAACGCTCATGATGTTTTCTCTTATCAATCTTGCCGATAGTATGAAATATGTTACTGTAAAGTGTGCTATTTTTGGGGAGAATGATTTAACGCCTGAGGTGTATGACACTAATTGAAGAAATTAAGAGAGAATCTGGACAGTACTTATACCTCAAAGTCACGTGGCAAGACACGAGAAAGAGAGAGAGTGGCCCGAGAGTATAGAGCGGTGAGAGAGAGTATAAAGTGGTGGGAGAGAAAGAGAGAGAGAGAGAGTGGCCCGAGAGTATAAAGCGGCGAGAGAGAGAGAGTATAAAGTGGTGGAAGAGAGAGAGAGAGAGTGGCCCGAGAGTATAAAGCGGTGAGAGAGAGTGGCGAGAGAGTATAAAGTGGCGAGAGAGAGAGAGTGGCATGAGAGTATAAAGTGGCAAGAGAGAGAGAGCGACGAGAGAGTATAAAGTGGCGAGAGAGAGCGATGTAAAAGTATAAAGTGGCGAGAGAGAGTGGCCGAGAGTATAAAGCGGCGAGAGAGAGAGAGAACGGCCTGAGAGGTAATAAATTGGCGAGAGAGGCAGTAAAAGACAAGGCCAAGAGTTGAGTGGGAGAAAAATCGCAAATTGGTGTCACAGCACAAGGTGGGGCAGCGGGGGTGAGTTACAGGCAAATATTTAATTTAATCTATAACTTAAACTAGATCAAGTAAGTTGTTAAGAAACTAAAAATATAAGATAAGTTGATTAAATACTTAAAGTTTAATTAATTAATTAAATAAATAATAAATAAAGCAAGCTTATACAGGGATGGCAGTGCAGGAGGTGTGCCTCAACTGCAGCATGTGGGAGTTTGTGGGCAACACCGTGATTCCGGATAACCACATCTGTAGTAAGTGTCTGCATCTCGAGGAACTTCAGCTCAGAGTTGTTGAGTTGGAGTCCGAGATGCAGACATTGCGGGGCATCAGGGAGGGGGAGAGTTACCTGGACACTTTGATCCAGGAAGCAGTCACACCCCTTAGGTTAGGTAGTGGTACAGGTCTGGTTAGTGGTCAGGGACAGGAGGGTGTGACTGCAACTCAGGCAGGTAAGGGGACCCCAGGTGCAGTGCTGGAGGAGCCTTGATCTTTGCCCTTATCCAACAGGTATGAGGTTCTTGCTGCCTATGTGGATGAGGGCAAAGTCTGCAGGGTTGATGAGAAAAATGACTACGGTACTGTGATACATGTGGCCATTCAAGTGGGGGGAGTGAAAAGGAATGTGATAGTGGTAGGGGTCAGTATAGTCAGGGGGATAGATACTGTTCTTTGCAGCCCCGACCGGGAGTTCCGAAGGTTATGTTGCCTGCCCGGTGCCAGGGTTAAGGACATCTCCTCGCGGCTGGAGAAGAATTTGGAGTTGGAGGGGGAAGGATCAAGTTGTCGTGGTCCACATAGGAACCAGCGACATAGGAAGAACTGGAATGAGGTTCTGCTGAGGATGTTTGAGGAGCTAGGGCCCAAATTAATAAGCAGAACCTCAAACGTAATTATCTCTGAATTACTACCTGAGCCATGTGCAAATTGGCATAGGGTCAAATCAGAGATTTGAATGTGTGGCTCAAAGTGTGGTGTGGGATTCGGGGGTTTCAATTTATAGGGCACTGGCACCAGTAGCTGGGAAAGAGGGAGCTGTTCCATTAGGACAGGCTTCACTTAAACCTATCTGGGACCAGTGTCCTGACGAATCAAATAACTGGGGCTGTAGATAGGGCTTAAAACTAAAAAGGGGGGGGGGGGCGGGGTTCAGGTGTGGGGAAATTTATAAATCTAAATAGAAAAGTCAAGGCCATAGAGCTGTAGTGATTTGGGTAAAGATAAGCAGAATGTGACAGGAAGGAACAGAGAGTTTAACGGTAACAGTGCATCAGTGAATAAGTTCAAATCAGGGGTAAATGGTAAAAAGTTAAAATTAAAGGGGCTGTATCTGAATGCACATAATGACACAAATAGAGATAAATGGCTTTGATCTAGTAGCCACTACAGAGATGTGGTTGCATGCTGACCTAAGTTGGGAACTAAATATTCCAGGGTACTTGACATTTCAAAAAGACAGACAAAATGGAAAACGGGGCAGGGGTAGCCCTGATAATAAAGGATGACATAGGGACAGTAGTGAGAAAGGATCTTGGCTCTGAAGATCAGGAAGTAGAATCAGTAAGGGTGGACATAAGAAATAACAAGGGGCAAAAAACACTGGGTAGGAGTAGTTTATAGCCCCCTAATAGTAGCTATACTGTTGGACAGAGCATTAATCAAGAAATAAGAGGAGATTGAAACAAAGATAATGCATTTATCGTGGGGGACTTTAATCTTCATATAGTCTGAACAAATCAAATTGTCAAAAGTAGTTTGGAGGATGAGTTCGTGGAATGCATTTGAGACAGTTTCCAAGAACAATATGTCGTGTACCCAACCAGTGAAGAGGCTATTTTAGATCTTCATAGAATCATAGAAAGTTACAGCATGGAAGGAGGCCATTTCGGCCCATCGTGTCCGCGCCGGCCAACAAAGAGCTATCCAGCCTAATCCCACTTCCCAGCTCTTGGTCCGTAGCCCTGCAGGTTAGAGCATCCCAAGTGTACAGCCAAGTACTTTTTAAATGTGGTTAGGGTTCCTACCTCTACCACCCTTTCAGGCAGTGAGTTCCAAACACCCACAACCCTCTGGGTGAAGACATTTCCCCTCAAATCCCCTCTAAACCTTCCCCCAATTATTTTAAATCTGTGCCCCCTGATTTTTGACCACTCTGCTAAGGGAAATAGGTCATTTCTATCCACTTTATCTGTGCCCCTCATAATTTTATACACCTCAATAAGATCTCCCCTCAGCCCCCTCTGTTCCAAGGAAAACAGACCCAGCCTATCCAGTCTTTCCTCATAGCTAAGATTCTCTACTCCCGGCAATATCCTTGTAAATCTCCTCTGTACCCTCTCTAGTGCAATCACATCTTTCCTGAAATGTGGTGACCAGAACTGCACGCAGTACTCTAGTTGAGGCCGAACTAGTGTTTTATACAGTTGAAGCATAACCCCCCCTGCTCTTGTATTCTATGCCACGGCTAATAAAGGCAAGCATTCCGTATGCCTTCTGAACCACCTTATCTACCCGGCCTGCTAGGGATCTGTGGACATGCACTCCAAGGTCCCTTTGTTCCTCTACACTATTCAGTGTCCTACCATTTAATGTGTATTCCCTTTCCTTGTTAGCCCTCCCCAAATGCATTACCTCACACTTCTCCGGATTGAATTCCATTTGCCACTGTTCTGCCCACCTGACCAATTTATTGCTATCTTCCTGCAGTCTACAGCTTCCTTCTTCAGTATCAACGACACAGCCGATTTTAGTATCATCTGCAAACTTCTTAATCATACCCCCTATATTCAAGTCTAGATCATTGATATATACCACAAAAAGCAAGGGACATAGTACTGAGCCCTGCGGAACCCCACTGGAAACAGCCTTCCAGTCACAAAAACACCCATCAACCATTACCCTCTGCTTCCTGTCTCCGAGCCAGTTTTGAATCCAACTTGACACTTTGCCCTGGATCCCATGGGCTTTTAACTTCGTGACCAGTCTGCCATGTGGAACCTTATCAAAAGCCTTGCTAAAGTCCATATACACTACATCAATCCACATACACTACTCACTGCCTGAAAGGGTGGTTGATCTTGTCTTGTGTAATGAGACAGGGTTAATTAGTAATCTCATAGTAAGGGATCCTCTGGGGAAGAGTAATCATAATATGCTAGAATTTCACATTGAGTTCGAGAGTGACGCACTTAAATATGAAACTAGAGTATTAAACTTAAGTAAAGCCAATTACAGGTATAAGGGGCGAGTTGGCTAAGGTAGATTGGGAAATTAGATTAAAAGGTATGACAATAGGTAAGCAATGGTGAACATTTAAAGAAATATTTCATAATTCTCAACAGATATACATTCCATTGAGAAATAAAAATTCCACGGGAAAAGTGCTCCATTCATGGCTAATTAAAGAAGTTAAGGATAGTATTAGATTAAAAAAAGAGGCTTATAATGTTGCCAAGAAGAGTAGGAAGCCTGAGGATTGAGAGCGTTTTAGAAACCAGCAAAGGATGACCAAAAAAGTGATAAAAGAAAAAGAAAATAGAATGAGAGTAAACTAGCAAGAAATATAAAAACAGATTGTAAGAGCTTCTACAAGTATGTAAAAAGCAGGAGTGTAGCAAAAGTTCTCCTTAGAGGCTGAGATAGGAGAAATTATAATGGGGAATAAGGAAATGGCAGAGACGTTAAACCGATATTTTGTCTCTGTCTTCACAGCAGAAGACACAAAAAACATACCAGAAATAGTGGGGAAACAAATGTCTAATGTGAGGAACTTAAAGTAATTAATATCAGTAGAGAAAAAGCACTTGAGAAACTAATGGGACTAAAAGTTGACAAATCCCCAGGACCTGATGGCCAACATACCAGGGGGGTAAAATTGGGTTGGTTTGTACTTCTCGTTAGCGCCCACGGGGGGAGTTAACGGGGCGCAAATCCCCTAGCGCCCGGGCGTGGCGCAACTAATGCCTCCCGCAAAATTCAGCGGGAGGTTAGCGATGGCAGTAGCAGGTAGCGCCCCGCGGTGATGACGTCACCGCCGTGCACAGTGCCCCGGCCGCAAACTTCCCTTGCATCCCCCGACCTATCACCGGACGATATGTCCGACAGGATCAGGGGGGTTTTTGCAGTGGTGGCAGCGATACTTAAAGGGCCGGTGTCAGGTGGCCATTTTTATTTTGGCCAACTGCCAGCACCTGCCCCCTTTCTCTTTTTTATGCGGGGTGCCGGCCGCGATCGCTCAACCCGGCACTCCTCTTGAGTGCTGGGCTGTTTTCATGGCACCCCGCTCCCCGGTGGTCCAGCAGGGCCCCGGTGCACGCAGTGCTAGGCCCCTCCCCTTTAATCAGGGGAGGAAGTCTGCAATGACGCGGCGGTGTGGCACTGTTGCACGTAGCGCCGCAAACTTCAGTAGTAGCACCCCAAGAAGGAGATGGAGCGCTTCCAGTAGCGCCCCACCTCCTGCTTGTGGCGCTACTACTGAATTTACGGCGGAGGGGCGCTAACTTTTTCGGGATGCTAAAATTAGTGCCCTGCCGACGTTAGTGCCCCAAAAGGGGCGCCACCCAATTTTTCCCCCTAGGGTTCTAAAAGACGTGGCTGCAGAAATAGTGGATGCATTGGTTGTAATCTTACAAAATTCCCTAGATTCTGGAACGGTCCCCATGGATTGGAAGGTAGCAAATGTAACACCGTTGTTCAAAAAAGGAGGGAGGGAGAAAACAGGGAACTACAGGCCAGTTAGCCTGACATCAGTCGTCGGGAAAATGCTGGAATCCATTATTAAGGAAGTGGTATCAGGACATTTAGAAAATCAGAAGATTAGGCAGAGTCAACATGGTTTTATGAAAAGGAAATTGTGTTTGACAAATTTATTGGAGTTTTTTGAAGAAGGAACTGGCAGGGAAGATAAAGGGGAACCAGTGGATACAGTATATTTGGATTTTCAAAAGGCATTTGATAAGGTGCCACACAAAAGGTTGTTACACAAGATAAGGGCTCATGGGGTTGGGGGTAATGTATTAGCATGGATTGAAGATTGGTTAAAGGACGGAAAACAGAGTTGAATAAATGGGCCATTTTCAGTTTGGCAGTCTGATACTAGTGATGTGCCGCAAGGATCAATGCTTGGGCCTCAGCTATTTACAATCTATATTAATGACTTAGTTGAAGGGACCGAGTGTAATGTAGCCATGTTTGCTGATGATACAAAGCTAGGTGGGAAAGTAAGCTGTGAGGCGGACACAAAGGGGGAAAAATTCAGTGGTGCCCCAAAAAAGTTAGTGCCCCTGCGCCGTAAATTCAGTAGTAGCGCCACAAGCAGGACGTGGGTGCTACTGGAAGCGCTCCCCCTCTTTTTTGGGGTGCTACCAGTGAATTTCGCGGCACTACGTGCAACAACACCACACATGTCGACACGTAGCGCCGCGTCATTGCAGGCCTCCCTCCTCTGGACCACCGGGGAGCGGGGTGCCGGGAAAACAGCCCGGCACTCAAGCGATCGCAGCCGGCACCCAAAGAAAAAAGGGGAAGGGGGCAGGTGCTGGCAGTCGGCCAAAAAAAAATGGCCGCCCGACACCTGCTCTTTAATTGCGCCGCCACGGCTGCAAAAACGGCACCCTGACCCTGTCGGACTTATCGTCCGGCGAAAAGTCAGGGGGCGCAACCCAAGGTTGCGGCCGGGGTGCGAATGGGGCGCTGCGCACGGCGATGACATCATTGCCGGAGGCGCAGCGCCGCAGGACCCTACTGGCTACCGCCGCCGCCAACCTCCTGCTGAATTTCGCGGGAGGCGTTAGTGGCACCGCGCCTGGGCGCTCGGGGCATTGCGCCCCATTACCGCCCCCCGGGGGCGCCAACGGGAGGTGCAAAGCAACCCAATATTTCCCCCAAAGTATTTGCAAAGGGATATAGACAGGTTAAGTGAGTGGGCAAGAAGTTGGCAGATGTAATGTGGGAAAATGTGAGGTAACTCACTTTGGTAGAATGAATAGAAAAACAGAATTTGTTTAAAATGGTGAGGAACTATTAAATGTTGGTGTTCAGAGAGATTTGGGTGTCCTTGTACACGAAACACAGAAAGTTAACATGTATGTACAGCAAGCAATTAGGAAGGCAAATGGTGTGTTGGCCTTTATTGCAAGGGGGTTGGAGTACAAGAGTAAGGAAATCTTGGTACAATTGTACAGGGCTTTGGTGAGACCACACCTGGAGTACTGTGTACAGTTTATACTTGCCTCAGAGGAGGTGCAACAAAAGTTCACTAGATTGATTCCTGGGACGAGATAGTTGTCCTATGAGGAGAGATTGAGTAGAATGGGCCTAGACTCTCTGGAGTTTAGAAGAATGAGAGGTGATCTCATTGAAACATATAGGTGGAAAAATTCGGTATCGACCATTTTGGGGTGCTAATATCGCCCGGGTGCAAATGGCACTAATTAGCGCCGGTGACTGCAAAATTCAGTTTTAGCGCCCCAAAAGGGAAGTGGAGCGCTAAATCAAGTGCTACACACTTCTCTTAGGGCGCTAACATCGGTGAGCAGGGTGCTACCGCAGAGAGCTACTTAAGTTCAGGCGCTGTCAATTGCAAGTACTCAGACAGACTGGCGCCTTCCAGTTCTTAAAGGGGAGGGCCAATCATGCTGCACAGCCTCACTCTGATCATTGCTGCTTGTGACCTGGGCCTGCAAGGAGCTGCAATCCATCAACCACAAATCTCATGGCTGATCAGAGGCCCAGGAAGAGAGCTCGCCGGTTCAGTGACCAGGCATTGGAGGCTGTGGCTGTGGAACGCCACCGGGCAGTGCTGTTCTCAGACACTGGCAGGAGTTCATTGCTGCAGGAGTTCAGAAGGATGTGGAGGGAGGTGGCCCAGTATGTCTCGGCCAGAAGCGCGGTCCACAGGACTCACACCCAGTGCTGCAAGAAGTTCAACGACCTCACTCAGGTGGTCAGGGTGAGTACATGCTTCAAATACCTCTACATCCCACCATCTCAACCTCACTCTGTGCACAGATGGTATAAACCGCCAAATCCCCAACACTCACCCACCAACTATGCCGTTCTACTAAAAGTCACATCCACATCCCACACCTTACATACATTAACAACTATTCAACTATGGTAGGCACATCTGCCAAACACATGGCTGCACACTCACTCACACGCTGTCCTTTTTCTTGCAGGCCAAGCCTGCCCATAACAGGAGGGAGCAGCAACGCACGGGAGGTCAGGCGGAGCTGCACCCCCTTACACAGCTGGAGGAGCGAGTGTGCAGCATAATCGCGGCCCAGGTCATAGGCACTGTGGCAGTCGGAGAGATCGACCCCCTTGGGGACAACAATGGTATGATTGTCACCTCTCCCTCTTCTCTCATACCACTTCTCCTACACAACACAAGCCCTTCCCACTTTCTATCTAAGTATACTGTCTCCATTCCTTGCTCCCTTCCTGCCCACCTCCCCTGACGTTAAACCCACTCTTGTACTTTAATGCTTTCAGACGGGCAACACGGTGGCATAGTGGTTAGCACTGGTGCCTCACAGCGCCAGGGACCCGGGTTCGAATCTGACCTCGGGTGACTGTCTGTGTGGAGTTTGCACATTCTCCCCGTGTCTGCGTGGGTTTCCTCCGGGTGCTCCGGTTTCCTCCCACAGTCCAAAAATGTGCGGGTTAGGTTGATTTGGCTATGATAAATTGACCCTTAGTGTTAGGGGGGGATTAAATATGTGGGGTTATGGGGATAGGATGGGATATGTTAGGGGGAATTAAATACGTGGGGTTACGGGGGTAGGGTGGGATATGTGTACTGTGGGGATTAAAGCAGGGACAGGGTACTGGATTTGAATGATCAGCCATGATCGTATTGAATGGTGGAGCAGGCTCGACGGGCCGAATGGCCTACTCCTGCTCCTAGATTCTATGTTTCTATGTTTCTATAATCAGCCACCATCTGACCAGCCTGTCCCTCAGCATCCCAGTGGCAGCGACGCAGGAGAGGAGGAGGAACACCAAGCCGGAGCCTCACTGCCGGTGTCTCCCGAGGGCGAGACGTCTTTTAATGGGGCCACGTGGCCGCTGGAGGGGAGCAGAAGAAATGGCTCTGATGTGGGTGAAGCTCCGGGACCCAGTGGACTGCAGCAACGCCATCGGAAAGGAAAGCTCGGGGTTTATCTCCCCGGAGGGTGAGTGTGCGCATGAGTTCTGCTGCACAGGACTCAGATGAGGACCTCGATGTCGAGGCGATGAACACACAGGCGATGAGCATACATACTGACCTCATGGGTGCAATGGCAAGGGTGCCCGAGAGCATGGATGCACTGGCTCGGAGCGTGGAGGAGTCCGCCTCCAGCATTGCTCTCATCTCTGCGCAAACCATCGAGCCCATTCTTGGCACTTTGCAGAGGATGGTTGATTCACAGAGAGACCATGGTGACCCAGACCTCATGCCGCATGTCATGGTTTGAGGTGGCAGCATCTATTGCAGCACAGGCCGAGGCAACGCAACGGCTTAGTGCTGTAATGGAGTCAGTTGTTGGTGGCATCCAATCTCTCATGCAATCTCAGATTGATGCCACGCAAGCGCTGACTGCTGCCATCGTCGCTGGGTCGCCCACTGTCCACCAAGGATCTCACAGTGCAGCAGCAGGCCAGCAATCTGTGCTCAAGCAGATTGCTCCGGATGCTGAGGTTCTGCCCCGGGGGAGTGGCAGTGTGTCGGTCGAGCAGGAAGGTGCTGTCCGCTCTCAGGATGACAGCATTCCTGCTCCCACCACTGCCACTCTGCTATTTCACTTGCCGCAGCCTGTAACCCTGCCATCCCAGACTGCTACTGCCCATGCTGAGGTGGTGCAGTCTGCAGCCGGGCCTTCCAGGCCCAGAGCTGGTCGAGGGTGTCCTGCAAGGCCATCTGCAGTCTCTGGCTCCCAGACTCAGCAGCCTTGCACCAGCCTTGCTGCAGCCACTGGGGCCACATTACGGAGGAGCAGTAGGGTTGGGAGGGAGGATTTGTAAAGGGGAGGGAAATCATTGAGGAAGGCCCAGTAAATAAAATGTTACAGCAAATGGGGGGAGTGTGTGTACAAAAGTTGATGTGTTTGTAAATATATTTTTCAGTTTGGTAAGAAATAGTTCTATTTGCTAAGAACCAGTTGTGTTTGTTCATAAATTGTTGTGTTTATTTATTATTGGTTGTGTTTGATAAGAGACAGTTGTGCAGAATAATAAATGTTTATTTCGACATAGCACATTTTGTGCTCTCTCATTTATTGGAAGCGCTGTGTAATGAGGCGTTCACGAACGGCTCTTGCAGAAGCAACATTGAGTGGCTCCCTCCTATGTTGGTGCTGCTCCTCCTCCTCCTGTCCCTCTTCTTTCTCCTGAGGTGGATCTGCAATTCCTGGTGGCAATGGCTGGGTCCTCAGAATGGCCAGGCTGTGCAGCATGCAGCACACAACTATGAAAACGGAGACTCGATCAGGGGAGTACTGCAGGGCTCCTCCAGAGCGGTCAAGGCAGCGGAACCATTGCTTTAGCACCTCGATAGTCTGTTCGATCAGGTTCCTGGTGGCGCTATGGCTGTCATTGTATGCGTGCTGAGCAGGAGTGTTGGGGTTGTGGAGGCGTGTCATCAGCCAGGTGGCGAGTGGATAGCCCTTGTCTCCGAGCAGCCAGCCGTGAGCTTCATGTGATGGGTGGAACAGTGCTGGGACACCAGTCTGTCGCAGGATAAATGCATCGTGGCTGCTGCCAGGATAGAGGGCATTGACGGCAAGGATGCGCACCAACTGCACGTTCAGAGGGTGGTAGCCTTTGCGGTTGCAGAACACCTCTGCATTGTGATGAGGTGCCCGCAATGCCATGTGGGTGCAGTCAATGGCGCCCTGAACCATGGGGAAGCCCGCCTTCCTTGCAAAGCCACATGAGCGTTCATTTTGTTTGTCTCTAGTCAGGGGGAATGAGATGCACTCCCTTCTCTTTCTGTAGAGAGCGTCTGTTACCTCCTGAATGCAGCAATGGACGGCGAACTGTGAAATGTTTGCAATATCCCCTGTTGAAGCTTGGAAAGAGCTGCTGGCATAGAAATTGAGAGCGACTGTGACCTTCACTACCACCAAAAGAGACGTCCTGGTCCTGAGCTGAGGTTGGGAGTTCTGGCTGCAGGAGGCAGCAGAGCTCTGTGACCACCTCCTTGCTGAAGCAGAGCTTTCTAAGGCACTGCTTCTCTGACAGATGAATGTAGGAGAACTGCTCCCGGAATACCCTGGGAGGGTAAGGTCTCCTGTTGAGAGCCCTGTTGGCCCTCCTCCCTCTGGCCACGTTTTCCAATATTTCTCTCTGCCTCTGCTGCCTGCGACGGTGAAGCTGGAGGGTGAGGTCTCGTGCCAGTACAGCCCCCATTTAAGTGTTGGAAATGTTGCAGTATCAAAAGTAGGACAACCTGATCAGGAGCAAAACTCCTTCAAGTAGGAAAACCTCAAATGGGTCAAAACGCCTGTCTGCTTCTCTCAAAGTGACAAGGCAGCATTGTTTGCCGACTGAAAAAACAGGAAGTGCACGCCTTTAAATAGCGCTCCTGCAGCTCCCAGCCGACTGCAAACCGCCTCCTCTACCGGTTGTTCCTAACGGCAGACGCTGAGGCAGGGGGCAAAAATGAATTTCCGGTCCGGGGTGCTACCGGGGCGATGCACAACCGGATGACGGATCATGGCGGTAGTGGTTAGCGCCACCGCAAACCGCTAGGTGAATTTCACCGGCAGCACTAACATCGCCGCGACCGGGTGCTAAGTCGTTAGTGCCCTCCGGAGGCGCTAACCAACCAAATTTCTTCCCCATAAGATTCTGAGAGAACTTGACAGGGTAGATACTGAGAGGTTGTTTCCCCTGGCTGGAGAGTCTAGAACTAGGGGGCATAGTCTCAGGATAAGAGATCGGCCAATTAAGACTTAGATGAGGATAAAGTTCTTCACTCAGAGGGTTGTGAATCTTTGGAATTCTCTACTGCAGAGAGCTGTAGATGCTCAGTCGTTGAGTATATTCAAAGCTGAAATCGTTAGAGGACTTTGGACCTAAGGAAATCAAGGGATATGGGGATCGAGCGGGAAAGCCGAGTTGAGGTCGAATATCAGCCGTGATCTTATTGAATGGAAGGATGCGATTACTTGGTTAAGGGCAGCGAAGCATAAATGGTGATCATTTCATGGCCTCATGAGTGCAGGTGAGCCATCACATTAGTGGGAGGACAGACACTGTCTGATAGAGGAACTACTTGGTGAGCCTGCTGCTCAGCTTGCCCCGGTTGAGGCAGTCAAGCACATGTCAGAGATCTCATGATAATGAGATCAGTTGTTTTAAATGTGGCGAGTTAGGCCACAAGGCAAACCACTGCTGGTCTCTTAGAAGTCCTGTGATGCAACTTGGACCGCCGTGGGTGCTTGCACGCGGAGACAGCACATATTGGAAGCAATGTTCCCCCTAATTTCTTTTGGGTGCGCGGTCCCTTTAACGGGCTGTGCAGCCCATTCAAAATTTTGCACGTACGCGAAATCTCCCATTGAGAAGCTGGTAAGCGGCCTGTGTGGGACCTCCAGACATCCGCGCAGCTTAGCGAGAATGTTGGTTGGAAGTAAAGAGCAGCATTCAGCATTGACCGCAGGAGCCGTACCGGCAATACGGGGCTCACCAAACTGTAGTTGCTACGTGCAAGGGATCAACCCCACCAGGCACAGCGGTTACGCATCTCTCAAGCAGCTTGTGGGCTATGAGGTCAAGAAGAATCAACAGTCATGGTGGCTCACAGTTGCGTACACAGGCTTTGTCAGCGAGCTGTAGGGGCGGAGATACGTCACATGTTTCACAGGAGGGGTGTGAACCTTGGTGTAACATGTTAAAAATGCTACTATTGAGCAAAACGTAGCTCTCAAGGGATTACATTCACATGATAGCAGCACCAACACCTGTATATTATGATTCAGATGGGGCATCTGAACTAGCTTCCTGGACACAATGAAAATAATTTGAAATTCCGGCAATTTTTCACACTCATTGGTACAGACTGACACCTGAAGCTAGAAGGTAATTATGGGAGAACCGAATTTGTAACACAATGTTTTATACAAATTTATAATTTTCTTTTGTACTCCTTTCCCAATTGCATATAATGCTTCCAATTCTCCAATTTTGTTTTGAATGCTTTGTGCTTCAACATAGATACTTGCATTTATATAGCTCTTTTCATAACCTCAAGGATGTCCCAAAGCACTTCATAGCCAATTAAATACTTTTGAATTACTCTGTCCCTGATTAATCCGTGTCTTTCTCAATGAAGGTTTATCCTATAATTTGCATACAGTATAGTTCCGCAAACAGGTATATGACCAGATTTTCTGGGTTTTTTTTAAGTGATGTTGGTTGAGGGTGTAGGAGTAAAAATTTATTATAGGGTTTTAAACAGAAATGTAAAATTAAAGAATGTGCCGTAAGATGTAAATTCGTAAATAGAGAATGGTTTCGCTGACAGTGCGATGAGTAATGTCTGTGGTCAACATTGAGGCCCATCAAGGAGGCCACCAAGGCAATAATAGTACAACGATTACACAATCACCGCATGACCGGCTAGTCCTAATGGACAGATGTGAGGCAAACCGCTATGCTTGTAGTTTCGGTAGGGAAGTAACATTTGAACCTAACGTACATATTATAATTAGAAATCTGTTGCTAAGGCTATGTGATTGGATGAATAATGTATAAAAGGAATCTCATACCACTGTAATTTCGAGAAGAAGCAAGTTACTAGACTGCGGAGTTTATGGCTTCTTCTCCCAGAGATCTCTGAATATTAATAAACTGTTTGCTTGTACCTATCAACACAGATTGGAGTGAAGTAATTTCTCCACAACAAATGGCGTAGTCGGCAGGATACTTCGGAGCTGAAAAGACCGCCTGTACCAGTGAACAGGGCGAGTAGTCAAATCTTTGACCACCCAGAAATTGGGTCACTTGGCAGGGCGGTGTGACGGCGACGCAGTATCCAACGAATCTGGTGTCTGTGACGGGTGAGAAACAGTTTATTAAAACCTAGGTAGCGCATAAGGTGTTTGTAATATTGAAATAATAAGGTTAACCAAACGTATTAATAGTAGTTAAGATGATTGAAGCCTGATGTGTTATTTCGGAATGTAAATGTCTCAAGGACCCATGCTGAGCCGAAATTAAGAGGGTGATTGGGCCCCACGTGACGGCCAGAGTTATTTGGGAATCCGAGACAGACAAAGAATTTGTAAGAACCTCTCTGCTGCATTGCGTTGCGGGATCTATTGGATGGTATTACGTGAAGAATTGTGATAATGTATTAATGGCTACAAGTGAAACATCACCTCTGAGACAAGTGAAATAATCACCTCTGAGACAAGTGAAACCTTCACCTCTGAGAGCAAGATAGTTACAAGTCAGGCCGCCATCATACAAGTGGTGGACGATAGGCAGAACCTCTGAGAACGAGTTACTAGGGCGGACCGGAACGCGGTAAACTAGTGACAAAGAATAATACATTATGGCGGCGGGTGAGGAACCAGATTGGGGCCCGCCAGGATCCATGAGTCGGCTCTACGCCGAGGACCAAAAGGGTTTTATTGATAAAATGAAGAAGGATGGATGGGATCCACTAGGAAACCTAATGGCGCAACGGGAGTGGTGGGAGAAGCAGAAACAAAAGAAAACTAGAAAGGCAGGAGTAATTTTAATACATCAGTTGATAATGATAACAAAAGGGGTTAAGACACAAACCAGTAAGATGGAAAAACAAGGAAAGAGAATAGCCAAATTAGAAAGTATAATAGAACGGATGGAATTGACAAATAGAGGGAATAGAAATGGTGAGGATAAAGAAAGGCCCCCACCGTATGCCTTGGCCCCAATCGAAAACGAAGGGGACGTTCCGGTAGTGCCGATGGCACCCGTAATACGATACCCAGCGGCAGCCAACAGTCGATATCGGGCTTTCATGCCTCTTGAAAAACAAGCCGTTCTCAAAGATTTGGGAACCCTCAAACCCCGTAGTCAGAACGTCGAGTTCTGGAGAAATCTAGAGGGAATGTGGGACATCCATGATTTACACTGTAAGGATATCCATCAGTTAGTTAGGGCATCATGCCCAGCCGACAAATGGAGAAATGTAAACCCGGCTGTAGGCATGCAGGATGGAGCATGGGCAGATGCAGTGGCTGCGGGTGTCGCACAGGGCGGCACAACAAGCAGCATTTGGGCCTTTTAAAATCGCGGTAGAAGCAGCACTTGGGGGTCCTACTATAAATTGGGGAAAAATCCAATCAGTAAAACAATCAAAGGGAGAATCTAATAGTGAGTATGGAGAACGATTGTTTGATGCTTATTGTGAATCGTCAGGGCAAGCAAATCCACAGCGAACAGACCAGTCCTTTATCCAGCTGTTTAAGGACGGACTCTCATCGGCACACCAAGCCATCCTAGAGTTGGGAGTGTTGGTCGCCCCTACATATGATCTCGCGGTTCAATGGGCATGTCAGATAGATGCTAAGGGACCTGAACCCACAGGAAAGGGAGGTGTAAAAATCAAACAGGAGAAGGTAGCAGCAGGGGGGGGCATCGCAACCATACAAGAGGATTCAGGGGAGCTGTTATACTTGTGGAAAAGTGGGACATATGGCGAAGGATTGCAGGAGTGGAAAGAAAGGGGGATGTGACTATTGTGGTAAGCTAGGACACCAGAGTCACAACTGCTGGTAGAAGAAAGGAGACGTGGACCAGACACAGGGCACTTATTTTAGTCCGGAGGAAGGGACTTTATGGAGTACCTCAAGTCAAAGGGGAAGAGTCAATGACGGGAGGCGGCCCCAGTAAAAGGAGGCTCGGATAACCGAGTCTACGTTGCAGCATTATTAGGGGGCCAATCGTGTGAAATGCTAGTTGATACAGGAGCATCAGTATCTTTAACTGATTTGCCCTGTCGGACAAACCAAAGATAAAGAAGGAAAAGATCTAATTTGCAGGCTAACCAATCTGAAAACTCAGCTTAGACAAAAAAAAGGGATTTGGAAAGCCAGGAAAGCTGCTGAGACACCTATGTAAAAAGAAAAAAGAGAGAAATTTAAAGTTTTACCGACATGGAAGTTATTAATGTCTGTGCCGAGACAAATAAACACAAGATTTGTCGAGTGAAAGGAATCTTAAAAGGAATGCTGGGATCTAAGTTTGTGTGAAAGTGTGTTAAACTTGAAAGTTTGCCTGACTGTGAATGTTTAAGGAGTTGCAGTATTTCTTTTGTCTGAAAGTCTGTCTTTAAAAAGGTGTCTGTCATTTTTGTTTTAGCTCCACCCACTCTTTTGTACAGAGAGCTAAAAGCTGTTTAACCCTTTGAAGACTTGTTTTGAATGATGGACAAGCGTGTGTTGTTTTAAGTTTGTTAATTGTTTTACAAAAGATAAGCTTCAGCCTTGAAGTCACAGTTGTCAATGTGCCTGGAAGAAAATGAATTTGAATGTTTACAAGGCATGGGTAATTGTTTATTTGTCAATGTGGCTATGGTTTCTTTCTTTTCCAAGTGATACTGGTTAGTTTAAAAAAATTGATCTGGATTGAATTGGAGTTATTGAGGTTAATTAACCTATTAAAACCAGACTTTCATTGTGGCCACGGTGAAATTCTGGTTGGTGTAAATTTGTGTAGACCACATTGAATAAGATATTTAATGGTCTGAAACCAGACTTTAAAATATTTACAGTCTTGGATACAGAACGGGTTCTGGTCCATACCATTGGCAGAGGAATCACAAGGGAAATTCGCCTTTACTGTCAGGGATAGACAGTATACCTGAACCAGGGTCCCGCAGGTGTTCCACAATAGTCCAAATATATTCCACCATGTACTGAGTCAAGCCTTAGACGAGTTAGACCTATCAAAGTATCAGAGTGCCCTACTTCAATATGTCGATGACATAATGATTGCATCAGAGGATGCCAAAGGACATATTGGAGCATTACACTTAAGAAAGCTGGCTTTAAATTGAACCCAAAAAGGCACAGGTTGGACTGTCCAAAGTAAAGTATCTAGGACACAAAATTAACCAGGGGTATAAGGCACTCCTGCAGAAACAAAAAGCAGCCATAAAGACATGCCAAGGCCAGAGACCGTCCGGGGAGTGAGGAAAATGTTGGGACTATTTAACTACTGCAGGAATTTTATATCAGACTTTGCAGGGAAAGCAGAGCCGATTCAACGGTTAGTTAAAGAGGGATCCAGTAGCGAAGGCAATGCCACGATGTGTGGCTGCAATAGATTGTGCCCCAAAAATTGAAAAAAAAAACTTTGAACTACAATTTAAGTTAAGCTGGTGTGTAAACTGAGAAGAACAACAAAAGGTTTGTTTAACAAAAGATTAAGTTTCGGTTTAAGATTTAACCTTGGAGTCGCGGTTGCTATGGTGAAATCTTCCAAAGCAGTTTGATTTGATTTGCTTAAATGTGAAAAACTAATTTTTCTCCAGTTATATTCAATGTTTTTACAGTATTTTGGAAAGGCATCTGAAGAAAGGACAATAAGAAATATGATGTAACAGAGCGTGGGGAAAACCAGTACGAATCCAGTATGAGGTGATTTTGGTGGTGCCTCCTGTGTCACCACTACCGCAATTACCATGCTTTATGGGTCTAACAGGACCTGTCCCATCAACCAACACGTTTTTAAGTATGAGCTACACAATTATGTGGCACAATTCGGATACTACATTCCCCTGTTGTCTAAGGGTACCAGTGAGCTCATGATGCGACTGAACTCCTCCCTAAAGCATTTTTATGTTTTGGAGGAAGATAACTCGAGAATAGATATTGAAATTGACAGCATAGAGGACAACTCACACTGGTGGGATATTGGGCTTAATATATCAGCACACCCTTAGATTTGTATTATTTCACACGCTCTGGTAGTTCTCCAACTTGTAATGATAGTGTATTTGATATATGTAACCTATGTAGTAAGATACATAAGCCAATTGGGTACTCATGCCTATGACTAACCAGCACCAACAAATTAATTGAGCACACCGAAAGAGAAGATCCAAAGCAATATAGAGGAGACCCCAGGCGGGGTAACATCAGGAAAGATAGAAGAAACAGAGGATACCCCAGGCGGGGCAGAATTGGAACACCGGAACAATGAATTGAATTTGAGTAAGGGGATTGGTCTGGGCATTATGCATCATTCTGATTTGCTTCACATTGGGTTGGAGTAAATGCGAGCAGAAATATGAATTAAAGGTGACCAGGAGTGGGTACGGTGGTGCAACCTTCACATATGGGATGTGGAATCTTGGTACAATTCCAAACATGACCAGTGGGGGGCCATGGAAGGGTAAAATCATGATAATGAATAACATATGGAGTAGGTATGAAGCCTATAATAACACTTACTTCATTGGGGTATGTCGTACCCTTTGTACATCACTGCCTAAACCTCAAGGAACACCCAGCCTATCGTTATAAATGAGAAATTAATGAGGCTGAAAGATACTTCGCGATCTATCTACCCCCATACGGAGTCGCGAGAGCTATTAAAGAGATACGGTTGTTGGCAAAGGTTTTAGAACAGGTTGGGAATGATACAGCAGAAGCTCTAATAGACATTAACGCCGAGATGGTAGCGATAAGGACAGTGACGCTACAGAACTGAATGGCACTTGATTACCTCCTAGCAGAAAAAGGGGGAACGTGTGCATTGATTGGGACAGAGTGCTGTACATACATTCCTGACAGTTCAGAAAATATAACTAATTTGGCAGAACACATACAGGAGGAAGTAAAGAAATTAAAACAACCTCCGGCATCCACCCTTTGGGGCTGGGCAACTGGATGGTTGGGATCACTCGGGACATCAGTAGTACAAGGATTGATTTTGTTCTTTGTTATAATATTAATGATGTATGGTCTGGTCCTATTGTTAAAATGTTGTTGCGCTCAAATGTCACGGTCTGCTGTAAGTGTCATGATGGTTAATCCAGTGACACCCAGAGAGAGAGATGTATGGATATGAGTCCCTATACAAGAATGTCACAGTCTGACTGATAGACTCTGAGCTCCTGGAATGTAAACATATCTACTTACATTACCAGAATCCGTATGATGCTGGTTCCCTGTCACAAAGGTGTTTTGATCAGGGACCAACAGGAGGAATTGTAGGAGTAAAAATTTATTATAGAGTTTTAAACAGAAATGTAAAATTAAAGAATGTGCCGTAAGATGTAAATTCGTAAATAGAGAATGGTTTCGCTGACAGTGCGATGAGTAATGTCTGTGGTCAACATTGAGGCCCACCAAGGAGGCTACCAAGGCAATAATAATACAACGATTACACAATCACCATATGACCGGCTAGTCTGAATGGACAGATGTGAGGCAAACCGCTATGCTTGTAGTTTGGTAGGGAAGTAACATATTATAATTAGAAATCTGTTGCTAAGGCTATGTGATTGGATGAATAATGTATAAAAGGAATCTCATACCACTGTAATTTCGAGAAGAAGCAAGTTACTAGACTGCGGAGTTTATGGCTTCTTCTCCCAGAGATCTCTGAATATTAATAAACTGTTTGCTTGTACCTATCAACACAGATTGGAGTGAAGTAATTTCTCCACAACAAGGGATAATGTTGGCCAGGACACCAGGAAAACTCCCCTGCTCTTCTTCAAATAGTGAATGGGGATCTTTTATATCTGTGCTGTCCAACAGAAATCAGCTACACTCCTCCTGTTGATTACATTCCTCCTCCTGGTCCGCCTGCTCTCTGTTGCATTCATTCTCCTGCCAGTTATATTCATTCAACGCCACATCACATTGTTAGTTACACTCCCTCTGTCTCCTGTCAGTTATCATCCTCATCCTACACCTCCTTTAAGTTGCAGTATTTCTCCTCTGTCGGTTGCACTACTCTATCTCATGTCACATTCCTGTCATTTATACTCAGCTTCCTTCTTCTGTGAGTTAGACTTCTCCTCTGCTGCCTTCTGTCACTTTCACTCCATCACCTCATTTACATTCCTCTGCCAAGCAGCTACACTCCTCCCACGTCAGTCACACTCCTGCCCCCGTCAGTCACACACCTCTTCATCAGTCACGCTCCTCCCCTGGTCAGTCACACTCGTATCCCTCTGCGTCAGTCACACTCGTATCCCCTGCGTCAGTCACACTCCTACCCCAGTCAGTCACACTCCTCCCCCCATGTCAGTCACACTCGTATTCCCCTGCGTCAGTCACACTCGTATCCCCCTGCGTCAGTCACACTCCTACCCCCACCCCCGGTCAGTCACACTCCTCCCCCGTCAGTCACACACCTCCTCATTAGTCACGCTCCTCCCCTGGTCAGTCACACTCCTACACCCATTAGTCACACTCCTCTCCCCGCGTCCGTCACACTCCTCCCCCCGTCAGTCACACTCCTCCCCTGGTCAGTCACACTCCTCCCCCCCCCCCCCCCCAGTCAGTCACATTCCTCCCCCCTTCATGTCACATTCCTCCCCCCTTCATGTCACACTCCTCACCCCCCCCTCAGTCACACTCCTCCTCCCCCCCCAGTCAGTCACACTCCTCACCCCCCACCCCCGTCAGTCACACTCCTCCTCCCCCCCACCAGTCACACTCCTCCCCCCCCCCCGCCAGTCACACTCCTCACCCCCCCCTCAGTCACACTCCTCCTCCCCCCCCAGTCAGTCACACTCCTCACCCCCCACCCCCGTCAGTCACACTCCTCCTCCCCCCCCCCCCCCCGTCAGTCACACTCCTCCTCCCCCGTCAGTCACACTCCTCCCCCCCCCGTCAGTCACACTCCTCCTCCCCCCCGCCAGTCACACTCCTCCCCCCCCCCCCCCCCCGTCAGTCACACTCCTCCCCCTCCCAGACCGTCAGTCACACTCCTCCCCCCCCCGCCAGTCACACTCCTCCTCCCCCCCGCCAGTCACACTCCTCCCCCCCCCCGCCAGTCACACTCCTCCCCCTCCCCCCCCGTCAGTCACACTACTCCCCCATCACTTTACTCCAGGACGATGGCGGCGGAGCTGAAGCTGCCGATTGCGGCTGTCACCACGGCAACCGCGATCCTGGCTCTGAACCTGGCGGCCTCGGCCCTTGTCTCCCACCCTCACCCCGGAGCCCTGCCCGCCCAGCCGGGGCACACGGCTCAATTGGATTATGAAACCCGGTACTTCCAGCAGAAGGTGAGCGAGCCTTTAACTTTAAGCGGAGTGTCCGGACTCGCCGTTGAAATAGTAAATGTGCAGAGTGTCGGTGCGGCCCGATTGAGTTTAACGGTAAATCCCTGCACCGAGGTTGTGTCGGAGAAACATTTCAGCAGATCCGGACGGCGAAGATCTTCACTTCTCGTTCTGTAAATTGCACAACCTCCTGGTTTCACATTGCAAGCTAATCTGCTGACTCGTTACCACAAAAAGCTGTGGTGCAGGAATTAACTGCTTGTGACCAGAGTCAGGGAGCTGCCTTTCTAACATCGCCTTTATTGATTTCAAATTAATAATTGTTGCCTTCTGATCTGTAACAGAGTATAATTCTCTTTGCTTAAAACAAGATCGGACTATTTTTTTTCTGTATAATTCTCTCCCCCAGCTTATGTTTAAACTACAAATGAGCGGCAATGTATTTCGCCGTATAAATTTAAATCAGTGAACTTGCTTCAATCACGCTGTTTATGAAGGCTGCGTGCAATAATCAGCAAAATGTGAATTATTATAACTTCAGCCTTTGTGAAACTCAGTTTCAAAAAGCCAGTAGTGTCAAAATGTTTGCCAGATCATATACTTCCTGTAATCATAACGAAACACACAACAGGGGTATGGTGATGATTTAATCTTCCTCCTTTCTCTCCTGAGGGGGTTCTTGACCTCTCCTTCATCCTCTCTACAATAGCCAAACTTAGATTTGTGAACTCAGGAGAGATCAAACCTATGACCCTTGGCCCTGTGGCATTGTGCGTTAACGATCCAGTGTGCCGCGTTGTGATTTAAGTCTATTAATTAACCTAGAGAGGGTCAGCAGCATGTTATGACGCTGTATTAGTAGGATGTGGGTTTAATCCTGTGATTTCTCCACATAATGAGTTCCAGATTTAAGATGTATTCCTTGGATGAGGCGGAAACTGAATGACGAGCTCTTTTGCACAGGATGTGCAAGTCACCCGAGGATGCTCCTCTGCACCGCCTAATAGATAAACCATACCCCTGTTGTGTGTTTCCTTGTGACTATGGGAAGTGTATGATCTGGCAAACATTTCAACACTAAATACTGGCTTTTTGAAACTGAGTTTTCACAAAGGCTAAATCACATTTTGCTGAATATTGCACGCAGCCTTCATAAACAGCGTGATTCTCCTAATAGATGGATCAAAAGGGGATAGTAAGAAGCCTGGGAGCCACTTGTGAAAGGATATTGTGACAGAAACACACAATTCTTAAATCTCACGACAGATGTGAACTAAAGAAATTAAAATAGTTCGTGACTTTTTTTTTTACTCGTGTTTAGCCTTTACAGTAATCATTAGGTCTAAGCTACATATCTTGGCAGGACAGTGAATGCTATTAACCTTCATGTTATTTTACTCAATAGGCACAGATGGGCTATGCAAACTATTAGCACAGTTTTGTTACAATAGAATAAAGGAGCTGAATCTTACAGGTCTGTCAAATTTTGCTTTTGGGTTGATGTAAAGTCACTTCAGATGCGCATCAATGTGAAACAGGAAGTATAACTCAAGAGTGAGGCAGGCGATCTGACTTCGGAATTTATAGAGCTGTTTCTGAAAACATTGTTTATTTGAAAGTTGGAGGTTATGGAGTTGGAGAGAGTGGGGATAGTCTTGTTAAGTTTTCTGATAAAAAAAGATCTAGAGCTAATGAATGTGTGCCTAAAGTGGGGTTATGTGCTGGTGTAATCAGTGAGACATTGGTCTGACTGTCACTGTTATAAAAATGATTAAAAAAAACACTGGTTATAAAATCCACTTACAGTATGAGAAACATAATCAACCTGAGCCCTGGGACATTACTGTAGCAACTCCAAATATTTTTCATATTTATAATTCATACAAGCAATTCAATGTAATTTGGGAAGTTATTTTTTTAAGATTATAATGTGATAATTTTTGGAAAAGTATTATCTAAACATATGCAGTAGATGACAACAGTTTGTCTTTAGTCCTGTTTTTGTTTTGCTTTGGAAGAGATTAGTTTGAAACATTATTTGAGGTGAAACTGCTTGCCTCACCTTTATCTAATTTATATAGCAGTAGCTCCATCAATGATTACAAGTGGTTTGGGGTTGATTCTCTAATATCGGAGTAATCAGGCAGATGCCAGGAAGGAAGACACTTGGCATAACACGCACTTCACTTGGCCGCCTTCAGAGGTACAAACCTGTTAGTGTGGATTAAACAAAAAATCCATTGTGTTTGGCATTAATTTATGTAATGAAATCCTTGCATTTTATGTAGCTTTCATTGGTGTTGTACATCTGTAAGACAAAAATGGTGATAATTAATTACGTAATTGCTAAATTGCCAATCAAATATCTGTGCCTAAATGTGAATTAATTCAAGTAACAAAAAGTACTAATGAGTTAATAATGTGAAAGCAAACAATTAATCCCTCAATTTTTTGCTAAACTGCCATTCATAAATCAGCAAGTACTCCAACTCCAATCAACCAATCAAATGAATAAAATCATTTCTTAATTTTGTTTATGGACATTTTCCTTTACTCTGGTGATATATTCAGCTAGAAGTAGCATTTACTACATAACAAACACAAAAATTACATAATTCTGAAAAAAAACTATCGCTACAATAATTGGTCATTTAATGTTTGGAATGTCTGCATGAAGTTTCCCCACCAAGGCCTGTGTTTCTTTCTGGGGCCTAAGCTTGAGTTGGAAATTTCATGTGGGCATTTGAGTGCTGGAAATTTCCAGCTGCTGTGTACCAATTCTGTGTGAGAGTTTATGTGTGGGGAGTGTAATTTTAACTTTGGGTGACTGTAAAACAACCTGATTTTAAAGGAAAGGAAAATCTGGTGAGGTGTATAATGGGTGTCCAATTTTATGTAAAACAGGCGATTAAGTTAAAATTAGCCCCAGAGAGAGAGAGACTGCAATATGGGAGTTTGGTGAGAGTATAATGAAAACTACAATATCCAGAATGCCTGTAATAGCTTACATCATGTAACCAAGTAGTTATACTATTATGGACAACTTTGGGGGTGTATATATGTTCGTGATGCATCATTGGAGTTCGTAGGATCATTATAATAGCACAGAAAGAGACCATTTGTCCCACAAAGCTGTGCTGATACTTGTTCTTCAACTGGAACAATTTACTCTAATCTTTTTCTCTGCATCTTTTTATATTTATCCTTTTCCATTACTTCTCCAATTCTGTATTGAATGATTTTGTCTTGCTTACCGCAACAGCCACTTGTAGTAAAGCATTCCATGTCCTAATAATTATGTGAAAAAAATTCTGCTAACTTCCCCCTTCATTCTTCTGGTGATAATCCTGAGTTTGTGCTGTAGTTTTCATAGAATCATAGAAATTTACAGCACAGAAGGAGGCCATTTCAGCCCATCGTGTCCGCACCGGCCGACAAAGAGCTATCCAGCCTAATCCCACTTTCCAGCTCTTGGTCCGTAGCCCTGTAGGTTACGGCACTTCAGGTGCACATCCAGGCACTTTTTAAATGTGGTGAGGGTTTCTGCCTCTACTACCCTTTCAGGCAGTGAGTTCCAAACCCCACCACCCTCTGGGTGAAGAAATTTCCCCTCAAATCCCCTCTAAACCGCCTACTGAAATCTATGCTCCCTGGTTGTTGACCCCTCTGCTAAGGGAAATAGGTCCTTCCTATCCACTCTATCTAGGCCCCTCATCATTTTATACAACTCAATAAGGTCTCCCCTCAGCCTCCTCTGTTCCAAAGAAAACAAACCCAGCCTATCCAATCTTTCCTCGTAGCTAAAATTCTCCAGTCCAGGCAACATCCTCGTAAATCTCCTCTGTACCCTCTCTAGTGCAATCACATGTTTCCTGTAATGTGGTGAGCAGAACTGCACGCAGTACTCTAGCTGTGGCCTAACTAGTGATTTATACAGTTCAAGCATAACCTCCCTGCTCTTGTATTCTATGCCTTGGCTAATAAAGGCAAGTATCCCGTATGCCTTCTTAACCACCTTATCTACTTGGCCTGCTACCTTCAGGGATCTGTGGACCTGCACTCCAAGGTCCCTTTGTTCCTCTACACTTCTCAGTGTCCTATCATTTAATGTGTATTCCCTTGTCTTGTTAGCCCTCCCCAAATGCATTACCTCACACTTCTCCAGATTGAATTCCATTTGCCACTGTTCTGCCCACCTGACCAGTTCATTGATGTCTTTTTATGCAGTCTACAACTTTCTTCTTCATTATCAAAAACACAGCCGATTTTAGTATCATCTGCAAACTTCTTAATTGTACCCCCTACATTCAAGTCTAAATCATTGATATATACCACAAAAAGCAAAGGACCTAGTACTGAGCCCTGCGGAACCCCACTGGAAACAGCCTTCCAGTCATAAAAACACCCATCAACTATTACCCTTTGCTTCCTGCCTCTGAGCCAATTTTGGATCCAACTTGTCACTTTGCCCTGGATCCCATGGGCTTTCACTTTCGTGACTAGTCTGCCATGTGGGACCTTATCAAAAGCCTTGCTAAAATCCATATACACTACATCAAACGCACTACCCTCATCGACCCTCCTTGTTACCTCCTCAAATAATTCAATCAAGTTCATCAGACACGACCTTCCCTTAACAAATCCATGCTGACTGTCCTTGATTAATCCGTGTCTTTCTAAATGAAGATTTATCCTGTCCCTCAGAACTTTTTCCAATAATTTTCCCACCACCGAGGTTAGGCTGACTGGCCTGTAATTACTCGGTCTATCCCTTTCTCCCTTTTTAAACAAAGGTACAATGTTAGCAGTCCTCCAGTCCTCTGGCACCACACTTGTTGCCAGAGTGGATGGAAAATGATGGTCAGAGCCTCTGCTATTTCCTCTTTTGCTTCTCTTAACTGCCTGGGATACATTTCACCCGGGCCTGGGGATTTATCCACTTTCAAAGCTGCTAAGCCCCTTAATACTTCCTCTCTCACTTTGTTTATTTCATCTAATATTTCACACTCCTCCTCCCTGAATGCAATGTCTGCATCGCCCCTCTCTTTTGTGAAAACAGACGCAAAGTATTCATTAAGAACCATACCCACGTCTTCCGCCTCCACACACAGATTACCTTTATGGTCTCTAATAGGCCCTACTCTTTCTTTAGTTATCCTCTTGCTCTTAATGTATTTATAAAACATCTTTGGGTTTTCCTTGATTTTGCTTGCCAAAATTTTTTCATGCTCTCTCTTTGCTTTCCTAATATCCTTTTTAATTGCACCCCTGTACTTTCTATACTCCTCTAGAGTTTCTGCAGTATTGAGCCCTCGGTATCTGTCATAAGCCTCCCTTTTTTTCTTTATCCTACCCTGTATGTCCCTTTACATCCAGGAGGCTCTAGATTTGTTAGTCCCACCCTTTTTCTTTAAGGGAACATACTTGCTCTGAACCCTCAGGATTTCCTCCTTGAATGCCTCCCACTGCTCTGACACTGATTTACCTTCAAGTAGCTGTTTCCAGTCCACTTTGGCTAAATCCCATCTCAGCTTAGCAAAATTGGCCTTTCCCCAATTGAGAACTTTTATTCCTGGTCTATCTTTGTCCTTTTCCATAACTACCCTAAATCTAACTGAATTATGATCACTAGCACCAAAATGCTCTCCCACTAATACCCCTTCCACCTGCCCAATTCATTCCCTAAAACTAAGTCCAGAACCGCCCCCTCCCTTGTTGGGCTTGTTACATACTAGCTAAAAAAGTTCTCCTGAATGCATTTTAGGAATTCCGCACCCTCTATACTGTGGACAATCGTACACAGAGTATGTAATGCATGTAATATCTTTTACTTTATGTCAGTCATGTGATATATTGCTTTAGTAAATTTGCTGTATTACAATGATGGGTGAATTGCTGTTGCATTTAGGCTACAAGAGGACCAAGGTAACCATTAGAAATTGCACTCCAAGTTCCAGACTTTCCATGAGCAACGCCATGGGATAACTATTAGTCCATACAAATGTTTGATGCTATTATTATACTGTATTAGTATCAGACAAACAAATCTGTTAAATCTTCATGAAATATAGCTAGCTAAATATTTTCCACAGGTTGATCACTTCGGATTTGCTGAAGATTCTACATTCAAACAGAGGTACCTGATAGCAGACAAATATTGGAATCAAGATGGAGGCCCCATTCTTTTCTATACAGGAAATGAGGGAGACATCACATGGTTCTGTAACAATACGGTAAAAACAATTTACTTTGGAAGTTTTCTTTCCTTTTCTCTTCCATTCCTCTCCTGAAATCATTGACTTCTGCTGCCACAGTTGTGTGTGTGTGGTATTTCCCTCCCCCTCCTCCTCCTCCTCCCCGTCCTCCCCCCTCCTCCTCCTCCCCCCCCTCCTCCTCCTCCCCCCCCTCCTCCTCCTCCCCCCCCTCCTCCTCCTCCCCCCCCTCCTCCTCCTCCCCCCCCCTCCTCCTCCTCCCCCCCCTCCTCCTCCTCCCCCCCCTCCTCCTCCTCCCCCCCCCTCCTCCTCCTCCCCCCCCCTCCTCCTCCTCCCCCCATATGCCCATTCTTCAGGTATGCCATAGACAGTGATTGTTGGCCTGAGGTGGGGGCACTCAGCTCAGCCCAATCCTGTCCTCACCGGAAGTTCGCATGCATACTTCCCAGGAGAGATTACTGGATAGCAATCAGGAAATGAGGTTAATTTTTGTCACCCCAGTAATTTTATCTTACTATAGATTTGATGCTATTAAACAATAAAATTGAAACTATTAATGCGCCAAAGTATTGCTGAGTTTGCTGGGCACAGTGCTGAGTTTATTGCATCATTTTTTCAATGTAAAATAACTAGACAGTTTTATGTATTGTTTGCTCATTTTATGAGCTGGAAGGGGAGATTTGTCTGGGTCGGCACTTAACTGGATCGCATGGATGCAGTGAATATCAGAAAATCGGGCGGGTTCTTTTATGGGCGTGCACTCTGATTTTCCGATATTCACTGTGCTCAGGTGATCCAGTTTTCCTGGCTACAGACCCAAGAAAGTCTCCCCAATAAGTACGTTCTTGTCTACAATGATGGTACTGTAACTTGATTTTACCACTTCATAATTCCACTAAAGAATTTCCAAGTCAGAGAATGTTAATTATTTGAATATAATAAAATACTGGGACGATTACAGCAGTTTCCAAAATATTTTACATTTGGATCTATACTATGTTTACAGAGTTACTAATTTACTATCAAGCTGTGTTAACAAACACACTCCATTTTATATAGTTGAATCTACTAAACCAATTTTTTCAGTAGGATGAAAAAGTTTAAGTTGAAACGAGTTTACAACTACTATATCTTTTGTGCGCAGGAATCGTCTTAGAATGTTATAATTTTTAATGGTGTATTTATCAGTACATGGGATGTATATTTGTTTTTAAAATTGATCGGCCAGGCTGTGATTTCTCTTTTCATGCTTTCAGTTTTTAGTTTCCTGCAATTGTTCTCTTCTGTTTTCTCCTGTGCTTTTACTTCCTCATCTGGATTATGATCTTCCTTGCTGTGTTAGTCATCCGCTTTTATGATTACTCTGTTTTGTGCTTTCACTGTTCTTTTTGTTAGCGAGGTTAAACCGCATTAATTTTAAACAGAATCATTTCCCACCTTTTCCAAGGAACTTGTCACTGGCTGCTGCTCAGAGCCGTCACTGTCACCGGCAGAGTGCAGTGAGCGGCTGGCGGGGGAGGGTGGGGGGAAAGTCTGGTGCCCTGAAATTGCAGGTGGAGGGTGGGGGGGAGGGGGGTAAGAGTTGGGAATCGGGTGCCCTGAAATCGCGCGTGGGGGAGGGGCTCAAGAGTTGGGGGGGCGGTGGGGAAATACTCAGAGGGAGAGATGGAGAGAATGGTTTCCCCTTTTCCCTGCCCTCGGTTACCCCTCTTCGCCTGCTCACAGGCGGCCTCCTGATTCTTGGAACTTCTCACACAACAGCTGCTGGTGCAAAACAACAAATAAAGATTCTCAACTACAGGGGACCCAACCTTTTTAAGGTAAATCCAGTAAGATTTGTTGAAGTCATTTGACCCGAGGTCATGATCTGACATCACATGGTCAGATGTCATGTAATCAGAACATCAGGAGATCAAACCTCCATGAATGCCTCCAACCAGAGTTGGCAACCCTACTCCAGAGTACATCAAGTACTAATGAGCTGCTAACAGCCCCCTACCCACCCCCAGCACTTCAAACATTAGCAGCTGCAGCACGTGGAGGGAGGGTGTCCCGGACAGGGTTCTGCAGGACATTAACCCACTCAATTTGGCTGGAATCTGCCAGGCACTCCGGCCCTACAGCAGCCACCTCACCTGTTGCAGGCTGCCAACGTAGCAGATCCCAGGATCAGAACATCCCTCCCTCAATGGTAAAGGACCCTGGGATGGCAAAGAACTGGGAAACCCAACGTACAGAAGATGAACTGAAATCACATCCCGCTACCAGGGCGTCGGAATTAGGCACGATCCCAGGTGAGGGTGAAAAAAGGAGCGCTGCAGGAAGCACAGCCAATTCCGGGATATTTGGCTCATCCGGTTTACAATGACAATTTTGAAAATAAGGACTCCTGAAAATAAAGGACATCTGATGCAAGTCCCTTAGGTGTCCCGAATTTACAGTTTTCACTGTACTTCATTCTGGCTGGAATGTAAATGGCCTCCAGTTCTTACCAATAGAAGATAAGGTAATTTACTGTTGCCATTCATCCTTTCTCAGGATATCCATAATTTAACTCAGACATGCTAACTCCAAATTAGGTCCTAATTCTTCACACAGATGTTGTAATGAATTCTGCCTCCTTAACATGCCCTGAACTCCGCATGATCACCTCCTGCCTTGTTTGATTTGCAGAATCCTAATGACCTAATCTAAAGAATGTTAGCCTCTATCAGACAAAATTAGTTCTCCTAATACAAAGATATTTGTACTGACTTCAGTATTGTTAAGCTATTTTTTCCTCATTTAGTACTAGATGTTCTGAGTCTTCTGCCAAATCAAGCCCTATGCTCCCCTGCAGTTTCTACACCTCCTCCTTTACTGTAACCTGTTCTGCTAATGGTCCCACAATGCCCCTTACCTATGCCAAGCTGTTAATGTATTGTATTATCCACTATCCTACAATCCCTATTTGCCCTGAGAAGGTAATGGTGGGCTGCCTTTTTGAATGATTGCATTCTTGCAGTGATGGTGCTCCCACGGTGATGTTAGGTAGGAAGTTTCTACCAAACAGTCAATTCCTAATCCAATCTGTTATATTGCTATTTATCACGAGTTAGAATTTAGTAATCTTATATGTGAGATAGTGTTAAATGCCTTTCGAGAATCCAGCAGGACAATATTCACTGTTTCACTTCTACCCATTAGGTCTATAATCTAGGCTGACCATACATCCCCGTTTTCCGGGGGCAGTCCCCGGATTAGGTACTGTGCCCCCAGGCAAACAATGTCCCCGGAAGTGTCCCCGGTTCAGAAAACTCGTCCCTGTATAGAGTCTTTGGTTTTTTTAAACATGAATGTACAGAAACCCCTGGGGAGAAAATTCTCGGCCCATTCCCGTCCGGTTTGAGCTCAGGAACGGATTCCAGGAGCTGATTGAACGGAGACGATGATGGCGGCCCCACCTTCCCACAGTGCAGCGCGGCGGAGAAAAGGCCTCATTGATTGCTCGTGGCGCACTGCGCTCTGGGGAGATTGTGTCACCTGACCCCATGTTTCGGCCAATAGTAACTGGCTGGAGGGCGGAACCTTTAAAATGTGCGGGAGAAGCCGAGGGCGCAGTGAGAGCTGGTGGGTGAGTGGATTTACTTTACTCAGATTAATATCATAGGTCAATCCCGCCATTCCTGGTATCAGCCTGGTGAATCGCCGCTGCACCCCCCTCCATGGCAAGAACATCTTTCCTCAGATGAGGCGACCAAAACTGTACACAGTACTCGAGGTGTGGTCTCACCAGTGCCCTGTACAGCTGCAGCAAGGTATCCCTGTTCCTGTATTCCAACCCTTTTGCTATGAAGGCCAGCATACCGTTTGCCTTCTTGACCGCCTGTTGCACCTGCATGCTCGCCTTCAGTGACTGGTGTACAAGAACACCCAGGTCTCTCTGTACTTCCCCCTCTCCCAATTTATTGCCATTTAAATAATAATTTGCCCTCCCGTTCCTGCACCCAAGGTGGATAACTTCGCACTTGTCCACATTATAGTGCATCTGCCATTTATCCGCCCAATCACCCAGTCTGTCCAAATCGCTCTGGAGCTTCCTGGTCTCCTCCTCTGAGCCCACCCCCCCTCCTAGTTTAGTGTCGTCTGCAAATTTGGAAATGCTGCATCCGACTCCCTGATCCAGGTCATTAATGTAAATTGTGAACAGCTGGGGACCCAGGACAGATCCCTGTGGTACCCCACTTGTTACTGCCTGCCATTCAGAAAATGAGCCGTTTATTCCAACTCTCTGTTTTCTATCTGACAGCCAGTTCTCTATCCACGTCAATACTTTCCCCTTTATCCCATGAGCTTCAATTTTCCATGCTAATCTTTTATGTGGGACCTTGTCGAAGGCCTTTTGGAAGTCCAGGTACACCACATCTACTGGCTCTCCCCCATCTATTTTACCAGTTACTCCCTCAAAAAATTCCAATAGATTAGTCAAGCACGATTTACCCTTTGTAAATCCATGTTGACTCTGTCCTATCCTGTCCCCATTTGCTAAGTGCTCCGCTATTTCATCCTTAATGATGGACTCCAGCATTTTGCCCACAACTGATGTAAGGCTTACAGGTCTGTAATTACCTGCTTTTTCCCTACCCCCCTTTTTGAATAGTGGGGTAAGGTGCATCGTGTTTTTTTTACTGAATAAGGCACTCTGTAAATTTTCCCACCAGGAAGAGGTTTCTGAAACCTGAGACAGAGTGTGTTTCACACCTTATATGGAAAATCTTAGCCTGTTTGGAACAGATTTAAAATTGAGAAATTAAAAGTTAGGATATTCGGGTCGAATAAAGATGGTACAGTACTATTGCCAGGACACACATAAGATTCGAGATTCGGTGTAAAGTGAAAATGCCGTTGTCTCTACGCGTATTCCACTAGCAGAAGCAACAAAGTCGTCATGCCGGTTTTCTTGAAACGCGCCCTGGCTACTTTGCTGTTTACACACACTGTGTGGCCCCGCATTCAGTTTAGAAAATAAGATCACCTTACCATAATCTCAAATAAATCCAAAGAATTAAGCAAGACCTACCATTCCGAAAGCCATGCTGGTTATCTCTAATTAACCCCTGTCACTCAAGGTGATTGCTTAGAATTGCCCAATCCAGGTAAGGCTTATAGGTCTGTAGTTCTGACGAAGGGTCATCGACTTGAAACGTTAACTCTGTTTCTCTCTCCACAGATGCCACCTGACCTGCTGAGCATTTCCAGCATTTTCTGTTTTTATTTCAGATTTCCAACATCTGCAGTATTTTGCTTTTGTTGTAGGTCTGTAGTTTAATGGTTTGTCTTTAGTCCTCTACTTAAAAAATAGGAGTGACTTGCTATTTTCTTATCTGGGATATGACCTGAGTCCAGTGAGCTCTGGAAAATATTGGTGGGAGAATTCACAATCTCCTAAGTTAATTCCTTCAGAACCCTGGGATAGAATTTGTCAGAGCCCAGGGCCTTATCTACTTGAGCTTCTGCAACCTCCCCAGTATATCGTCCCATATGAATTTAAAGGTTTCTGATCTACACTCACCCTTAAACTGGTTTCTTATTTTGAGCATTTCTTCCCCTCTTTCATTTGTGAACATTGTTGCAAAGTAGTGGTTTAGTATTTTGGTAACTTCTCTGTTCTCCGACAGCACATCCCCATTGTTACTTCTTAGTAATCCAAGATTTCTCTGCACCCTGCTCACATCTGCAATATTTGAAAAAGGCTTTGTCATGCACCTTTTAAATTTTGCTTATGTTCTCTGGGCATCTCATCAAATTTTTGCATTTCTCAGTTTGTCTTTATAGATCTCCCTATCTTGAATGTTTTAAAATGTTGTACTTATTCCTCCTCCCCAGTGCCTTCTGTAACTTTCTTAGTTATCCATGCTGGCATTACTCTTTAATTTTTATTTCACTCATGACTTATTTAAATTGCTTTTGCAGATTAAAAAATAAATCTCTTTAAAATGTTCCCAATTTCCTTCCACATCCTTACCTCCTGTTTTTTCCCATTTTGATGTTTCAGGTATTCGCACTCAATGTCTAACATTTAACTTCTTAACAGGCTTCCTTTTATGTTCTGTTCTTGACCATGAATGTAATAACATTATAGTCACTAGATGCCAGGTTTTCCCTTACTACTACTTGGCTTATCGGCTCCTTTTCATTTGTGGAAACCAAACCCAGTATTGCACTCATCCCTGCAGGTTCCCTCACATGCTGTTTTAGAAATGAGTCCACATAACTTCAATAAATTTCCACTCATGCAGACTGTCCCCATTGTACATCCAAATGAATGTTAGGAAGATTGAAATCCCCATGATCACAACTGAGAACATGGCACTCATCCATTTCATGAACTCCCAAAGCGGTATATCAATCTCCTTTTGTTGTTTGTTTCATAGCATGTTCCTATCACTGCATTGCCTTTTCTGTCTTCTAAATCTAACCAGAGACTCAGTACCATTTCCAGCATTCACTTTTTAGTTACACGTGATCCCTCCATGACAAGTAATGCCATCTGACCTCCTTTCTTTCCTTCTTCCTAAAGCACACACAAGCCTTGTAGGTTCATTCTCCACTCCTCATACTTCATTAGTGCAACTTCTGGTTACTCCTATGATGTTTATTTTCTCTCTTCTTGACATCACTTCCAGTTCAACCATTTTGTTCCTTGCATTCATATAAACAGAAGTTAGGTCAATCTTTGTAATCCTTATTTTATGTTCCTTAATTTTCATTAGCTGGTGATTGCTTTGCTTCCCTCTTTCCCACCTTACTATTTAATGCAAGTCTGATTTCCGCCTCATTCATTCAGCCTCCACGTACAATTGGGATTTACTATGAAACCCTAGGGATACCGTGTCTTCAAGACTTTTGTAACTTTGTGCAGCCATTTTGTTTGGATGATCGTTCCCCACTACATTTTATGTAGTGTCATTTTGAACAGCCTTTTCCTTCTGCTATTGCTAGGTGTCTTAACTGGTGGCTATTAAACAAGACAAAGATTTTTTTTTACAGTTTTGGGTGTTTATTTTACACTATGAAAATGACCATAGTGATATACAGCTTTATAGGAACATAGGCACAAGAGTAGGCCATTTAGCCCCTCGAGCCTGTTTTTATTTTTATTCGCTTATGGGATCTGGGCGTCACTGGCAAGGCCAGCATTTATTGCCCATCCCTAGTTGCCCTTGAGAAGGTGGTGGTGAGTCGCATTCTTGAACCACGTGGTGAAGGTACTCCCACAATGCTGTTAGGTAGGGAGTTCCAGGATTTTGACCCAGCGGCGATGAAGGATCGGTGATATACTTCTAAGTCAAGATGGTGTGTGACTTGGAGGGGAACTTGGAGGTGGTAGTGTTCCCATGCACCTGCTGCCATTCAATGAGATCATCGCTGATCTGCGACCTAACTCCATATAGCCGCCTTTGCCCCAGATTCCTTAGCTTTCGTAGAAGCCCTGTAAAAGTAATGTTTGTTTTGAAAGTTCTATGTAGTTTTCAGTTAGGTTGGTTTCAAAAGTTTGCCAGCACCACATTCTTGGGATTCAATATCAACGCATTGAAGTCTGTTTTGCTTTTTGGGTTTTTACACTAATCTTGTGTTTCTATCCCTCCCATGGCCTTGCCTCTCTCTATTTCTATAACCTGCTTCAGCCCTATAAAACCCCACCCTTCATATTCTCTGTTCCTCTGACTCCAGCCTCATGTATTCCCACTCCTTCACCCCACCATTGGTAGCCATGTCTTCAGCCACCTAGGTCCCACACTCTGGAATTCTTTCCCTAAATCTTTCTACCCCTCCACCTCCCTCTCTTCCTTTAAGACTCCCCTTTAAACCCACTTATTTGGCTACGGTTTTGGTCATGCCTCCTAACCTCTCCTGCTTCGGCTGGTGTCTATTTTCCTTATGCCTTGGTGAACTGCCGTGGGATGCTTTTCTACATTAAATGTGCTATATAAATGCAAATTGTTGTTCTTTCATTGAATCTTGAATCAATCTTTGTTGATGTGTGCAGATCTTTATCCTTCTATTTGTACAGAACCAATGGTATTTATCAAATCAGACAGTTGTTTTTGCTATGCGAACAAAGCCTTGGCAAATCTATCACTAAATAGAGGTTATGGAAATTGGGTAATAGAATGTGTTGCTTTGTGTTTTCCTTGTCAAGGCTGGAAGCATCAAAGAAAGCTGGAAATAAAAATGGATAATTCTGGAAATACATACCATCTGTAAAGAACAAAAAACAAGTTAATGTTTCATCAGTACTGAAAACTAAAAGATAAACAAAACATGTTAGTAAGGTTAAGACCAAGAGAGAAAAAAAATAGGGAGGGAGGAGAAACAACAGATACTTCAATCATGCGTTGAATGTCCTGCTAATTGCTTAATAGAAAACTTAAATGATATAAAAGCTCAGTAAGATAGTGGAAAGGCATTAAAAGAACAAAAGTACGTTCAATTAGTTAAGAGGATGAAAAACAGGTTAACTGATCATTGATCTCCTTGCTGTTTGAAGGACCTTGCTGTGTGCAAATTAGCTTCTGCATTTACCTATATCAAAACTGACAACTTTTCAAAATGAATTTTGTATTTGAAGTGTTTAGGGAGAGCTTTCCTTTCCTTTCTTCCTTCTTTCCTTTCTCTTTTTTCTTTTGCGTTTTCTTTTTATTCTTACCTCCCTTTCCTTGTTTCGTTCTCTCTTTCTGTTTTTCTTAAAATCTTTCACGGATTTTCTGATCTTTCTCCCTTTCTTGCTTCTACCTTCTTCCTTCTAATTTACTTATCTGTTCTTATCTGTTACTTATCTGACCTAGCGCTGGTTAAGTTGCATTTTTTGTTTTTTCTTTGCTGTCTTCCATGGCCAAAAAACGAATGATAGTTTACATCAAGTAAAGGGAAGTTATCTGGCTAGGCTCTAGTGCAAGCACATGGAGTTCTTAAAGAGTCAGTGGCCTTAGGTGGTTATCTTTCCTTTCTCCTCACCATCCCTCTCAAAAAAAAAAGTGGATGATGGCAAATCCTAATTCTAGGTGAAAGTTGAAATGCTGAAAACCGTATCTAAGGTAGGTAATTTAATATTTTTCCTCTAAGTTATTCTCTTTAACTTCCTTGATCGCAATCTCTTTGTATTTCGTGCTTCCTTTCTTTTATAATCAATGTTAAAGTCACAGGTTTTATATATAAAAACTTTTTTTTTAGGGTTTTATGTGGGATGTATCTAAGGAACTGGGAGCCATGTTGGTGTTTGCTGAACATAGGTATTATGGAGAGTCTATGCCATTTGGGAAAAAATCATTCAGTGTAAGTTGGAAAAACACACTTTACAAACTTAACTTTTTTGTCTGGTATAGTTCAGAGACACATGTTTTGGTCTATTCAATACTGAGCTACTATTGTCTTCTGTTCCTACTACAAACCTGACTACAGAAAAATCATGCTGTTTAAATGCCATAGAGATTTAGTGACATGTATGGAGCACTATAGCAGTACTGTTGTAATGCTCAATTCATGCCATTAAATCTATACAATGTAGTAAATTATCTTCAGATAAGGAAATTTAAAATATATTTTCCAATTGGTCTTATCTTAATGTGGGGGTAATCCATTTAAAATAAATACTACAAGTGAGTTACCACCGGTTTTAAAATAACGCCAATCGGGGGTTTAGTGTTTAGATTTCAGCGGATGGGGCTCTTAAATAGTTGACAGTGCTCATGAGAAAAATATTCTGTGGATTCACTATTTAGTCCTTATCAGCTATTTCACAGAGTCTCATCCACACATCCAGCTTGGTGAAGTTCCTGAGCACAACAGGGTGAGAGAGTCTAATACTCAGTAGTCATCACCTATATGTGAAGTGCCTTGAGACGTTTCTTTACATTAATGGAGCTATATAAATGCAAGTTGTAGTAATCATTGAGTTTGCTTCAGAAGTCTGTAATCTCAGTTCTGTATTTATAATTCAGTTGGCTCTCTGCCAGGCACAGTAACTCCAAGTTAGTTCTTTGTCATCAGCACCTGTTTTTTTGTTATAATTTTTTTTTTAAAAAGTCAACAAAATAGATGGGCTAGGGAATAAGAGGATGTTTAAAATTAATCAGACAAAGGGTGAGATATTGGAATTGATGACCAGTAATATGAAATGCAAAATATGTAAAATACAGAACGAATGTTTGTTCAATTTCTAGATGTGATTTATAATGCAAATTTTAGCAGGGCTCTATGCCTTTTGCATTTGACTCAGCCATCAACCATTGTGTGCTGGCGAGGAAGGATCAAACAGTTCCAAAATAGTCTGTTGGAAAGGATTTAAAGCTGAATTAGGCAGATGGAAACGAACAGCTAAGGCACTTCTATGTGGTTGATGGCCTGTTTATGGTGACAAATGTGAGTTGAATGTACAGAAAACTCAACTCCTGCTACCGCTATAAACTTCCTGAATTAACCATGTTTGAATTGAGCCAGTGAAACCCACCAGAAGAGGCATGTGGAGCTGGGCAGGTTTCACTGCCAAATTCCCACAGCCTCAAAAAGATTTTCTGACCGCTTCTGCTTCTATTCTCAAGGCAGTAAATTTTAAAGTAACACGCAAGTGAATGAAATCAGAGGGGGGAGTGAAAGAGAGCGGGCACGCACGGGAGAAGGGAATCTGTGCAGGCATGCAGTCGCACAAATATAAATGTTTATTCTTTTGTTGGTTTTGATTTTGAAACTTCATATGCAGCGCAGAAGTAGTGGAATAAGTGGGGAAGGAACAGGATATAAGAGCACTGCGGATATGGGCAGCCATGTGTGTTTCTTATCCTTTCTTTTTAACACATCTTGGAGTATGAATGGGGCAATTTCATGAAACAGTTGGTGGTAAATAGTGAGCCTGGGTTAGAACTCTGGGCCGCTGTATAACTGAGGTACATGACTAAGGAAGTAAATCTATAAGTCACAGACCATGAAAACAACTTATAAAATAGTCTGGGAGAAGTGGAAAGCGATCAAGTCAGGATTTGTATGCTTTTAAAAATAATCTTTCCATCCCAGTTTATTTAATCAGACAAATGCTACTTCTACCACCCTCATGTTGTGAACATTGTGACTTTCAGTAATTAAGTACTTGATTATATTTCTTGCGTCTTCAAAGAATAAGCCTGTGTTCAAAGCCATATTCAAAGGATTACAGTAAAATTGTTTCGCTGGAAATAGTCCAAATGCTTAGTACGTGGGATGTAAAATAGTGCTGCAGCCAATGAACTGATATAACCAGTGTTTTAACTCTTTCACCACTGAAGACTTTGACATTTACAGTGTAGATTGGTATGAGCATTTTGAAATGGCTACCTGTAACACATTAGAACTGCACAGTGATCCTAACCTGCTTACAACATTCTTGTTATTTTTATGCTATACTTTTGCTGCTGGTGCTTGTGCTGTCTTGGGCGTAGGCCCAATGTCATTGGTATAGCATAAACAGAACAAAGTCACAATGGTCTTCAAATCCACTGAAAGAGGTGGTCCTGCTCTGATATTGCTGCATTTCAGCCATCTTCCCAAATTGTCCGATATGTGTGTGGTGAATGTGCCCAAGCATAGTATGAGCTCATTTGTGTTGATTCCCTAATTGTGCTCTTTATACTGTTTAGCTATTTATAAAAATAACTGTTCACATGGACATATTTTGAAATACGTAGAGTTTATTAGGAAATGTCATGTTCACTTTCAGTTGTTTAGTTGTAATTATGTTTTACCAATGCTTCTCTTTTAGAATCCTAAGCACTTGAATTACTTCACCTCTGAGCAGGCTTTGGCTGATTTTGCAGTTCTTATTAGGAGTCTCAAAAAGACCATCCCTGGAGCTCAGAACAGTCCTGTGATTGCTATAGGAGGCTCCTATGGAGGAATGTTAGCAGCCTGGTTTAGGATGAAGTATCCAAACATTGTTGTTGGGTGAGTATTAGTTTGGGAGGGGAAGGAAAAGAAATCACAAAATCACCTATGGGAGGCAAATCTTTGACTTCAGGTTTAACACTTGAATATAATTTAAAATACCCCAGACCTTTGAACTGTTTTTGAATGTACAATTTTGAAGTAAAATAATTGGCTTCCATTTTGTACTCAGTTTGGTCTTTAAACAATTTTCTTTAGGTTCAAATGTTCCATTTTTAAAGTAATGAATCTGTGGCAGATTACTGAGGTAAAGATATTCCAAATTGTGTTTATATGTCGACACAAAGGAATATCTTAGCTCTGTTAAAATATAAGGTACACTTGAAAAAAGTTCCAGTGTGGATTCTAATTATTTTTGTATAGATTATTTGTGGAAGAAAAATCCTGTAGAAAAAAAAGATTTTTGGGTGTGTTAGTTGACCAGATGATGAAATTCTTGACCTAGTATGTGGCACCAGTTGTCAAGCCAAATGATGTTTGGGTATACAATTACCTAAAATAAAAGTATCCTAAAATAAAGTCCAAAGCGGTGATGCCACCATAATTGCTAACCATTGGCAAGTATTATGTCTCGCGTTGGTAAAAAGTCGTGGAAGTGTTGGCAGTGGTTCAAGGGAAGGTACTCACAACAGTACCAGATATAAAATCAGGTGATTAGAAGTTAGCAAAAGGAGCTGGAGAAAGATATGATCCAAAAATGAACCGTCAACATGGAGCCAGTTGTAGATCTATATCGGAGAACCTTCTCTAAACTCATTTTCCCCTTTCTATACCCTTTTTAAAAAAAATATTTTTCTTTTTCACTTGTTTATCTAATTCCCTTTTAAATGTCTTAATTAACTTAGCTTCTATTATCTACTTGTCATAATTTTCTATAGTTATTTGTTATAATTCTATGATATAAATAAAACTTGGCATCGCAATGACTACTTAAATCAGCATTGTGCAGTGTGTGATCCAAATCAAATTTTAAATGAAAGTGTGGTGATGTATCCATATGGGTACTTGCATATATAATCTGAATGAAAAAAATATGAAATCTTATTGCTTCCACAGAAATCTATGCCATCCTAACATTTTATATTAGCAAATTTTAAATCTGAATACAGTGGGCTGGATTTTGTCAATGGGAAGCTTTTGGAGGTGGGACTGCTGCTTGCCGGCTTTCAATCCCGCCTCCATCAGCTTCTGGCCAACCAGTGGGATTTTCCCCTGATTGACCTTGTTAAGCCCGCCCAGCGGGCTCAGCAGGCCAATTAGGGGGAAGTCAGTGACAGAGCACGTCAACGTATGATGTGACATCTGTCAAGATTTTTTGAAAGAAGAAATGTCAGCTTTTGACAGCTCTGTGAAGCTGTCAAACACTGACATTCTGTGTAGTTTGATGAGTCCTTGTGTTCAGGACTCATCAAACCTTTCAACTTTGTAGAAATCACCTGGCTGTTGGATCGGAGGATCCAACAGCCAGTCTGTGATATCTACAATGGAGATGTCGGGACTCCGGCTCCACAGTGGCTGAAGGCTGTAGGCAGAAACAAAGGTAAGTGAACATTTTCTAACACTTTACACTCACCTCACATACTTACCACTCCACAGTTGCACCCATCACTCACCTCTACATTGCACTTTCAGACCCCTCCGACACCCGCAGACCTCCTACTCGTCTCCTACATCCTGGCGGGGTTCCCCGAGGTCGGGAAGCCTGCACATCAAAACGAAAAATGGGGATAATCCTATTTTCTGCCTGTTAACTACCTATTAACAGGCAGTTAATAGGCTTTAATCCCTTTCCCGCCTCAAGGAGACGGGACCCGGGGCAGGACGGCTTCCCACCTCCTGGCAAGAGGGCACGGAAGCGGGATGGGGGCGGGTTTGCCACCCATCCCCAAATTCTGCAACTTTACCGGCAGTGCCGCCTCCATACCCGCCTCCTCGGGGCTGACAAAATCCAGCCCAGTGTGTTTGTAGACCTTTGCACTACTAGCAACATTTTTTTGAAATATTGAAATCTGGGAAAAGAACAAGTGATGATTATTCTCTGTGTAATTAGATTGGCCTTCAATTTGTGCTGTCGGAATATTACTGTACACAGGTTAACTATGTTCCTATGAAATTCCTTTCACGCTGTTTTAATGGTAGCATTAAAATAAATGGCCTAACATTTTTGTTAAAATAGTGGACAATTTTTATTCAAATGTATTAAGCATTATTGTCCGCTAATATTTGCACAACAGAATTTTAAGCCATTTGTGTTTGTGTTGTAGAGCTCTTGCTGCTTCTGCTCCAATCTGGCAGTTTGAAGATTTGACCCCATGTGGAGACTTCTACACTATTGTAACCAATGACTTCTTGAAGAGTGGAAAAGGCTGTGCTGAAAGCATCAGGAATTCTTGGGACGCAATAAATAACCTGTCATCCAGAGGTAACGAAAGCCCTGTCTGGGATTTGACAACTGTTACAGTTTTTATTTATTATTGGTTTAAAGGATTCCCATTATATTAACATTTTAAATAATTTTCCTTCCATTTCCCCACCCTATGCTCTAGTTCTGAGAAAGTAACTTGTGGAACAGAAGAATTTCTGCAATATGTATGTTTGCCTACATACTGTCACTGCACTTCCAAATAATTCACTGATGTAAAAAAAAAACATGTCAAAGAAGAATTATATACGTGTTGTATAATATATGCCACTGGTATTAGAGTAAAATAGGAATATACTGTGTGCATAGAATTATTCCCCTGCGAAAATACACCAATTGCTAGCTGTAAATCTGATGAGAAGGTGCTTTTGTTTCTTAGTATGCCATCATATTTTTGAGTATTCGTTTAAGAACCTTGATTGCCCCAATTCCTGACCAAAATAGCATTACAAATACAGTCATTGGCCCGGAATTTGCGGTCAATGGCAAAGCGACGGCACTCGTTGCTGACCTCGAAGAAAGCTGCCCACAAAGATCTAGCGACCTCTGTGGTGTGAATTTCAGCTCTCCCAGCCTTAGTTTGAATCTGGTGCCAAATCAAGCGAATCTCCAGTGTCCAGCAACAGTGATGTCATCAAGCAGGCTGAGCAGCCAATCACATTGAAGAATTCTCAGGCAGCAAACCAGGAAGTAAAATGCATAGATTCCAAATTATTTTTTATAAATTTTACAGAGATCGAAATAAAGATTGGGACGTATACATAGGGTTGAGGTAGAAGCTGAAATATCATAAAGAAACTTTAAAAACACATATATTATTTTAAAAACCATGTAATTCTTATAGTAATGGAAAATTTTGACATTCCACAAATATAAAATTAGTTTTTCAGGGCTAGAACGGTTGTTCAGCAGACACTACGCCGTTAAAAACCCAGTTACACCTTTTTCAACAAGGCTTAACTTTTTCAGGAGGGTATAACCGTGATATTCCAGCATAATAGAGGAAGTTTTTGTCCCTCAGTGTGATTTGAATTGATTGCTGGCTCTGGAGAGTTCCACAATGCAACCTGTGGCAGAGCAGGGAATGACTGACTGCAACTTCTGGATTTATGCGTTTATTTGCGCATGCGCTAAATCCTGAAGTTGCTGTCAGCTTCAGAGGGGTAATGACGGCGAACGCTGACAGTTTCACCGTCATTACTACAGCTAAGTCCAGGCCATTATATTCACCTTGCAGGTGATACCAGTTTGTTGACTTTTTTTATTATTCATTCACGGGATGTGGGCGTCACTGGCAAGGCCAGCATTTATTGTCCATCCCTAATTGCCCTCGAGAAGGTCGTGGTGAGCCGCCTTCTTGAACCGCTGTAGTCCGTGTGGTGAAGGTACACCCACAGTGCAGTTAGGTAGGGAATTCCAGGATTTTGACCCAGCAACGATGAAGGAATGGCAATATATTTCCAAGTCAGGATGGTGTGTGATTTGGAGGGGAACTTGGAGGTGGCGGTGTTCCCATGTGCCTGCTGCCCTTGTCCTTCTAGGAGGTAGAGGTTATGGACTTGGGAGATGCTGTCAAAGAAGCCTTGGCGAGTTGCTGTAGTGCATCTTGTAGATGGTACACACTGCAGCTGCGGTGCGCCGGTGGTGGAGGGAGTTAATGTTTATATAGTGGATGGGGTGCCAATCAAGCGGGCTGCTTTATCCTGGATGGTGTCGAGCTTCTTGAATGTTGTTGGAGCTGCACTCATCCAGGCAAGTGGAGAGTATTCCATCACACTCCTGACTTGTGCCTTGTAGATGGTGGAAAGGCTTTAGAGAGTCAGGAGGCGAGTCACTTGCTGCAGAACACCCAGCCTCTGACCCGCTCTTGTCGCACAGTATTCATGTGGCTGGTCTAGTTAATTTCTGGTCACTGGTGACCCCCCAGGATGTTGATGGTGGGGGATTCGGCGATGGTAATGCCGTTGAATGTCAAGGGGAGGTGGTTAGACTCTCTCTTGTTGGAGATGGTCATTGCCTGCCACTTGGGTGGCGCGAATGTTACTTGCCACTTATCAGCCCAAGCCCAAATGTTGTCCAGGTCTTGCTGCATGCGGGTGTGGACTGCTTCATTATCCGAGGAGTTGCGAATGGAACTGAACACTGTGCAATCATCAGCGAAACATCCCCACTTCTGACATTATCAGGGAGGGATGGTCATTGATGAAGCAGCTGAAGATGGTTGGGCCTAGGACACTGCCCTGAGGAACTCCTGCAGCGATGTTTTGGGACTGATGATTGGCTTCCAACCACCACAGCCATCTTCCTTTGTGTTAGGTATGACTCCAGCCAGTGGAGAGTTTTCCCCTGATTCCCATTGACTTCAATTTTACTAGGGCTTCTTGATGCCACATTCGGTCAAATGCTGCCTTGATGTCAAGAACAGTCACTCTCACCTCACCTCTGGAATGTTTGGACCAAGGCTGTAATGAGGTCGGGAGCCGAGTGGTCCTGGCGGAACCCAAACTGAACTTTGATGAGCAGGTTTTTGGAGAGTAAGTGCCGCTTGATAGCACTGTCGATAACCCCTTCCTTCACTTTGCTGATGATTGAGAGTAGACTGATGGTAGGCTGATTTTTACTAAGTCATTTGCCAGTCCGTACTATTTTCACGTAGTCTAAGCTATCAATTGTCCCAAAAAGACTTGGAGTGGTGCCTGCTTAATGAAAACTGTTGATGACAACAGCAATAGAGGTTTGCATTCATATAGCACTTTCAACATAGATTACATTCCAAAGTACTTTACAGAAAGTAAGGGAAAGGTTGCTGAGCATTGGAGGTAGAGATTAGGAGGGGTAAACAAAATGGTTTTGAGAAGATTTCATCATCCAAGGAGCAGAGGGAGGGGTGAAAGTAGGCAATGTTGCGGAGGTGAAAATAAATGATCTTAGTGATGGATATGAAGCTCAGCTCAGGTTGTGTGTACGGCCGATGAGAATTAAATCAATGACATGTAAGGGAATTTGTGGCAGGGGCTGAAAATGATGGTTTTGGTCGTCCCTTTGTTCAATTGGAGGAAGTTTAGATGCATCAATGATTGATATTGGACAGGCAGTGTTTCAGCATAGACATGGTTGTCGAGTTGAAGGAAATGGTGGAGAGGTAAAGCTCGTTGTTGTGAAAGCTGACCCCATGCCTATGGATGATGTCACCAAGGAACAGCATGTGTATGGGAAAAGAGGAGGTGGGGGCAAGGATAGATAATAGCTGTGATGATTGGATGCTGTAAATTTCTGCTGAAATAAGCAAGTTATTTCTATTTTGAACAAACATAAATGTTCAGAAAATTATAAAATTATCCTTTCCTTCCCATCTTAATTCATTCATTTTTACATAAAAAGGTTTTGACTGGAACCCAACACTTGCAAAGACATATTTGTATAGAGATTACTTTGTATGAGATACTAGCCTACAATTTTCCAATATGCATTGGCTACAGGCAAGGTACCTCAGAAACTTTACCCCATTGAGTAAGTTGGTCTTCACAAGCATGAAGGTCTGAACTTCTGCATTTGTGTGCGGATGTAAGAACCTGTCAGGTAGTGGATATTGAGACTTGTGCCTTGTTTCATGGATTACTGTGGGCTTTTTGTTAAATTCTGTATGGTATTAGAATCATAGGGGGAGAATTCGTTTTAGCCAGTAAAGTTGCCGGTGGAGTTAATGGCTGCTGAAAATGACCGCAACGCTAACGGAGCAGAATTCGTCTGGGGGGGATGGAGATTGTTGGCGCAGCGCTTACATGCCGTACAACGCTGTCCTGGTGGCATTACCAGAGGCATCCGACCTGAAGTTCGTATGCAGGAGCATATGGAAGTGAGGCTGTGGAGCGCGCAAGGAATTGTGGACAATGAAAAGGTCTGAGAATTAAAGGGGCCATGCACACTGAAGTAATACAAATTAAAATGAAATGAAACAATGCAGTTTTCAGCCTTTCTGCCTTAAAAAAATATTTAACATTAAAAAGAAGTCCCAAATGTGAACATTCAGCTCTTAAAGCTGAATTCCCTTGCTCACCTCAAAAAAAATGGGAAAAATGCCTCAGCCCTAACACAAATGGCTCAGCAAGCCAGGGAAGGGGCACCCAGGGTCTTGCACGCAGCACTCCATCTTTGTGCAGGGGGTCAACACTGCAAGACAAACCCTCTACCCACAGGGGCCAGGAGGCCTTCCAGAAAGAACAATGTGGTAGTACATCACTAAGGCCGTGACTGCTAGCAGTGTCACCCGCCGCTCCCCCCCCCCCCCCCATCCCCAACCTGGCACCAGTGCCCAAAGAAGCTTCATGACCTCAGACCACTGGTCAGGGTCAGTGAATACATCTTCAAAAGTCATCTCTCCTACCAACTGCACCACTAGCCCCTCACATTGCTCAATGCATGACCCCTACCCCCAGTCACTACCAACATTCTGCACAAATCACGAGGCACATCTCCCATTGCTAGCCTTACCTCACCTCCTTGGAGGAGACTGTGCAGGTCATTCTTGGCAGGAGCATGGCTGAGCCCTTGGCCAGCGGCAGGGCTGAAAGGATACAAGATGCTGGTATCCTCTTACGGTATCCTCCTTCTGGCATGCACCTCATGCTTTCCCACCCTCCCATCCCCACAACTCCACCCTTGTGCCTTCCTCATTTCACACACCCAAGAAATGCAGCCTGCCCAGCCAGTGGGTGACCAAGATGAGGAAGATAAGAGTGAAGAAGAACAAGAAGAAGATGATTGATTTGACACTCCCAACCACCAGCTCCTCAAGGTCAACCAGCAACGACATTTGCCGTGTCCCCCATTGAAAGTCAGCAGCCTTCCACCAGCCATGCTGCAGTCACTGGACATTAGTGAACCAGATGGGTTTTATGACAATCTGGTAGTTTCATGGTCACCATTACTGATGCTAGCTTTTTTTTAAATTCCAGATTTATTTAATTAACTGAATTTAAATTCCCCAGCTGCCGTGGTGGGATTTGAACTCATGTCTCTGGATCATTAGTCCAGTAGCATAACCACTATGCTACTGTACCCAAATTATCTCTAAATTAATGTAACATTTAAATACTTCTTTGACATTTGATCACTTTTTTTGGTTCCTATTTTTAGCGGAAGGCTTAACGTTTCTTTCCCGTACTTTCCATCTCTGTTCATCATTGCAAGCATCTGATGTGGCATCCTTCAAATCGTGGCTGAGTGAGACTTGGGTTAGTCTGGCTATGGTGGACTACCCTTATAAGGCCAACTTTTTACAACCTCTTCCTGCCTGGCCTATTCAGGTAATTAATGTATATATCAATTTTAAACCAATTTATTTTACAAATGAATGGGGGAGGGGGGAATGGAAAGAGAAAAAAATTCCAGTACAGTACCAGCTGAGGGAAATCTTAAACTCTGAAATCTGAGCATTCCATTTATACCCTGCTCTGATTGATTGGTGAAGCGATGTCACAGTGTCTTGGCCAGAATGATCTCTGCAATCCAAGTGCTAACCAGGCCTGACCTGACTTAACTTCTGAGAACAGATGAGACCAGGCATGTCAAGGTGTTTTAACTCTAGATGACTAGGATGATTTCCAAACAATTTACCATGCACAGTACCTGTGAGTGTGTTAGATTTTTTTTTGCACAGAGGGTTATTAGAATATGAAATGCATTTTGACAAGTGTTATGACACTTGATGCCCTGCAGGAGATTTTTTTTTAATTTGTTTTTTTTTATGGGATGTGGGCGTCGCTGGCAAGGCCAGCATTTATTGCCCATCCCTAATTGCCCTTGAGAAGGTGGTGGTGAGCCGCCTTCTTGAACCGCTGCATGGTGGAACACATCGATTTTATGCATTTTTAGTTGGCAACCTCATTCACAGTTAGTAAGTAACACTGTTGTGTGTATTTTTTTAAGAAAATTAAGCTGCCGTTTCAAAGGGCATACATTTAGGATAGGTACTAGACACACACAGCGCAAAGTTAGAAGAGATATTATCACGCAGGGTTTATTAGAATATGATATGCATTTTTAACGTGGTTATTAAAGTCGAGTCAATCAAAACATTTAAGAAAGAATTAGATAAATATTTGAAGAAGGCTATGAAGGTGAAGAAAACTGATGGGTAAAGAGCAGGGAAAAGGAATTAGAATAAACAGCACTGATGTAGAGCTAGCACCAGCATGGCTCAATGAACTGAATGGTTGTCTTCTGAGCTGAAATTTCTTTGTTTCGATGCACCCTTTAATCACAGACTAACATTCTTTGTTCTGACTTTGTATATCTGCAGTTTGTGCAAACTCATAGGGGGAAAAATTGGGTGGCGCCCCTTTTGGGGTGTTAACGTCGCCAGGGCGGTAATTTGAGTGCCCCAAAAAGGTTTGCACCCCTCTGCCGTAAATTCAGTGGTAGCGCCCCAAGCAGGAGGTGGGGTGCTACTGGAAAGCGCTCCACCTCCTGCTTGGGGCGCAACTACTGAAGTTCGTGGCGCTACGTGCAACAGCGCCACGCGCGGCAGCATGTAGCGCCGTGTCATTGCAGGCCTCCTCCCCTGATTAAAGGGGAGGGGCCTAGCGCTGCGCGCACCGGGGCCCTGCTGGACCACCGGGGAGCAGGGTGCCGTGATCACGACCGGCACCCCGCATAAAAAAGGGAAAGGGGGCAGGTGCTGGCAGTCGGCCAACATAAAAATGGCCGCCCGACACCTGCCCTTTAAGTAGCGCCGCTGCAAAAACACCCCCCGGTCCTGTTGGACATATTGTCCAGCGATAGGTTGGGGGCACAAGGGAAGCTTGCGGCCGTGGCGCTGCGCACGGCATGACCTCCCGCTGAATTTCGTGGGAGGTGTTAGCGGCACCGTGCCCGGGCGCTAGGGGATTGCGCCCCTGGGGCACTAACCAACCCAATTTTTCCCCCATCGTATCATCTTGAAGATTCATAAAGTGCTATTGGGGCTTGATGGGGGTACGCTGTAAACTATTTTTTACACTGATTGATGACCCATATAATAATAGTAGAGACAGTGGAATGCACTTGGTGAAATAATATTCAGTAACTATAAGCTTTAACACCAATATGATTAGCTTAATACAAAAAATTATAATTTGTGAATATTGACATTTCATTGTCATCTATATGTATACATGTAGGGCTAGCAATGAACAAACAGTGTAATTTATTAATTTGGTTCAATGGAGTTATGACCACTGTTGTGATCCCAAAATAGTTCAAGGAACAGAACAAGCTCAGTGATGCTGTACATTCTGTGTGCAGCTGGGGTTGCTGTGACCTGCCAAGGTCTTTTAAAACTTTATGTACAAACTACAGAGGAGTGCACAAAATCCTAGGTATTGGACAATTAAAATGATCCAACATTTTACAGCTCAGTGGGGATACTGGGTGGGGGTGGGGAGGGGATGAAGTAGACACATTTTAAAGTTTGTCTGTGCATATCCCTGTATTTCATGAATCTTATCAAAGGTAAATCTGCAAGCTTTGCTTAAAATCTGACAAATCTATTTTCTAAGACATATTGGATAATCCATTTTTAAATTATTTCTTCTCAGGTTGTTTGCACCTTTCTTAAGGAGCCCTCACTACCAGCAGAGACACTGCTGCAAAATATCTTTCAAGCTGTAAATATATATTACAACTACACAGGCAACGCAGAGTGCCTGAATATATCCCAGACTGCAACTTCCAATCTCGATGATCAAGGCTGGTATTACCAGGTGAATGCTGTTACATGTAGAGCACTATTGTGTGATAGTGGTGCAACATGAAGAACATGTTAATAAACTGTATTCTAATAAGGACAATTTTCTCTTCTATGCGGTGACAACAGATAATAGTACATGGTGCTAGGAACTTTCTGTCATTTTAATTTTGGTGCTTCCCTACAGCGACCTGGCCTTTCTGCTGACTATCAAATTCTTACAGCTAGGCCTTCCTGTGTCCCACGACATAAGGTATCCATGCAAGATTTCATTGTATGCTAGAAACATGTAAAATTATTCATCTAGTTTGATTCATTCAATGGGCTAACAAGAAATAGGAGCAGGAGTAGGCCATATGGCCCCTCAAGCCTGCTCCACCATTCAATAAGATCATGGCTGATCTTATTCCCTTGATTCCCTTAGTGCCCAAAAATCTATCACTCTCAGCCTTGAATATACTACTACCTGTACTACTTTTGTATGACGGGAAAGGCTTATAATGGGATGTCTAGCTTGGCTAACAATTCGATGGCCTCCTGAGATGCTGAGTGGAGAAATGAGGTACCTCATGTAACAGATCTTATTGGGCAGGTTGATGTGAAGTGTTCCATGGTCTGGGATTCATGGCCACAGTCGCACTTCGGGTCGTCCCTCATCTTCCACTTGTGGAAAGGTAGCCACATCGTCTGTGCCCTGTGTGGATTCGGTGAGTACTGTCCATTGTCTTCGAGGGAGGTCGAAGTCAGGGACCTCTGCTGTTGGGTCAGTGATGAGGTGTTGGTTCTTTATGTTGCATATGTCCCACAATTCCATCCATCTGGATAGTGTGTTGATTGATACCAGCTGCATGAATATTGGCTGCTGTTTCCCAGAATGGCCGGTGCAATTTTAAGCGCGTTCGTGGTGGCTTTTTCAAGTCTTCATGAATGGGAAGGTCGTGTTGCTCATGATTTTTTCCATCTCACGGAGCATGGTGGCATCGCGGTGATGGCAGGCGGGGCATTGTGGGACAGCACCGACAGCCACGCAGCTGGAGTGGACTTAAGCGTCCCTGACACTGCCCTCATGGCGGCGTTTAGCTGCACGTCCACGATCTTTGTGTGGCGGCTGCAGGACCATGAGGCAGAGCAGTATTCTGCAGCAGAGTAGACTAGTGCCACTGTTGTGGTGCGATGTGTTCAGACTTTGCTCCCCCAGTGAGTTTCACCCTGGACTAGGTTCACCCTGGTTTTTACTTTTTGACTGGTGTTGGTGAGATGAGACCGATAGGTGAGAGTCCTGTCCAGGGTGACGCCCAGGTATTTTGGGTGGGGTTCATGGGTAAGTCGCCATCTGCAGAAGGAAACTTTGAATTCTTTCCTGGCGGCGTTGTTGTTCAGATGGAACGCCAACACAACTGCCTTTTCTGGATTGGGGCGGAGGTGCCAGGTCTGGAAGTAGCATTCCAATAGGTGCAGGTCGCTTGTGAGCATCCTACTTGCTTCTCTAGCGCCGATGCCTGTGTCAGCAGTGCTATGTCATCGGCATAGGCGAACTTCCGGGTTTGGTGCAGGGCATGTCTTGTAACCTTGATTTACTTAGTGCCCAAAAATCTATCAATCTCAGCCTTGAATATACAGAATGACTGAATATCCACAGCCTTCTGGGGTAGAGAATTCCAAAGATTCACGACCCTCTGAGTGAAGAAATTTTTCCTCATCTCAGTCCTAAATGGCCGACCCCTTATCGCGACCCCTAGTTTTAGACTGTCCAGCCAGGGGAAACTGCCTCTCAGCATCTAAATTGATCATATCTGCTCTGATGAGAGACCATCTAACATTTTATATATCAGGAATAAGAAAGATGAAGGCACAGTTAGAAATTTCTCATCTCAAACTTGCACATCAACATTATTTCAAACTATTTTGTTATCCATATACTTGTGTTGTCTGTCTTTTGTAACCAGAGTAAGTATGACTTTTCTGAATGAAATGTGATAGCGTTTTCTATTTTCAGATTTGCACTACCTTCTGAGGAGTCTATTGAGTTTTTAAAAAATACTGCATTTCACCAATTTAGCACTGCTCCTTTAAATTAGCACATGTAAATGTTATTATAGTTTTGGCACAATCTTGAGAAACATTGGTGAGTGACATTTTAGCACGTGTCAGCATTGGCTCAGTGGTAGCACCCTCGCCTCTGAGTAAGAAGGCTGTTGGTTCAAGTCCCATTCCGGAGACTTGAGCACATGATCCAAGCTGACATTCCAGTGCAGTACTGAGTGTTGCACTGCCCGAGGTATTGCCTTTTGGATGAAACATAAATCTGCGGGCCTGTCTGCCCCCTCAGATGGACGTAAAAGATCCTATGGCACTATTCGAAGAAGAGTTGGGGAGTTTTCCATGGTGTCCTGGCCAATATTTATCCCTCGACTAACATCACTAAAACAGATTATCCAGCCATTTATCTCATTACCGTTTGTGGGACCTTGCTGTGCACAAACTGGCTGTCACGTTTCCTTACATTAGAACAGTGATTTTTTTTTTGTGCCGGTTGGTGACACAAGCTAAACAAAATAATAAGTGGTCTTCAAGTTCTGTAGTGGCTGACTAAACCTGAGTTATTTTGTTAAATACTTGAAGACTAAGTTCATTAAAGAGGAAAAATAATCTTGGCTTCTGTAAAATTTTCTAATTTACCTTTAAGAATACAGCAGAGGACTTCTAAACAATATGGCAGTGACAAGCCTGATTAGTGTAATAAAACCTGTAACTTTAAGTAAATTCTCACTAACTGTAAGGTATTGAGTTTTTTTCCCCAATACAAAAACATATATTTATGATTAAGTGAAAGATCTCTGAGTCTTCCATATTTCTAAGTTCACTGTAACACTGGGACCTACAAGGTTTTGTTTTTCATCTTAACAGGTTAACTTGTTCCCAATGGGGAAATATTTTTATTTTCCAACAAGGTTTCAACTTCATCACTTCTGGGGTGTCTGAGTTTCTAATGTACATACAATTTAAGCTAAGCTGTCTGAAGAAACTATTGGCCACAGATTTACATTTTTGTCACTTTTTTTTGTTATCAGACCTGTACAGAAATGGTGATGCCTTCATGTTCAGATGGCATCAATGACATGTTTGAACTGGTGCCGTGGGACCTCCAATTATTTTCTGATAACTGCGAGAAAGACTGGGGATTGCGTCCTAGACCTGACTGGATTACTACAGTCTACGGTGGGAAAAATATCAGTTCACACAGCAATATTGTCTTCAGGTGAGATTTTATAAAACTGCAAGACTTTTGAAGCATCATCTGGAAACCAAAGTGTATTTTTTAAATAAGAGTACACTTGCTAGTTTAGAGTGAAAGTAGAGTACTTTTCGGGAAGAAAGAAAGAAATCTTATTACAGCCATTTTGGTGTCAGTGGTGCATAGAGACAACCTCTCGGCATAGAGAATGTACAGTGGTTTTGCTGAAGATATCTGGGTAGTAGAAAGGTTTGGATGAATGGGTAGTAAAAAGATTTGCATGCTTAGCTTACATTCCTCCTCTGACTACCAACCAACTATATGGTGTGATCATTTAGAGTTTGATAATCTTGTATCTTTTAATGGGGCATTGACAGCTGAATTAAAAGCAGATGTCCTGCCAAATAAGTTATTAGGTAGTATTCATGTTGGAAGCTGTGCAGGAGTCTGTGTCTTCCTTGCCCATTGTCCCAGCATTAAGCAGCTAAGCAATTATAAATGAAGAATGGATTTCTGAATAGTTTGGAAGCCCAGTTTGTGGATTTGATGAGCTTAAAGACTAGTTTTCCTGTAGGCAGCTTGAGCTCTGTGAAGCTATAAGCTGTTGGGACTTTTATCTCTACCTCCTTAGGCATGTGATGTCAAAATATTATATTATGATACCCATACAGTAGAAACCAAATATTTGATTTGTGGGAAAATTGAATAAGCAAATATGTTCAATGCAACAGAAACATTGTTGCATTTATAATAGCACCTTTAATATAAAGAATTGTCCCAAGGGGCTTCACAAATGGGTGTAAGGAAATGGGCGCCAAGCCGGGAAGGGGGAGATTGGGGGAGAAGGGTGACTCGAAGCTTGGTTGAAGAGATGAATTTTGAGGAGGTATTTAAAGGCGGAGACAGTGGTGGAGAGGTTTAGGGAGGGAATTCCAGTGAGTAGGACCAAAATATCTGGAGAAGAGGCAGGGATCTGCTTTGGTTTAAAGGGGTAACAACGTCACTGGAGGAAGCAAGTAACTTGTGGGAGAAGGATGGCAGTCAGATAAAGGAAACAAGTGGCAAACTTCAGGGAGCTGCCCTCTTAATGGTCATGTGGAGATGGAGGTTTGTTTGGGTTGGGGTCTGGAGATCCGTGAAGATTATATTAGACACTTTATGAAGGGACTTAGCACTTTGTGAAGGGAAGTAGCTGTGGCAATGAGTGCCATCTTGTTGACCCTTTGGACTCCTCTGCAATGTAGGAAGTGATTTAATGACCTCACCAGAGCAGCCAACAACAACAACTTGCATTTAAATAGCACCTTTAATGTAGTAAAATGTCCCAAGGCGCTTCACAGGATTGTTATCAGACAAAATTTGACACCGAGCCACATAGGGAGATATTAGGACAGATGACTAAAATCTTGGTCAAAGACGTTGGTTTTAAGGAGCGTCTTAAAGGAGCAGAGAGGTTTAGGGAGGGAATTCCAGAGCTTAGAGCCTAGACAGCTGAAGGCACGGCTGCCAATGGAGGGGCGAGGGAAATTGCTGCTGCTTCCCTGATCATTCTTTGTTGTCTCTTTATATGTGTTTCACTCCTTCATTCATTACCCCTGCCGTGCCAGAGGTCAAAGTGGGGAACAGAGGTTCTGTAGAAGTCAGCCCCCAAGCTTACGGTCTCAAATCTCTGGGGTCCTGCTCTAAAAAGGATGCTGGATGACCATCACACTCACATGGAGTCACTGAGGACCATCTCGGAGGACCTGAGACAGATGTCAAGGACTACGCCTGAGTCAAATGCCATCCTCAGTGCTGATATCCGAGAAGGATTTGACACAATGCAGTGGTACTTGGAGCGGATGGTGGCACCACAAACATCTGTATCTGTTCCCATGACAGAGAGGAATCTAGACCAGTAAGTGCATCCAAAATGGATGCTTTGACCACTGGCCTTCAGGGACTGTTTGGAGATGGAAAGCGGCTTATTAGGGCTTATAACAGCTCATTTCTAGAGAGTCCCCTTAGATGTCTGTGTGGAGTTTGCACATTCTCCCTGTGTCTGCGTGGGTTTCCTCCGGGTGCTCCGGTTTCCTCCCACAGTCCAAAAATGTGCGGGTTAGGTTGATTTGGCTATGATAAATTGACCCTTAGTGTTAGGGGGGGATTAAATATGTGGGGTTATGGGGATAGGATGGGATATGTTAAGGGGAATTAAATACGTGGGGTTATGGGGGTAGGGTGGGATATATGTACTGTGGGGATTAAAGCAGGGACAGGGTACTGGATTTGGATGATCAGCCATGATCGTATTGAATGGTGGAGCAGGCTCGACGGGCCGAATGGCCTACTCCTGCTCCTAGATTCTATGTTTCTATGTTTCTATGCCTGCTGGTGTAGGTATTAGAATACAGGATCAGACTGCTCATGCATCGACAGTGGCAACACAGGCTACAACAGAGTCCTGGGACACACAAGTCCTGAGAGGGTCGCCTCGGTCCCAGGAAGGTCACAATACCACAGCACAGCCAAGCACCACTGGTGTTGTGTCTCTCGGGTATCACCTTGGCAAAGCACCAGGATAGGTCTACGAACACTACAGGTGCTGACGCGGTGGTAGAAATATATATGTGCACAGTAAGACCACTTTGTGATATGAAGTCTAATTGCAAAGGGAGACAGAGTTCCTTCTGTGCCTCTTTACAGAACCGTTGCTTCTTAAAACAGACCTTTTCTGACACATAAGCACAATACTGAAGATGCTGCAAATCTGAAATTTAAACAGAAAATGCTGGAAATGCTAAGCAGGTCAGGCAGCATCTGTGGAGGGAGAAACAGAGTTAACGTTTCAGGTCTGTGACCTTACATCAGAACTGGAAAAAGTTACAGATTTAACAGATTTTAAGCAAGTGCAGGGGTAGGGAAAGGGCGGGGGGGGGGGGGGGGTGAAGAATAAAAGGGAAGGTCTGTGATAGGATGGAAGGCAGGAGTGATTTAAATGACAAAAGAGATGATGGGGCAAGGCCAAAGGGGATGGTAATAGAACAAGTAAAGAAACAAAAGATGGGTCTAGAGGAGGTGTAAATGGCAACAGCAGAATTATTACCAGCACCTGCTGTCTGAAAAAAGGGAAATCTGAAATAAAAACAGAAAATGCTGGAAACACTAAGCAGGTCAGGCAGCATCTGTGGAGAGAGTTAACGTTTCAGGTCAATGACCTTTCATCAGAACTAATGAAGTCTGTGGGGAATGGTCTTTGCATGTGAGTGGGAATTATATTTAGTGGCCAGTTTCTTCACAATGCATGGGCTAAAGCCTCCCCAAAACAGAACAGAAGCCTATTTCCTCTTAAGGTAATTACAGGTTCTAAATTGCAGTAATGTCTGTATAACACATTCCAACACTTTTGGATCAATAGTTTTATACATCACCTGCCATTAGTATTTGAATTTGTACGTATTTCCACATTTCCTGTCAGACAAACCACTTCATCCATGGAATATTCCTTCCATCTTTCAACTGCTGAAGTATTTTTGTCTGGACACTTTCCTTCAGTATACAGCAAAAATTATGCATACACAGGGCAACTGGTAAGTAAAGGGAATCCATTAATTAGAGGAGAGTTGAGTAGAACTTTTTTCACCCAGAGGGTGGGGGTGAGGGTCTGGAACTCACTGCCTGACAGGGTGGTAGAAGCAGAAACCCTCATCACATTTAAAAAGTACTTGGATATGCACTTGAAGTGCTGCAACCTACAAGGCTACGGACCAAGAGCTGGAAAGTGGGATTAGGCTGGATAGCTCTTTTTTGGCCGACACAGACACAATGGGCCGAATGGCCTCTTTCTGTGCTGTAAATTTCTATGATTAACAGTAATAATCTCTTAAAATCTGAGTTTTGCCGTCTAAGCTTTAACATAATAGGAGAAAATATTGTCTGTGTAAGAGATCCCTTGGTATTTGCTTTGATTGCTGCAAATTTATGGATGAAAGGAGTCAGAACAAAGTGACACACTTGTTTTGCTCACCCTAAGAGAAGCTTAGTTTATTACTTTATTTTGTATAAAGGTATTTGAGCTTTGTTACTGTTTGTTTTTCACAGCAATGGCGGTCTGGATCCCTGGGCAAGTGGAGGGGTGACGAAATCAATCTCTGACACCTTGGTTGCCATAAGTATTCCCGAGGGAGCTCATCATTTAGATCTGCGCTCCAGTAATGATGAGGACCCTTCCTCTGTCCGGAAAGCACGAGCTCTGGAAGTTAAGTACATTAAAAAGTGGATTGAAGAGGCGAAAACTCAACCAGTGCAGTTATTGGATGAAACATACATTTCTCTTAATCATTGAACTATATTCTATATGGTATATAGTTCCTGGATGTTACTGATTTTTTACTTGATTTGCTGTATATTCCTTTCACAGCACAATTTGCTTTGACTAATTTACAACAACTGATGTCCTCAAGTTGCCCAGAAGAGAAATTCTACATTTTGTATTTAAGAAAGTCTATACTTGGTGATGCTGGTCGGACTATCTAATAACCAAGGGAAAGCTTTTTTTTTACCTAATGTATCTTGTTTTGTAATCCAAATCACGCCCTGTTAATTTAATACCTGTATGTGCTAATATGATCCATGGCTTTGATTAGATTATTAACTTGTGGCATCTTGTGTTCAATTATATCTCTGAAATGTGGTTTGCTGGTCAGACCTTCCTGATTCAAATGTAAGTTGTGTTTCACTGGATTTATGAATAATTCCATTCCTTTATAACTGAAAGAGAAATGATGCAAGTTCAATGACTCCATGTTTGCCCATTTCAGAATGTACTGGACTGGTAACTGAAAACACACTTGTCTTTTGTGATTGCCTTCCTCTTCCATTCTACATGTATGCCTTTTGATGTTACATTTATCCATTGTTAAAAGGTCTTAAAAATTTCTGTTGTTCCCGTTATCATGTTTTCTTTAAACAAATTGCACGCATAAAGCTAGAAAATCAATTTGTCTTGTGCGTTGCATTTATATCTTTTACTTATAACTTGGGAAAATTTTCGAAGTAATCTGTGCACCATCTGATACACAACTGAATTTTGAGACCTCTGATGCTTTATTTTTTCCTTCCTGTGCTGATGGTGCTGACTCATGCTAGAATATGGTTTCACGTGTGCCAGGCAACCTCTATTAGCTTGCTCAAGTGGTCATTCTTCATGTGTTAGCCTCGATGGTGAATGCTGGCAGACTATTCAACAATCCCTTTTAATTTTTGTTAAATTCTACCCAGACAAAGCTTGTCTGTGCATCACCATAATAAAATGTTCTTTCTTTCCTATGGCTGGAATTGTCTCTTTAATTAATACGGTCATCCATACTCCCTTTTTTTGCTTTCAATGTCTCCTAAAAATGTTATAGTTGGACATATTTTGATCCCAGTCTTGCCCTGATTGAAGCCATTTTTCTGTCAAGCTTATAATATCATGCCCCTCTATTCTAATTAGTGTCGATAGTTCCCTGACTTATAATCACTGCAATCCCAATCCATTAATATTTATCAGTACCCTTTTCCCTTCTATTTTTTTTCTCAACCTCTCCTACCTGCCCTATGGTATGTCTCTCCATAGCCCCTCCTCCCCACTTGAGCTCACTATTTTAGACTGCTTTGTCCATCTGCACGCTTATTCTTAGCTCCTCCCATATACTGCAAGATTTCCCCCTCTCCCTTGCCTTGCTATTGTAAATCCTTCCCTCACTACTCTATTTACCATTTATGCAGGGATAATGGCCGGAATATTCCGATTGCTGAACGTACGGGTTTGGGGGCGGGTCGGCAGTTAAAAGCGCAGAAATTGACCGGGTCGGGAACCCGCTGTCCTCCCGTTGACTTCCGCATTTAACTCCAGCGTATTTCAAGGCGCGCCACGGACCCTCGGGAGAGGTGAGCGACCTCATTGGGGTACTTAACTGCTCGTTGAGAGGCCCTTAACTGCCTTTTCCACCTCAGGTTTTAGTTTTAACTTCTTGCACACAGGATTCACGCACCTTGGGAACCTCGCCTGTGAAGGGGAGGCGGAAGCTCAGTGGCCATAGAGCGAGTCCATTAAGCGACATTAAGTGGAAAAACCACGTAAATACTCACACATTACACCTGTTTCCTTGCCTAATGGAAAGGCTTTTGCTGACTCCATTTTGTGCAGTGATTTAGCTGTCAGGAGTTTGCAGGTCATTTCTGCAACTGCAGAAGCCACTCTCACCACATTGCTAGTCACTATCACAACACTGAGGGATTGGGCCTCTGATCTCCACTTTACCTGCCATCTGTTAGATCAGAACAGAAAATGCTGGAACTACTCAGCAGGTCAGGCAGCATCTGTAGAGAGAGAAACAGAGTTAACGTTTCAGGTCGATGACCCTTCGTAGACATTTGTAGCTTGCTGGAAAAAGACCTGCTGCCCAGAGGACCTGGTGGACACACCTTACCAGTGGCTGTCAAAGCCACTAGGGCCCTCAACTTCTTTGCCTCAGGCTCCTTCCAGGGACCTGCAGCAGATATTTTCAGGATCTCACAGTCGGCCGCCCACAGATGCATCACCCAGGTAATCGATGCCATGTTTCACAAATCAGCCAATTATGTAAACTTTGCCACTAATGAGGCCAGTGTTACTGAGCGGGCGCTCGGATTTACGGCTCTGGCTGGCTTCCCATAGGTGCAGGGCATCATCGACTGCACACATGTGGCCATGAAGGCACCCCCACAACACCCAGGAGTGTTTGTGAACTGCAAGGGTTTCCACTCCCTCAATGTGCAGCTCGTCTGCACCCATAAAAAGATGATTATGTGTGCGCCAAATTCCCTGGCAGCTGTCATAACTCTTTCGTGCTGCGCCAGTCCACCCTCCCTCAGCTCTTCGCACCTCCAAATAGACTTACCAGCTGGCTGCTTGGAGACAAGGGCTATCCACTGAAGATGTGGCTGATGACACCATTGAGGAGGCCAAGCAATGAGGCCACTTCCCAGGTAGCAGACAAAAATGGACAAGATGGGAAAGTTGTGCAAAGAAATAAATTTATGTGCGTCATAAATAGAACTGAAACTTAACATTAACATTTTTTCATACGCCTATGTGCATACTCTTGTGCATCTAGGATTGTCTTTTTTCGTTTACGCATGCTTCTATGAGGTGCAACCCCTGTGGCTTCAGCAGAGGTAGAGGCAGGCTGCTCACTTTCCATGGAACAGCACATCGTCGCCATCACCTGCGACATGGTGGTGCTCATGTTGGAGATGGACTCAACCATTCTCTGTACAGTTACACACATCGCAGCTGCAAAAGCTGCCAAAGTCTTGCGCAATTGTTGCTGCTCCTCCAAGATCACCTTCTTTCTTGATGGCCCCCAAGGTTCTGCATCTGCATGCAGCTCAGCTCAGCACAGCTTGGAGTGTCCTGCGCCCTCCGGCGAGGACTCTCCACTGCTGTCCCTGTCTCCACCATCTGCTCTTGCTCACTTGTGATGTGTGAGACACCAGGTGACAACCCTACTCTATCACGCACAGGATCCAGCGAGGTGTACGTATCTGCGCTGGTGCTGGGTGCGCATGGATCTGCTGACGGTGCATCCTCAGAGACTGGAGTTCCCTCTGAGGAATCGTCTAACTATTCCGGCTGATCAGTGGGGGGACACTTGATGGACTTGTGGGAGGGTAAAGAGATGAATTAAAAGTCTTATGATAAGAATGGGTAACGTTAACATTATGCACATGATGACATTTCACTGGCTGCTGACATCAGTCACCATGAGTGACTGTTGTATGCCATGTGGCTGTATGAGATTTAATTCTGTCACCAGGTTGTTAGGAGGTCCCCCTCTGTCTCCCACTGTCAGCAGCTCTGCAACTCCAACGATTTCTACGGCCTCCTCCTCTGCTGGAGTCAAATTTGTGAATATTGGAGGGCCACCTCCAGTTCTCTGCCTCTCCCTGTTGTTGTGGGCTCTCTTCTGCAAGGAGGGAAAGAAGAGAACTTTAAGTGAGAGTGATGGAATGACTATAAGGAATGGATGGGCTACATCTGTAGAGGGTGACTATGAGGGAGTGGGGTGCCAATGCCAAATGGCCTCCTTTTGTGGTGTTACTTGCTATGATTGCATTAGGATGAGGGTGGGTGTCAGTGATGGTTAGTCAGATGGGGATGTGAGTAGGTGCATAGACAGAGGGATGGGCACACCTACAAAGTAGGTTGGTGTGAGGAGTGATGTGCAGGAGTAGGCTTGGGAAGGCAGAGTGATGGGGTTGGGGTGACATGCACATCAGGATGCAGTTGAGTGTGGCATTGCACTCATCTTTCCTGACCTCATGAGACCATTGAATCTTTTGCGGCACTGGATCCATTTCCTTCTCGCCACATCCCTGCTACTGACCTCCTCTGCGATCTCTAGCCATGCCCTCTTAGTGTCTCTGGCTGGTCTTTTTCTGCCATCCGCAGGGAAGAGGACCTCCCTGTGTGCTCTGACTCCCTGGACCAGCACTTCCAGGGAGGCCTCTGGGAATCTTGGTGCAGCCTCCTGTCTGTGTGTCTCCATGACCCAAAGAAACCTCAATTTTATGCAGCAATTTGTAGCTCTTTAAAACACCTTGATCTCTCCTACAGCAACCTTCAAATGAGATGTGCGCAAGGCTGCTTTAAATATCCGCGCTGTGACCGAGTCTATTTGGGCCGGGAAACCCACATGACTCTTTCAGTTGATGCAATTGAGTTAAACGCGCGATGCAGAACGCGCCGTTTAAAAGTTTGGGATGGCGACCCACTACGCAGCCCGCACGCACCCGCCCCAATGCTCAGGTAAAGATTCCGGCCATTAGTATTGGTCTGGTTTAGGTAAAGCCCATCATGCCTAGAGCTTTCTATTGCTCCAAAGCTGACCCCAATGCCCTAAAAATCTGAAACCCTGTCTCCAACCCCATTTCTTGATGCACACATTGTCTAATCTGCTTCTGCTGAACCAGTCAGCCTGTGTCATAGAAGTAATCTTGAGATAACTGATTTAATTTAACACCTAACTCCTCAAATTCCTTTTGTAGGATGCCCATCCAATTATTCTGTATGTCACGAGCACCAACATGAACCACAACTTAAGGATGTTCACCCCACTTTCTGAATCTTCTCCAGCCCCATAACATCCATTAACTTTTGAGACCTGGGAGGCAGCAAATCATTTGGTACTTACAGTTGCAGCGGCAGAAAAGGCTACCTCTTTCCGTAATGATAGAATGCCCTAAAATTATCATTTACCTTTGTTCAATAATATCACTTCTTCTCCCCTGGGTGACCATTATTTTGTGGTACTGTAATGCTGCTCGTGATTTCCTTTGAGTTGCCATCTTCAACTGTGTCATATGTAGCCATCATAGAGGCATAACGGCACAGAAGGAGGCCATTCAGCCCATCGAGTCTGCCGGCTCTCTGTAGAGCAATCCAGTCAGTCCCATTCCCTCGCTCTATCCCCGTAGCCCTGCAAGTTTATTTCCCTCAAGTGCCTATCCAGTCTTCCCTTGAAAACATTGAGTGTCTCCGCTTCCGCCACTTCCATCGGCAGCGAGTTCCAGGTCCTCAACACTCGCTGCGTAAAAAAGATTTTCCTCACATCCACCCTGTATCTCTTGCCCAAAACCTTAACTCTGTGTCCCCTAGTCCTTGTACCATCAACTAGTGGTAACAGCCTTTCCCCGTCTAGCCTATCCAAACCCATCATAATCTTGGACACCTCTATCAAGTCACCCCTCAACCTCCTTTGCTCTAATGGAAACAAATCCAGCTTCTCCAACCTGTCCTTTTAGCTAAGATCCCTCATCCCCGGAACCATTCTGGTAAATCTCCTCTGCACCCTCTCAAGGGCCTTCACATCCTTCCTAAAGTGTGGTGACCAGAACTGGACGCAATACTCCAGTTGTGGCCTAACCAGCACTTTACAAAGGTTCAGCATAACTTCTCTACTTTTGTACTCAATACCTCTATTTATGAAGCCCAAGATCCCATATTCTTTGCTAACCACTCTCTCAATATGTCCTGCCACCTTCAGGGACCTATGCACATTAACTCCCAGGTCCCTCTGTCCCTGCACACTCTTTAAAACTGTGCCATTAAGTGTATATTGCCTTTCCCTGTTCCTTCTGCCAAAATGCATCACCTCACACTTTTCTGTATTAAATTTCATCTGCCACTTGTCTGCCCATTCTGCTAGCCTTTCTATGTCCTGTTGCAGTCGATTGGTATCATCCTCACTGTTTGCCACACCCCCAAGTTTGGTGTCATCGGCAAATTTAGAAATTCTACTTTGTATTCCAATATCCAGGTCATTTATATATATCAAAAAAAGCAGTGGCCCCAGCACTGACCCTTGGGGAACACCACTGTCTACCATCCTCCAGTCTGAAAAACAGCCATTTATCACAACTCGCTGTTTTCTGTCCTTAAGCCAATTCCTTATCCAAGCTGTCACTGACCCACCTATTCTATGAGCCTCAATTTTGTTAACCAGCCTTCTATGTGGTACTTTGCCAAATGCCTTCCTAAAATCCATGTAGACAACATCCATTGCATTCCATTCATCGATCCTCCCTGTTACTTCATCACAATTTACATTAATGACCTGGATCAGGGAGTCGGATGCAGCATTTCCAAATTTGCAGACGACACTAAACTAGGAGGGGGGGTGGGCTCAGAGGAGGAGACCAGAAAGCTCCAGAGCGATTTGGACAGACTGGGTGATTGGGCGGATAAATGGCAGATGCACTATAATGTGGACAAGTGCGAAGTTATCCACCTTGGGTGCAGGAACGGGAGGGCAAATTATTATTTAAATGGCAATAAATTGGGAGAGGGGGAAGTACAGAGAGACCTGGGTGTTCTTGTACACCAGTCACTGAAGGCGAGCATGCAGGTGCAACAGGCGGTCAAGAAGGCAAACGGTATGCTGGCCTTCATAGCAAAAGGGTTGGAATACAGGAACAGGGACACCTTGCTGCAGCTGTACAGGGCACTGGTGAGACCACACCTCGAGTACTGTGTACAGTTTTGGTCGCCTCATCTGAGGAAAGATGTTCTTGCCATGGAGGGGGTGCAGCGGCGATTCACCAGGCTGATACCAGGAATGGCGGGATTGACCTATGAGGAGAGACTATGTAGTTTAGGGATGTACACACTGGAGTTTAGAAGATTGAGAGGGGACCTCATAGAAGTGTATAAAATTCTGACAGGTCTAGACAGACTAGATGCAGAAGGAATGTTTCCCTTGGCGGGTGAGAACAGAACTAGAGGACATAATTTAAGGATAAGGGCTAAACCATTTAGGACAGAAATGAGGGGGAGTTTCTTCACTCAGAGGGTGGTGAACCTGTGGAACTCATTGCCACAGAGGGCAGTGTACGCCAGCTCATTAAATATATTTAAGAGGGAATTAGATATATTTCTACAGGCAAAAGGGGTTAAGGGTTACGGAGAGAAGGCGGGGACGGGATACTGAATTGGAGGATCAGCCATGATCTCATTAAATGGCGGAGCAGGCTCGAAGGGCCGGATGGCCTACTCCTGCTCCTATCTTCTATGTATCTATGTAAAAAATTCAATTAGATTAGTCAAACATGATCTACCTTTTACAAATCCGTGTTGGCTCGCCTTAATTAGCTTAAACCTCTCCAAGTGCCCATTAATTTTTTCCTTGATTATTATTTCTAAAACTTTACCCACCACTGATGTTAAACTGACCGGCCTGTAGTTACTAGGATTGTCCTTGCACCCTTTCTTGAACAATGGTGTCACATTTGCCACTTTCCAATCCCAAGGCACCCCCCCCCCCTGCATCTAGGGAAGATTGGAAAATTATGGCAAGCCCTTCTGCTATCTCCTCCCCCAATTTGCTTAGCAATCTGGGATGCAAGCCATCTGGACCAGGCGACTTGTCCACTCTAAGCATACCCAGCCTTTCTAGTACATCCTGTCTATCAAGTTTCACCACTTCCATTGCTTCTACCTTTTCCACTGCAACTGATATTTTGTCAGCATCCACCTCCTTAGTAAACACCGATACAAAGTACTCATTGAGTGTTCTAGCCTTGCCCTGCGTCTCTAAGCATATATCACCTTCTTTGTCTCTAATAGGCCCTACCCCGCCTCTTACTACCTGCTTACTGTTTACATGCCGGTAGAAGATTTTTGGGTTCCCTTTTATGTTACCTACCATTCTACTCTCATATTCTCTCTTTGCCAATCTTATTTTCATCTTCACTTCACCTCTCAACTTATTGTATTTGGTCTGGTTCTCCCTTGAAGAATTCACCTGACATGCATCATACACCTTTTTTTGTTTCATCATCTTCTCTATCTCCCTCATCATCCAAGGAGCCCTTGCTTTGGTTCCCTTACCCTTCCCTCTTGTTGGAATGTACCTAGCCTGTACTTGGAACATCTCCTCCTTAAAGATCACCCATTGTTCCATTACAGTTTTTCCTGTCAGTCTTTGGTTCCATTTTACCCTGGCTAGATCCTTTCACATCCCATTGAAGTTCGCCCTATTCCAGTTTAGAAGTTCCACTCTAGATTGTTCCTTGCTCCTCTGCATTGCTAATCTAAATCTTCTGGTACGATGATCACTCGTACCCAAGTGTTCTCCCACAGACACTTGGTCGACCTGGCATACCTCATTCAATCCAGCTTCGCGTAAGTAGGTTGTACTAAAACAGTGCTGCAGATGAAGCAGTGCTGTATTCATCGGAGTACTCACACCAAAATGTCTCCAGTGACATTTCACTGAACATGGTCTGATGAAATGTCAATGAGCTCTTCTAATAGCTTTGATGGGACAGAGGGTGGGAGTTCAGCTTCAATATTCTCACTAAAGTGGTTTGTAGCAGATTGTTCTGTCGTGAGTTCTGGCAAATCAGTACTAAATTTGTTGAATAGACCAGAAAGATGCGCTACCAGCTGTGGTTTGATTACATCAAAGTCAACGTTTCTTTCTTGAATGAAAGAATGTAAGAGCTGAAACGTATCTGTAGTCCCCTCACAGACAAGAAATTTCCAGACTTGCAGTTTCCTTTGGAAAGCGTCAATTCTTTCACGCTGGGCAAAAGAATGAGTTCTCCCACCTTGCATAGTTTTATTCAGCTTATTCATTTCACTGAATATGTCTGCGAAGTAACCCAATTGAGCCAGCCACATGTCATCTTTCAGCACCTCGGCTCAGGTTATTAACTAAGAAAGTGCATACCTCTTCCTTGAGATTAAATATACAGGTAAGCATTCTGCATCGAGATAGCCATCTCACCTCTATGTGCATAAGCAACGAATTCTGCTCTGCACCCACTTCCTGGTTCAATGGCCCAAAAATTCGTGAGGAAGCCTTCGTGCGAGGGTAAGGCTTCCCCGCGATCTCTCACTGCGCGTTGGCTTTTTCAGTTCCAGCTCGCACGAACTTGATGTTCTGGACAGCTGCTGTGCTGGGCTTGCGTATCCCACAGGCGCAGTTAATTCGTGCGAGCTGTGGGATCACGTGACTCAGTTAGAGCCAATGGCAGCACACCATCTTCCATTCATAACTTTCACATAAGTGCTGTGAAAGCTATGAATACTATAGCCCCCCAAAAGAACAGCTAAACCTCAATTAAATTTTTAAAAAAAACCATCACATTAATAAAATAAGTATAGTTAAATAAATTAACCATTTTAAATAAAAAATTAAATTTTTGAAAAAATTTAAAATCTTTTAAAAAGTTATAAAAATAAACTTACCTGTCTTTAAAGTCTCTAAAAAAGATATACCTGTTAAAAAAAATTCAAAATAATACTTAATTCACTACTTACCTTGTTAAAAGTGGGTCTTACTCCTCCTTTTTTTATGTGTAAAATCTTCCATACTTACCTGCGCGTTGAAACCACTAAGTGCACTGCATGCGCGCAGCCTGTAGCGCGCACGCGGTTCACCTAGGAACCGCCCCCTTTTCCATTCACCAAGTGCCGGTTTTCAGCGCATGCGCAGTGCATGCAGAAAACCGGCAAGTGGAGACAGAATACGCGAGAGTACACAGTGCGTACTCTCGCGTATCAACACAAATTTTTGGGCCAATATCTTTTGCAGCAAGCGCTTCTCGGTGTAAAAAGCAATGTGTCCAAATAGCGCGAGTGCAGCGGCTTTTATTTTTTGCACAACACCAGAATGCTTTCTGGTCATTGCTGCAGCCCCATCAGTGCAGACCCCAATGCAATTTGTCCAGCTGATTTCTGCTGAAGTTATGAAATCATCATCTGACTTTGTTGTTGTCTTGAGCTCTTTGAGCTATTTCCTTATTCCACACATACCGAACGTAGGCGAGTAAATGGGACATTTTAGAAATGGATTCATCAACTTGTAGAGCAAAGTCATTGTCATGCAGCTGATCAATGAACTGCAAAACTATGGCTGCGATTTTGCCATAGGAGGCGGGTTGGAGTCGGGTTGGCTGGTCGGCGGGTTCCGGTCCCGTTGTCGGTTTCAGCCGCTCTGATATAACTATTTTCACTTAAGTGGGCTCATTAAGCCTGCCGTGCGTGCTACCCGGCCCAATCAGTGGGTGCGGGGCTGCTGCTCGCCTCTGCTGACGTCTTCGATTCAGGAGCTTTTAAAGGGCCCATGTAGCCTTTGGATTTCCTTTCCTTTCTGCTGCTCCTGAAAAGGGGTCTTCTGAACATGACTGCTGCAAGATCTAAGGCTGCTCCTCGATTTGATGATGACTCCCTCCATGCTCTTGTGGAGGGAGTAAGAGGGCGCAGGGAGGTTCTGTTTCCTCCCGATTGCCGGAGGAAGCCTCCTCAGCAGACAAAGGCAGCCTGGCTGCAAATTGCTGTGGAGGTCAGCGCAAGGTCCTTGTGCTCATGCACCTGGGTGCAGTGCCAAAAACGGTTCAACGATCTGCTACGCTCAGCAAAAGTGAGTATAACATCACACTTACCTTCAATCTGCTTCCCATCTGTTCTCATCACCAGCACTCTGCATTGTCAACCTACTCCTCCACATCCCAACTTACCCTTACTTCCCTTGCACCCTTACCTATCCCTCTCTCTCTATGTACAGAATCACTTCACCATCCTACTGTGCACCCCTCACACTCGCTATCACTGTTATGCAATGACAACAACTAACAACGCACAGGGAGGCACCTTGGTTTTGGCACCTCACTCCATCTTTGTCTCCCTCTAAGCTTCTATGTTATGGATTCTTTACACTCACTCCATCAATCTCGCTGAAACTCCACTTGTGTCCCTCATTGCAGGAAAAGATAGTCCACAATAAGAGGGAGAGAGGGAGGACAGGAGGAGGCCCACCATCCCTGACGACTTTAACAAACGCTGAGGAGGCTGCTCTCGACATCGTTGGAGGTGCAGAGGAGCTGGAAGTGGGGGACGGAGAGACGGGCTCAGTAGAGCAAGCTGGTGACAGAATAGATTTGCAACCCTCTCATTTTGATTTCATGAGTGACTGATATGGCATCTGATGTTCATACAGATTGACTTCTGATCATCTGCACAATGTGATGTGTCTGCTACCTAAATATCAGGGGGTAGAAATTAGGTCGTGCCCCATTTGGGGCGCAAATATCGTCTGGACGCAAATATTAGCGCCTGGCGCTAATTATCGGCACTGACTGGAAACTTCACTTTTACCGCCCCGGGAGGTGAGTGGAGCGCTAAAGCAGGCGCTGCACACCTGTCTTAAGGCGCAAAGGCCAAGGAGTGAGGCGCTAACTCAGAGCGCTGGCGAAGCTCATGCAATGTCAGTCAGCAATGGAACACACACACAATGGCACGGGCCAGTTCTTAAAGGGGATGGTTAATCTTGCTTTCCATCCACATCCTGTTCATTGCAGCCTTGAATCTCGGCCTGGAGAGACTTGCACATCAAATGTGCTGGAAAGAACAATGGAGAGTACCAGGCAAAGAGCTCAGAGTGCAGCTCCCACAGTCTCTGCTAAATCGATACAAGGAATAGCAAATCAAAATGAACCTGCAAAGTGCTGCTCAGTACCCAAAACTCCTTCACACAACGTTGAATCTCTCCAGAAGTCTCTCCCTCTCTCTCTCAGAATGCGTAGTTCAAAAATGCCACCAACAATAAAAGACATCAGAGGCCCCCTTTAAATAGCACCCCCCCCAGCCCCACAGCGATTGATAGCGTTCCAGTCTTCCGGTCGTTGGAAGCGCCAGGCGGTAAGGCAGGGGGCACCACTCAATTTCCGCTCCGGGGCGCCACAAGGGCGTTGCACCATGGAATGACGTCACAATCTGCGCGCGCAGGTGGTCGCAGCGGTAAGTTTTAGCGCCGCCGCACAATCTCAAGTTAAGTTCTCGAGCGGGGCAAACATCGCTGCGCCCGGGCGTTAGCGGCTTTGCGCCCCATTAGCGCCCTCTTAAGGCGCTAACGGGAGGCGCAACCAACTGAATTTTTACCCCCAGGTGTCTAACTCATGCCTTTACTCCCCCACAGGACCATCGAGAGCCCCCCTCCCCACTGTCCAGGAGGAAGAGCCAGACAACTCCTCAGAGGAAGCTGCAGCCTCTGAGGGAGCAGCATCACCAGAAATCAACGCACCCAGCACCAGCGCAGATACGCACACCTTGCTGGGTCCTTCGCGACATAGAGTAATGTTGTCACCTGGTGTATCACAGCTCACAAGTGAGCATCAACAGATGGTGCAGACAGCAACAGCAGTGGAGAGTCCTCGTTGGAGGTCGCAGGACTCTCCTAGCTCTGCTCAGCTGCATGTAGACGCTGTGCCTCTGGGGCCATCCAGAAAGAGAGCGGTGCTGGAACTCCAGGAACAAGTGCAGGAGTCTCTGACAGGGTTTGCATCCATGGTAACTGCAAGTGTGCAGAGAATGGAGGAGTCCATCTCAAACATGAGCAATGCCGTGGTGCACACAATGGCGAATGTAGGTGCCGCCATGGAAGGGATGGCAACCTCCATGGGGGACATAAATCGCCAGACTCAAATGAACATGGTGACTCTTCTAAATAGGTGGTCTACTATGGAGGATAGATGGGCATCTATTGAGGAGAGGAACCAGAGGTACATGGATGTCCCCGTTATGAGGACTGTCAGTACAGAGACGGGTCCTCATGGCCCCACTGATGTGCAGCAAGGTGCTCTCCAGCCATTTGCTAGCAGTGAAGTGCGGGTGATCCATGAGAGGAATGTTGGTGGTCGACAACAAGGAAGTGGGGGCTCCTCTCCGAGCGCTCACACTACCATGCCACTGAGGAGCCCTCGGTCAGAGCCCCAGATTCCTCACCAAACTGAGATGGCCATCTCAGCCCCTGCATAGCCGCAGAAGGAGCAGACTGTTGCAGAGCCCTCTCAGGCTCCCAAACCCAGAGGATGCCCGCCAAAGGCATCTAAGCAGGTGCAGCATAGAAATGAGCAAGGTGCCTCTACATCTGTTGAAGTCACAGGGGAAGCACCGTGTAGAAGCACGCATAAGAGAAAGTTAACACACAAATAGTCACAAGTGTAGTCACTTGGGTGTTTTCATCTCATACAAAGTAATGTTTGTCACCGTGATTATAAATGTATTAAAGAAAAGCGATGGTAAAGATTCAAAGAGTTGGCCTATGTGTGCTCAGAAATGGAAGTTGCACAGTGAGGGGTCAGGGCACCTTTCATCTGTAATGATGGTGGTGAGAGTGATAGGAAACCACAGTTTATTGTACAGATGCTCTATGATGTGTTAAGAAGGTTGGCCAGACATTCATTTCCATGTGCCAGCCACATGTGGTTGATGGGTAAAATTACGCGAATCTGGCATGGATGAGTACATCCCTTGCCTCACGGCCAGCAACGTGGTTGCGTGCTGGTGGAATTGGCACATCCGCCCCCGCAAGGCGTCCCTCATCTGCTGCCCCCTCCTCCTCCGCTTCCTCCTCCTCTTCCTCCTCCTCTGAGGAGGCTGTGCGCTGAGCCACTTGTTCCTCAGGCTGCGGTAAGCCACGCTGCTGTGCGATGTTGTGCAGTGCACAGCAGACCACGATAATTCTGGAGACTCTGGCTGGTGAGTAATGTAGGGCTCCACGAGATCTGTCCAGGCATCTGAATCACATTTTGAGCAAGCCGATGGTTTGCTCTATGATGCTTCTGGTGGAAATGTGGCTCTCATTGTAACGCTCCTCAGCTTTGTTTGATGGCCTCCTCATTGGTGTCATTAGCCACGTCTTCAGGTGATAGCCCTTGTCTCCAAGTAGCCATCCAGAAAGTTGGGTTGGCGGATTGAAGAGCTGAGGCACAGTGGACTGCCGCAGGATGAATGAGTCATGGCAACTGCCAGGGAACTTGGCGCAAACATGCATAATGATCTTCCTGTGGTTGCACACCAGCTGGATGTTAAGGGAGTGGAAGCCCTTGCGGTTGACAAATACAGCTGGGTTGTGATGGGGTGCCCTAATGGCCACATGTGTGCAGTCTATGATGCCCTGCACCCTTGGGAAGCCTGCCATATTTGCAAAGCCAACCGCATGCACGGTTACACTTCATCCGTGGAGAAGTAAATGTAATTGTGCGACTTTCTAAAGAGGGCATCGGTAACCTGCATGTGTGTGTGGCCGACTGGGAGATGCCATTGATGTCTGCTGATGATCCCTGGAAGGACCCTGAAGCAAAGAAGTTTAGTGCGGTGGTGACTTTGACAGCCACTGGTAAGGAATGGCCACCTGCTCCTCTGGGCTCCAGGTGTTGGTGCAGCATTGTGCAGATGTCAACGACTACCTCTCACGAAAGTCTCAGCCTCCTTTGGCACTGCTTCTCACTCATGTTGAGGAAGCTCATCCTCGGCCTGTAAACCCTGTTTTAGGGGTATCTCCTGCGGCGAGGTGCAACCCTGCATTGACGCCCTCTGCCCTGTGCATCATCAGGTGGCTGAGGAGAAGGCTGGCGCTCCTGTTTTTGGTGCTGCTGTTGGTCCCGGTTCTGCGGCTGCCGCGGCTGCTCTTCCTCTGATTCTGAGGACCAGGATGAGAGGGTATAAATGGTTCCCATCCCGCTGGTATATATCTCAGTTGAGGAAGTGATGTTATAAGCGCTCAGTCAATGTGGCCAGAGGGTATTCCAAGGAGGTCACAGTGCATATGGATCTCAGCTTAAACACTCACAAGGTCAATAGACCTGCAAAATGTGTTCCAAAACCTCAAAGCACAAAGTTCTGGCATCTGAAAGTCAGCCATGTTGCACCTCCGCTTTTATGCTGCAGGAGCAGCTGACAACAATTCAGCTACTTGCTGAACCCGGCACAATCAGCTGGCGTGTTTGTTGCACAATGGGCAACACGCTGAAAATGTAGTAAAATGGGAAGAGCCAGTAAAAAGGGGATTTTCTAGGCAGTTAACAAGCTGTAGTGCCTCTCCCGCCGTTTGGTGTTGGGCCTGATCGGGACTCGCAGACCCGACACTTTGCAAAGTTGCATGGAGGCGGGTTCACAACCCGCTGTCAATCATTTTGATTTTAACTCCCAACCCACCTCCAAACCCGCCCTCTGAGCACTGGCAAAATCGCAGCCTTTGTCTTCTGACATTAAATCAATCCATCGTTTGATGGTATCATTTGACATTGGTATTTTTTCCAGTTCCTAGGCCTTCTGCTCTCCAAACAAGTTCATTATCAACTCCTCAGCAATCATATGCGATTTTTTTGCTTTAGCAATTTTCTGCGCCGCTACAAGCTTTTTATCAGTGGTAGTTTTGGATTTTATTACTGCTTTAGTACCGAGCAGTTCCTTAGACATTCGCTCAAAAAATGAATGTTGCTTGTCCTTATATATTTCATGCTTGGTAATTAAATGTCTGTGTAACTTGGAGGGTTTCAACGATTCATTGGACAGTACTTGTGCACAAATTACACACTGCGGTTGAGGTATATCTCCACTTCCAGTACAAATAAAACCAACACTCAAGTAGCTGTCTTCGTATTTCCTTAATTTTGCAGTGTTAATGGCGGCTTTATGTTTTTTACACACACTTCCACCTCCTTGATGTTCTTCAGCCCTTACGGTTGAACTTGATGAAAGAAGTTCTGTATCATGTCAGTGTCAGCTGTGGCTCAGTTGGTAGCACACTCGCCTCTGAGTCAGAAGGTTGTGGGCTCAGAGTCCCACTCCAGGGGCTTGAGCACATAAAGCTAGGCTGACACTCCAGTGCAGTGCTGAGGGAGTGCTGCACTGTCGGAGGGGCCGTCTTTCAGATGAGACATTAAACCAAGGCCCCGTCTGCTCTCTCAGGTGGACGTAAAAGATCCCCGGTGTCCTGGCCAATACTTATCCCTCAACTAACATAACAAAAACAGATGATCTGGTCATTATCACATTGCTGTTTGTGGGACCTTGCTGTGCACAAATTGGCTGCTGCGTTTCCCACATTACAACAGTGACTACACTTCAAAAGCACTTCATTGGCTGTAAAGCGCTTTGAGACGTCCAGTGGTCGTGAAAGGTGCTATATAAATGCAAGTCTTTCTTTCATGGCTCTGTGGATTTTGTTGTTTTGAAGCTGATGGTCGAATTAAAAATGTATCCATATCTGGTATTTATTGTGTGCGTTTACAGCGATTTTTCCTGTTCTTTGTAATTTATCTTGCTCCCGCTGAAATAGCTCTATTACACTTTACGTAAAGCAAGAACGTATTACATAACCTGAGAATGTGTTAATTTCTGCGCTTTCAGCATGTAATAAACATGTGTGAAAATTTACTGTTTTTTCCTACACATTCTCTGCTTATTTTTACCAGACCCCTTGAAACCCTCTCGCGGACCCCTAGGGGGCGCCTGCTCTAGGCACCCTTCGATCTCTGGTAAAGTGGGATGGTTGTGGTAGTTGGAGGTCAATCATCTCAGCCCCAGGACATCGCTGCAGGAGTTCCTCAGGGCAGTTTCCGAGGCCCAATCATCTTCAGCTGCTTCATCAATTACCTTCCCTCCATCATAAGGTCAGAAGTGGGGATGCTTGCTGATAACTGCACAGTGTTCAGTGCCATTTGCAACTCCTCAGATAATGAAGCAGTCCATGCCCGCATGCAGCAAGCCCTGGATGACATTCAGGCTTGGGCTGATAAGTGGCAGGTAACATTCGTGTCACACAAGTGCCAGGCAATGACTATCTCCAACAAACGAGAGTTTAACCACCGCCCCTTGACATTCAACGGCATTACCATCGCCGAATCCCCCACCATCAACATCCTGGGGGTTACTATTGACCAGAAACTTAACTGGACCAGCCACATAAATACTGTGGCAACAAGAGCAGGTCAGAGGCTAGGTATTCTGCGGCGAGTGTCTCATCTCCTGACTCCCCAAAGCCTTTCCACCATCTACAAGGCACAAGTCAGGAGTGTGATGGAATGCTCTCCACTTGCCTGGATGAGTGCAGCTCCAACAGCACTCAAGAAGCTCGACACCATCCAAGTCAAAGCAGCCCGCTTGATTGACACCCCATCCACCACCTTAAACATTCACTCCCTCCACCACCGGCGTACCGTGGCTGCAGTGTGTACCATCTACAAGATGCACTGCAGCAACTCACCAAGGCTTCTTCGACAACACCTCCTAAACCCGCAACCTCTACCACCTAGAAGGACAAGGGCAGCAGGCACATGGGAACACCATCACCGCCAAGTTCCCCTCCAAGTCACACACCATCCTGACTTGGAAGTATATCGCCGATCCTTCATCGTCGCTGGGTCAAAATCCTGGAACTCCCTCCCCAACAGCACTGTGGGAGTACCTTCACCACATAGACTGCAGAGGTTCAAGGCGACAGCTCACCACCACCTTCTCGAGGGCAATTAGGGATGGGCAATAAATGCTGGCCTTGCCAGCGACGCCCACATCCCATGAACGAATATAAAAAAAAGTGCAGGGTGCCCCCAACTGTTTCTCAAACTGAATAACGTTGAGCTTGAGCAAGCCTACCTTCTTACACCTGTAGCTGTCCTGGACACACACTTTCAATTTCATCAGGGGAACAAAACAGGCGGTAGTGAATCGGCCGCCCGTTATACACCCCACCCGATTTCCTTTCCATTGAAGTCAGTGGGAAAGAAAATCAGGCGGAGTGTATCGGGTGGCCTGTCCGCTACCGCCTGTTTTATGCCCCCACCAAGTTGAAACTTCAAGGCACTGGTTTCTACTCCTGTCATGATTAATGACCTCAAAAGAATCAGAACCTCAAATAACAAAGTAGTTTCAAGCCAACTACACCATATAGTGCCAAACTTCAGTTGTAGCCAAACTACTCCTTCAGCTGCCTTCTTGTGCTGCTGGTCTCTCAGAACTTGATTGTCAAAAGTGCAACACATGCAAATGATGCACTCAAAATGAGATTCACATTTGGGATATACAAATCAGTGCAGCATAGTAGTCCAAACCCAGATCCAAAGCAGGAGAGAAGTAGGTTACTTGATATTTCTCTAACTTTTATCCTAGACCACATGCCGTTCTCATGCTGAGAAGCAAAGGTGCCTGCTCCCAGGCCTTTATCTGTGCTATTCAATAAGTGGTCAGTGGAAGCAAGTAGCATAGGTTAATATATCCTCCAATTTCTTTCTATGAAATATCCTGGATGAGTTAAGAAAACTTAGCATAGGGAATCAGGGACATTATCCCATGCCATCTTATCACTGAGGTACTTTTAATGTGTTACTGTGGCACCAGCTTGTCCTCTTGATTTTTTAAAAATCTTCTCCTCACATTCTCCGTTAGTAATTAGGTTAATATGCTGTATTATCCTTAGTTTGTTTTTTAATGTACTTTTTATAAGCTTCCTGGATATTTCTTGCGTATGGATACCATAGTATGCTTTACTTACTTGTTTTATACCTTTAGCAAGTTTCTACAATGTTTTTGTCTGTTTACTATACAGCTGAGGCAGGTACATTCTGATTTCTCTTCAGATTGTCTAAATATTTCGCCTTTTACTAAAGGGAGTTTGATGTGGAGATGCCGGTGTTGGACTGGGGTGGACAAATGTGAGAAGTTGCACAACACCAGGTTATAGTCCAACAGCTTTATTTGAAATCACAAGCTTTCGGAGCGCTGCTCCTTCGTCAGGTGAAGTGAAGAAATGCATATAGGCACAGCATATATAGTCAGAGAACACTGCCAGACGATTACAGTTAATCTTTCTAACTGCCCTTTATCACACCTCGGCAGAGAGATAATCACGGCAATCAAAGGTGTGGATGGTGTCCAAAACCGGTCAGTCAGGAAAACATTACATCAAAGACAATGAGGTGGGGTCACAAGGGGTCAAATGTGGCAGATGTTCTCTGACTATTAATGCTGTGCCTATATGCATTTCTTCACTTCACCTGACGAAGGAGCAGCGCTCCGAAAGCTTGTGATTTCAAATAAAGCTGTTGGACTATAACCTGGTGTTGTGCGACTTCTCACATTTAAAGGGAGTTTAGCAGTGAGAATCGAGGTGGTACCTCACATTGGTGCTTCAGTGTGCTTCACCACTATGTTGTCCCAAGGATTTTGGCACAAATGTTTAATTACCACAATGTCTTTAAATATTCTGAAAATAACTGCTGTTTTTTTCATCCCTTTTAAAAAAAATAGAACTGTGTACCTCTGTGATTTACTTTAACCAGAAGCATTACCTCTTGAATTCTGATACTAGTACTATTCTGTGGCGTGGTTAGAAGAGGACAAGTTAGCCACTTTTCTGGTCACCAACAATGTCAACTCCACCCTAATTTAACCAAATCTGTTACCCATCTATGGTTCCCAGAATGAGTCAAGTTGGAGGCTGGAAATCTACCCTGCCACATGGTGTGCTGGTTCTCAGTCAATCCACTAGGTGGCACATTACACCTCAGAGTGAAAAAAGCAGAGGTAAGAATGAATGATTGAAGTCTAAATTATGTTTGTTTAACTTTGTAGAACTAAATTACCACATTGAAAAAAGCATTATAAACCTGAATAACCTGGAAGTTAAAGTCAAATGTATAGCTTTTAGCTATGAATTAGAAGCAAGTGGACAAAATAAAGATTATTAATTGCACTTTTTTCTTTATAATTGAGCCATCCGCACTTTTTGAGATGCCCTCCATATACATTGTATTTATTTTTTATCCTATACATTGTATCTTCTTCTGCTTCTTACTGCGACATGTCTTATCTTTTAAATTATTTCAGCTTTTCATGTGAGAAGCATTTGAGGAGACAGAGGTTTAATGTACTTGCCAGTTCAGTACAGTGCAAGTCTGCCATGGCAGAGGAGGCATGAGAACACAGCTGTAATGATCCCACGCCCAGAGGACTTACCCTGCTGGTAAGAACTGTGTAGTTGTTCATTTAAAATTGCAAACTTATAGCTTTTGGATTTTTTGATCTGGAATAATCTCATTCAAACACACCCTGTGACAGTTTTATAGACCTCACATTGTATCCCATTAGCTGGGATTTTACACTCTGCGCTTTTCTATCTGCTCATCACTATGTGAAAACCAGAATCTCTCTCACAAAGTGAAGAAAATATAACAATACTAATGTGAGCAACTTGGCATATAACGTTTACTGCTGCTTGAAAAAAAAATTGAAATAATTTCCAAACAAATTACAGAATTAGAAAAGAAATTGCAAATCTTGCTACAAATTTACTAACGGACAATTCACTTAGTTACCACTATTGCCAAGCTGAAGTTAAACCAGCTAACTCAATAGGAAGATTTATTGCTTCGAACTTTCAAGCCAAGTCTGTGACCTTTCATAAAGTATAATATTTATTGATGGAAAGCAATAACAATATGGGACACCACCATGAATAGATAAAAGTTAATTGTGTTTTATTTTAAACACATGAAAATAGGGAATATATTTTGCGATTGGCAAAGATTAGATATGAGTGATTAACATGCTCACACAACGGGGGGAATTTTAACCTAAAAAATGGGTGGGTTTGGAGCATGGGGGTAGTTAAATTCTTAAAAATCGGAATCCCGCCTCAAACCTGCCCACTTCCAGTTTTAACGGAGATGGGATGGGGGCCGGGTAGCCAACCCGCTGCCAGGAGGCGGGACGTCAATTTAAATATTTTAATGAGGCTGGAAGCCTCTTTAACCTCCATTTTGTTTTTAACTGTAGCACCTCGTAAAACCCAGCAATTACAGCAAGGCGAGGACTGCTGCATCCAGGGGGTAAGTGCCTTTATACCTACCTCCTGGATCTAGGGTCCCTGCCTAACCCACCCCCTGCGATTGGAGACCCCCTCACGAGGCCTCCGGTCGCCTTCCTGACGCCCCCCACACCAATGATCCTGAGGCCGGCCCCAATCCTCTGGTGGCCAGCCCCGATCTTCTCTTCTCTACCCCCCCACCACCGATCCTCCGGTGGCCAGCCCCGATCTTCTCTTCTCTACCCCCCCACCACCGATTCTCCGGTGGCCAGCCCCGATCTTCTCTTCTCTACCCCCCCACCACCGATCCTCCGGTGGCCAGCCCCAATCTTCTCTTCTCTACCCCCCCACCACCGATCCTCCGGTGGCCAGCCCCGATCTTCTCTTCCCTTCCCCCCCCACGATGATCCTGAGGGTGGCCACAATCCTCTGGTGGCCGACCCCGTTCTTCCTCCCCCCACCAATCCTCCGGAGGCCCTGAGCTTCCTTCCTTTTGATGATTGAGAAGAGCTGATACTTGGATAATCAGCTACATCTAATGATTAGAAAGTGAATGTTGGTACAATGGGCGGTCAGAGCTTTTTTCAGTGGATTTCACACAAAATGCACTATATGGCATGCAGTTATATAATGTGTGCAGTTATAAATGGGACACAGTTATACATTGCATGTAGTTATACATAGTGTGCTGTTTTACATTATGTGCAGCTATACATTGCGTGCTTATACATGGATCCAGTTATACATTGTGTGCAGCTATACATTGTGTCCAGTTATACCTGGCCTCTTGTGCATCCTTCCTCCCTTTGTCCCACCATTGGCGGTCGTGACTTCAGTCGACTAAGCCCCATTTTCTTTAATTCCCTGCCTAAATCCCTCTGCCTCTCCACCTCATTCTGTTCCTTTAAGACCCACATTAAAACCCACTTCTTTGACTAAGCTTTTGGTCACCCCTCCTAATATCTTCTTCTTTGGCTCTGTATCCATTTTTTTCTGATTACACCTTTGTGAAACGTCTTGGGACATTTTTTTATGTTATTGGTGCTAAATGTTTGCAAGTTGTTGTTTTTGAGTTTACAATCTTTGTTGAGAGGGACTTATGTTTTCCCAACATGAGTGATAAACAGTCAATTAAATTGTAATGCAAAACCTGCCCAAATAGCAGAATTAGATTTTGCCCACATCACATGAAAGAATCACAATGATTCTTTCCTACCAGATGATCTCTTACTGTATCTCTATCAAGTTACTGTGGACCCTGTGAAATGATTTATAATTCACAGTACATTTACATGTTACATGTGAAGTCCTTTGTACAATGAAACCTGCCTCTAATAAGCATCTATTTGACTTTATTGAAGGGAAGAAGACCCTTAATTGATTTTTGAATTGTAAACCAATAGTTACTTGTTTGGAGTTTTTAAGACAGGTTTTGCTGATATGAAGAATATAGTTTTTTCAACCTGTTCCTACCAGATGTTACAATTAACATTATTATTACTTGGACAAGATAAAAGAGAAGCAGTAATTCTACTGCAGCAATATTATCTTTTCAAACAATATTCTACATTCACATACAAGTTAAATTGGAGCCTATTAATTAGAGAGGTAACTGAAAATAAAAATATCCAATTTGTTAAAATGCCTCCATCAAGCACGACTCATCAATACTGATTTTGAATCTATCAGGAATCAACTGGTTCTTGATTGTGGTAGTGTCTCTGTAAAGAAACAACCCTATTAACTACAAGACTTGTAATTATTTTTAATGCAAATACAAATGTAATGGATGGCATTGCATTTTTGAACATATTTCACAGTTGTGAGAAATACACAGTTCAGGTAAGGCCCATTGAAACTTGCTGTAGCTTCTTAAAACCTTGGCTTTATTGGCAGTATGTGCCCTTGGACCCCTAAATAGTACAACTGTATATTTAGGTGTAAAGGAAAAAGACCCCTTGGTAACACCAACCAATAAATCAATGCACATTACTGCCTCCTCATTATTTATGCAACATATTTTATGTTACTTCTTGATAGTATAATGTGCATGTACAATAAATGCAATTTTCTAAAAAAAATGTGTTCATTGAAATCACTTTGTAAAAACCAAAGTAAAATATAAATGTAACTTTACATCAAAGCTTACTAACTAAGTCAGCGAGGCCTCTCCCTTATGAAATCTGTGCTTGACTGACTTACTATTTTCCTTTCAAACTGTACAACACCCAGAATTAGCTGCTGCTGTTACAGCACAATGAGGCAAGAAGTTGTTTATAGTCATTTAAAAATATATATTTTGATCGTGTTATGTGACCCATGTTAGTAATATCAGCAATTCAAATATTTTATCTACGTTGTTGCACTTTGCAAAGTTCCAACTTGTGAAAGCAACAGTGAAAGTCACAGTCCATAAAATACAGATATTCATCTTATTTTTTTAATATATGCCACCTCTATGGGTGGTTTAAGCAGTTTAAACAGTGGCTAAAAGAGAAGCTTATTTAATGACAAAACTAATGTGATTATCTTAGTGACTGTGAGAGGGCTATTGAAGGCTTAGAGAAGAGAAATCTGTTGGCAGAACCGAATGTATCTGCTTAATCCCTTCTCTAATGTGGGTGGAAGATGCTCCAAGGAGCAATTGCTGTTTTATGGTGTAAATCACCAGTCTCTGGAGGCAGGGACTATTTGCAGCTTTAGTCACCCATTGGCCTTTTACTTCAAAACAGTACAAAAGCACTGGAGAGAGTCTTTGAGGCCTAGAATTTTCCCAATAAAATACTCCTTGGTATATTGCCAAGACCTGGCAGCTCTTTTGATTGTTTAGAGCACAAACAGAATATTTAATTTTATTATGCAAAATTGTGTCTTTGCTATTGAAAATAGCCAGTAAATTCAGTGGATATCATTTAATGTCAGTGGGTGCTTAGCAAATGAGTATTTATATTAGTCTAAAACAAAAGTGAAAAACAACATTAGTATTTTTAAAATTCTTCAGCCATGGTTCATGTTTACTGTTATGTTTAGAAAGAATGAGTGAATCTTCCTTAATTAAGATTTCAGATCAACTTCCCAGTCAAATCCCCAGCCTTGCAAGTTCAGAAGCCAATTTGAATGACTGAAATTACTGCATTAAAGCCAATTGTACAAGTGAAAATCATTCTGTGCCAAGATTTTTGTTACTTTGGGTCTGGATGTCCTGTAGGTTGGAAAATTTTACCAGAAATCTAAAACAAAATCTGTCCCAATCACATTCACCAAAGTTTCCAGTGTTGTCACTAGGATTATTTAGTACATTGATAGCAATACGCTATAGGATAAATTGCACTTTACCCTATATGCTTTGCATTGTACAAATTATTTCTTGTGTAATAATTTTAATTCATCACACCAAATTTTCTCCACCATTACCACCCAACAGTGAAGGAGGAGTAACCTTCAGTTCTTCACCCTAACTCAAAATGATCTTTCCAGGCACATCCCAGGTTTGGAAAAACAAAACCATCATTTTACGCCTGGGCAATTTTCACAGTGGACATGGTACAAAAGTTTTGTCAATCCTAGTGAGATCACTGTTTAGCTAAGTTTGGTTGTGTGCTCATCCTAACATTTAGTTGTAAAGTCCTGGTAAGTACCCTATTTCTCACTGGTTACATATTTTAATGCAATTGAATACACAGAAGATACTTGGGAGTGAGTTATAAGGTCCTAGGTTAACTAAGGGGGCTCACATGACTACACAGAGCTGACTGTAATGAGAGACTGAGGTATTTCCCTGTAGTTACTACAGAATTGCTACTGATTGTTTCCCAAAATGAGCTATTGAACATTTCTATGCAGTACTGAGGGAGCACTGCATTGTCAGAGGTGCTGTCTTTTGGATGAGATGTTAAACTGAGGCTCCATTTGCCTGCTTCAGGTTGGCATAAAATATTCTATGGCACTATTTGAAGAAGAAAAGGGGAGTTCTCCAGCTGTCCTGGTCAACATTTATCCCTTAACCAACACCACTTGAACAGTTTCACTGGCTATTTATCTCATTGCTGTTTGTGGGACCTTTCTGTGCACAAATTGGCTGCAGTGTTTGCTTACAAAACAGCAGTGACTATACTTCAAAAGCAATTTAATGTTTGTAAAGCACTTTGGGACATCAATAGTGCTATATAAATGTAACATCATTCTATTTTTTAATTGTTTAACTATCTACCACCTGCTTGCCGCTTCCACTAACTTGTCTATGTCCTTCTAGAATCTCCTGCTTTTTTTCCTCAAGGTTTGTCATTTGGTATCATCAACAAATTTCAAGATGTGCGTATGTCCCAATCATTTATGCAAATGGCAAATAAAAGAAGTCCCAGCACAGATTCCTGGAGCACATCACTCCCCATATCCTGCCAATCTGAGAAACATTCCATTTATCCTTACTTTTCTTTCTCTGATAAATGTTACATGACCTGTAACATTTAAAAGATTTACCTTACAAACTATAAAATATATATGGAAACCTGACACATATGTGAAAACAGGGGCTGTAACTTCCTTTCCCTTGGTTGTTGCATAACCTCAGCATGGATTAGGAACTGATTTATGTTAAAGATATAGCCGTGCAATTGCAGTACTTTTGTTCTGCTGTCATTTTCGAGACTGAAAAATATGATGCAATGTCTTATAAATTAGCCTGAGTGTCAAACGGTTTATAAATGAGTATTATTTAATTTGTTATGTTAAACATAGTCACAACGTGCCAATCTATCAGTTTTAAGAGGCATAGGAGCCCATTGATCCAATATTGCTTTTTAAATAGTCTAATTAAATGGCTAGGATTTAAATCACAGTAAATGCGAGACAAATATCTTAACAGTCATAGGGGAAAAAATTCGGTTGGTTTGCGCCTCCCATTAGCGCCTTAAGAGGGCGCTAATGTGGCGCAAAGCAACTAGCGCCCGTGCGCGGCGATGTTTGCGCCGCTCATGAAATTGACTAGACATTTTGCAGCAGCGCTAAACACTACCGCCACGATCTCCTTCGCCCGCAGATCGTGATGTCAGTCGAACGTGCAACGCCCCGGTAGCGCCCCGGACCAGATATTGAGTGGAACCCCCTGTCTTACCGCCTGCCGCTAGCAACGACAGGTTGAGGGGAGCGTTTTGCAGTCGGGAAGGGACTGGGGGAGCGCTATTTAAAGGCAACCGCTTCCTGCCTTTTTTTGTCTGCGAAATGTTTTCACCACGCATTCTGAGTGAGAGAAAGAGACTGCAGGAGATATTCAAGGCTGTGTTGAGGAGTTTTGGGTACTGAGCAACACTTTGCAGGTTCTTTTTTATTTGATCTTCCTTGCATCGATTTAGAAGAGACTTCAGGGGCTGCACTCTGAGCTCTTTCCCTGGGCCTCTCCATTGTTCTTTCCAACAGATTTGATGTACAGGTCTCTCCAGGCCTAAATTCAAGGCTGCAATGAGCAGGGTGTGGATGGAGAGCAAGATCGACCCAATCCCCTTTAAGAACTGGCCAGCGACAGGGTGTTTCTGTTCCATTGCTGACTGACATCACATGAGCTTCGCCAGCGCTCTGAGTTAGTGCCTCACTCCTCGGCCTTTGCGCCTTAAGACAGGTGTGCAGCACCTGATTTAGTGTTCCAATCACCTCCAGGGGCGATAAAAGCCAAGTTTGCAGTCAGAGGCGATAATTAGTGCCAGGCGCTAAACTTTGCGCCCGGCCGATAATCGCGCCCCAAACGGGACGATACTGAATTTCTCCCCCATACTGTTCTTGGGTTTTCTTCTTAATAAGAGCATAAGAAATAAGAGCAGGGGTAGGCCATTTGGCCCTTCAAGCCTGCTCTGCCATTCAGTGAGACCATGGCTGAGCTTCTACCTCAACTCCACCTTCCCATACTGTGCCCATATCCCTCGATTCCCTTAATATCCAAAAGTCTATCAATCTCTGTCTTGAATATACTCAACGACTGAGCATCCACAGACATCTGGGGTAAAGAATTCCAAAGATTCACTTCCCTTTCAGTGAAGAAATTTCTCCTCATCTCAGTCCTACATGGCCGACCCCTTATTCTGAGACTGTGACCCCTAGTTCTCGACTCCCCAGCCAGGGGAAACATCCTCCCAGTCAAGCCCTGTAAGAATTTTGCATGTTTCAATGAGATCACCTCTCATTCTTCCAAATTCTAGGGAATATAGGCCTAGTCTACTCAATCTCTCCTCATAGGACAACCCCCCCCAACCCAGGAATCAGTCTGGTGAACTCCCTCTAAGGCAAGTATATCCTTCCTTAGGTAAGGAGACCAAAATTGTACACTGTACTCCAGGTGTGGTCTCACCAAGGCCCTATATAATTGTAGTAAGACTTCTTTACTCTTATACTCCAATCCTTTTGTAATAACTCTAACATATCATTTGCTTTCCTAATTGCTTGCTGTACCTGTATGTTAATTTTCTGTGATTCGTGTACAAGGACACCCAGGTCCCTCTGAACACCAACATTTCCCAATCTCTCACCATTTAAAAAATATTCTGCTTTTCTATTTTTCCTACCAAAGTGGATAACTTCACATTTCTCTACATTATATTCTATCTGCCATGTTCTTGCCCACTCACTTAATCTGTCTATATCCCTTTGCAGCCTCTTTGCATCCTCCTCACAACTTACTTTCCCATCTAGCTTTGTATCATTAACAAACTTGGATACATTAGGTCCCCTCACCTAAATCATTGATATAGATTGTAAATAGCTGAGGCCCAACACTGATCCTTGTGGTACCCCACTAGTTACAGCCTGCCAACCCAAAAATGACCATTTATTCCTACTCTCTGTTTTCTGTCCGTTAACCAATCCTCAATCCATGCTAATAATCCAATCCCATGAGCCCTAATTTTGTGTAATAACCTCTAGTTTGGCACCTTATTGAATACTTTCTGAAAATCCAAATACACTACATCCACTGGTTCTCCCTTATCTACCCTGCTAGTTACAACCTCAAAAAACTCTATTAGACTTGTCAAACACGATTTCCCTTTCATAAGTCTGTGTTGACTCTGTCCAATCATATTATGATTTTCAAAGTGCCCTGTTACCACGTCCCTAATAATAGATTCTAGCATTTTCCCTACTACTAATGTCAGGCTAACAAGTATGAATATATAAAAAAAACAAATAAATACATAAGAACTGGTGAGATTGACTAGCAGACTTATGCACCTATTATGATACCATTGGTGACACAAGTGCAGGATTACTGTAAGACCACTGCATTCTGGGATATTATTTTGCTACTTTATAACTGATGTCGTTCTGGTGAGTACTGAATAAACAGGCCAGTCCATGTTGTATTAGTTCATTCCTACCAAGGATTTTTAATTCAGAGCACTGACGAACTATAGGAGTAGCTTTCTGTGTGACTGTTTCCATCAGACTGGAGACAGGCAGAGCGAGCCTACCACCTGCCCAATGGAAACAGTCCGTGGCCTGACCAATTTTCAGGCCTCATTAGCATGCCTTCAGTTAGCTGCTCGTGCATTTACAGCAGCTCGCCAATCGTAAGGGGCCGAAAATCAGGTGGCGCCACTGTAGAGCCTGGCCAGTACGGGTGAATTAAAGGGGGGAGAGGCAGTCCCAAGGAAGGGCTATGGAGGGTCTGGCATTGCGGATTTCATTTTTGTGGGGCCAGGTGGAGCATTAACGCTCCTCCTGACCCCACCAAAAATCATTTACAAACCTTTTTTGAAACTTTTTCTGAGCGATCTGCACCCGTCCCTTTAAGGACCGCTGGTTAGGTCGCTCAACAGTGGGGACCAATGAGCGGAGTGTCCAGGCGCATGCTTCACCCATAGGTACTTCAAAATTATATCTAGGTCCTGTAGAACCCCAGTTTGCATGGGCTAATGTAGCAGCCGCTTGTTTCCGATGGGCGCTTGAGCTGCCCATTGAAAGACCCCAACCGAAATGGTGGAGACCCAAACCTCGGTGGGAACAGGGTGATTAGGACTGTGCTGCTATTTTAATCGCACAATTCCTGCTCACCGGAGGGGGATGAAAATCAGCCTCGTACTAAATGAGAAGGGATGAATGTAAATGATTTTTCAATGAAAACGTGGCACTTATATCATTGTATTTTTGTTGCCCTTTCATTCTTCAGCGGGCTTTTCTTCTTCTTTCAGACGTACAGGAGTGGCAATGTGCCTGCGTGTGGATGGTCTCAGTAAAATTCTTTCGCTACATCTGCTGTGTGACTTCTCTTCTGTGAGCTGCCAACTACAGGGATTACAAAAGCAAAATACTGCAGATGCTGGAAATCTGAAATAAAAACAGAAAATGCTGTAAATACTCAGCAGGTCAGGCAGCATCTGTGGAGAGAGAAACTGAGTTAACGTTTCAGGTCGATGACCCTTCTTGTATTGGAAAGAATAGGAGCTCAGACAACAACAGTCTATTAAGGTGAATTTTCCAAAAGACCTTAGAAGTGTCGTCATTGGAAAAATATTTTCTTGCTTTATTAAATTTCAATACAAGATGTGGTGTCACATCAGTTACAGGCAACCACTCAGGTTGTAATCTTCCATTTCGGGCATCCCGTGTCAGCATCAAGCACTCCCAAGTCAGATTTAATATGATGCGGAGATGCCGGTGTTGGACTGGGGTGGACAAAAATGAGAAGTCGCACAACACCAGGTTATGGTCCAACAGTTTTATTTGAAATTACGAGCTTTCGGAGCTCTGCTCCTTCGTCAGGTGAAGTGAGGGAATTCGGAAAGCTCGTAATTTCAAATAAAACTGTTGGACTATAACCTGGTGTTGTGCGACTTCTCAGATTTAATATGGTTAGCTGTAGAATAAAGTTCTCTCATTGCTACTCCTCAGACCCAGCTTCAGAAAAACAACCCTTCCTGCACCAGTACGACCAGTTTTATTTTCCACTTCCTGTACCAGCCATCCTGTAATGATCTTTCTGAGTGACTTTACCAAGTTAATACCAAATTGGGACAATCTTTGTGCCATGGGTCTGTGCCTACTAGAAACTGCATTGGGGCTACCCTGCTCATTTAATTCTGGACCCAGATAGAGGACACTTTCATCTCATTAGTTCAGACTGGATTCAAACCAGGTCTCAGGAGTAAAAGGTACACCCCTCCAATATCTAGTAATGTAATCCAAGCAAAATTAACCAAAATCTACCATTCCTAATGCTAGACTGGTCCTGTCAGTGTCTGACCCAGACTGGTCCTGTCAGAGTCTCTCCCAGACTGGTCCTGTCAGAGTCTGACCCAGACTGGTCCTGTCAGAGTCTGACCCAGACTGGTCCTGTCAGAGTCTGTCCCAGACTGGTCCTGTCAGAGTCTGTCCCAGACCAGTCCTGTTAGAGTCTCTCCCAGGCTGGTCCTGTCAGAGTCTGACCCAGACTGGTCCTGTCAGAGTCTGACCCAGACTGGTCCTATCAGTGTCTGACCCAGACTGGACCTGTCGGAGTCTGACCCACACTGGTCCTGTCAGAGTCTGTCCCAGACTGGTCCTGTCAGAGTCTGTCCCAGACTGGTCCTGTCAGAGTCTGTCCCAGACTGGTCCTGTCAGAGTCTGTCTCACACTGGTCCTGTCAGAGTCTGTCCCAGACCGGTCCTGTCAGAGTCTGTCTCACACTGGTCCTGTCAGAGTCTGACCCAGACTGGTCCTGTCAGAGTCTGACCCAGACTGGTCCTGTCAGAGTCTGTCCCAGACTGGTCCTGTCAGAGTCTGTCCCAGACTGGTCCTGTCAGAGTCTCTCCCAGACTGGTCCTATCAGTGTCTGACCCAGACTGGTCCTGTCAGAGTCTGACCCAGACTGGTCCTGTCAGAGTCTGTCTCACACTGGTCCTGTCAGAGTCTGTCCCAGGCTGGTCCTGTCAGAGTCTGACCCAGACTGGTCCTGTCAGAGTCTGTCCCAGACTGGTCCTGTCAGAGTCTGTCCCAGACTGGTCCTGTCAGAGTCTGTCCCAGACTGGTCCTGTCAGAGTCTGTCCCAGACTGGTCCTGTCAGAGTCTGTCCCAGACTGGTCCTGTCAGAGTCTCTCCCAGGCTGGTCCTGTCAGAGTCTGTCCCAGACCGGTCCTGTCAGAGTCTGACCCAGACCAGTCCTGTCAGAGTCTGTCCCAGACTGGTCCTGTCAGAGTCTGTCCCAGACTGGTCCTGTCAGAGTCTGTCGCAGACTGGTCCTGTCAGAGTCTGACCCAGACTGGTCCTGTCAGAGTCTGACCCACACTAGTCCTGTCAGAGTCTGACCCAGACTGGTCCTGTCAGAGTCTGTCGCAGACTGGTCCTGTCAGAGTCTGTCGCAGACTGGTCCTGTCAGAGTCTGACCCAGACTGGTCCTGTCAGAGTCTGACCCAGACTGGTCCTGTCAGAGTCTGTCGCAGACTGGTCCTGTCAGAGTCTGACCCACACTAGTCCTGTCAGAGTCTGACCCAGACCGGTCCTGTCAGAGTCTGACCCAGACCAGTCCTGTCAGAGTCTGACCCAGACTGGTCCTGTCAGAGTCTGATCCAGACTGGTCCTGTCAGAGTCTGACCCAGACTGGTCCTGTCAGAGTCTGTCCCAGACTGGTCCTGTCAGAGTCTGTCCCAGACTGGTCCTGTCAGTGTCTGACCCAGACTGGTCCTGTCAGAGTCTGATCCAGACTGGTCCTGTCAGTGTCTGACCCAGACTGGTCCTGTCAGAGTCTGACCCAGACTGGTCCTGTCAGAGTCTGACCCAGACTGGTCCTGTCAGAGTCTGTCTCACACTGGTCCTGTCAGAGTCTGTCCCAGGCTGGTCCTGTCAGAGTCTGACCCAGACTGGTCCTGTCAGAGTCTGTCCCAGACTGGTCCTGTCAGAGTCTGTCCCAGACTGGTCCTGTCAGAGTCTGTCCCAGACTGGTCCTGTCAGAGTCTGTCCCAGACTGGTCCTGTCAGAGTCTGACCCACACTGGTCCTGTCAGAGTCTGTCCCAGACTGGTCCTGTCAGAGTCTGTCCCAGACTGGTCCTGTCAGAGTCTGTCCCAGACTGGTCCTGTCAGAGTCTGTCTCACACTGGTCCTGTCAGAGTCTGTCCCAGACCGGTCCTGTCAGAGTCTGTCTCACACTGGTCCTGTCAGAGTCTGACCCAGACTGGTCCTGTCAGAGTCTGACCCAGACTGGTCCTGTCAGAGTCTGTCCCAGACTGGTCCTGTCAGAGTCTGTCCCAGACTGGTCCTGTCAGAGTCTCTCCCAGACTGGTCCTATCAGTGTCTGACCCAGACTGGTCCTGTCAGAGTCTGACCCAGACTGGTACTGTCAGAGTCTGTCTCACACTGGTCCTGTCAGAGTCTGTCCCAGGCTGGTCCTGTCAGAGTCTGACCCAGACTGGTCCTGTCAGAGTCTGTCCCAGACTGGTCCTGTCAGAGTCTGTCCCAGACTGGTCCTGTCAGAGTCTGTCCCAGACTGGTCCTGTCAGAGTCTCTCCCAGGCTGGTCCTGTCAGAGTCTGTCCCAGACCGGTCCTGTCAGAGTCTGACCCAGACCAGTCCTGTCAGAGTCTGTCCCAGACTGGTCCTGTCAGAGTCTGTCCCAGACTGGTCCTGTCAGAGTCTGTCGCAGACTGGTCCTGTCAGAGTCTGACCCAGACTGGTCCTGTCAGAGTCTGACCCACACTAGTCCTGTCAGAGTCTGACCCAGACTGGTCCTGTCAGAGTCTGTCGCAGACTGGTCCTGTCAGAGTCTGTCGCAGACTGGTCCTGTCAGAGTCTGACCCAGACTGGTCCTGTCAGAGTCTGACCCAGACTGGTCCTGTCAGAGTCTGTCGCAGACTGGTCCTGTCAGAGTCTGACCCACACTAGTCCTGTCAGAGTCTGACCCAGACCGGTCCTGTCAGAGTCTGACCCAGACCAGTCCTGTCAGAGTCTGACCCAGACTGGTCCTGTCAGAGTCTGATCCAGACTGGTCCTGTCAGAGTCTGATCCAGACTGGTCCTGTCAGAGTCTGACCCAGACCAGTCCTGTCAGAGTCTGACCCAGACTGGTCCTGTCAGAGTCTGATCCAGACTGGTCCTGTCAGAGTCTGATCCAGACTGGTCCTGTCAGAGTCTGACCCAGACTGGTCCTGTCAGAGTCTGATCCAGACTGGTCCTGTCAGAGTCTGACCCAGACCAGTCCTGTCAGAGTCTGTCCCAGACTGGTCCTGTCAGAGTCTGTCCCAGACTGGTCCTGTCAGTGTCTGACCCAGACTGGTCCTGTCAGAGTCTGTCCCAGACTGGTCCTGTCAGAGTCTGTCCCAGACTGGTCCTGTCAGAGTCTGTCCCAGACTGGTCCTGTCAGAGTCTGACCCAGACTGGTCCTGTCAGAGTCTGACCCACACTAGTCCTGTCAGAGTCTGACCCAGACTGGTCCTGTCAGAGTCTGACCCAGACCGGTCCTGTCAGAGTCTGTCCCAGACTGGTCCTGTCAGAGTCTGTCCCAGACTGGTCCTGTCAGTGTCTGACCCAGACTGGTCCTGTCAGTGTCTGACCCAGACTGGTCCTGTCAGAGTCTGTCCCAGACCAGTCCTGTCAGAGTCTGACCCACACTGGTCCTGTCAGAGTCTGATCCAGACTGGTCCTGTCAGAGTCTGATCCAGACTGGTCCTGTCAGAGTCTGTCCCACACTAGTCCTGTCAGAGTCTGACCCACACTAGGCCTGTCAGAGTCTGACCCAGACTGGTCCTGTCAGAGTCTGATCCAGACTGGTCCTGTCAGAGTCTGACCCAGACCGGTCCTGTCAGAGTCTGTCCCAGACTGGTCCTGTCAGAGTCTGTCCCAGACTGGTCCTGTCAGTGTCTGACCCAGACTGGTGCTGTCAGAGTCTGTCCCAGACTGGTCCTGTCAGAGTCTGTCCCAGACTGGTCCTGTCAGAGTCTGACCCAGACTGGTCCTGTCAGAGTCTGAGCCAGACTGGTCCTGTCAGAGTCTGACCCAGACTGGTCCTGTCAGAGTCTGACCCACACTGGTCCTGTCAGAGTCTGACCCAGACTGGTCCTGTCAGAGTCTGATCCAGACTGGTCCTGTCAGAGTCTGACCCAGACTGGTCCTGTCAGAGTCTGTCCCAGACTGGTCCTGTCAGAGTCTGTCCCAGACTGGTCCTGTCAGTGTCTGACCCAGACTGGTCCTGTCAGAGTCTGTCCCAGACTGGTCCTGTCAGAGTCTGTCCCAGACTGGTCCTGTCAGAGTCTGTCCCAGACTGGTCCTGTCAGAGTCTGTCCCAGACTGGTCCTGTCAGAGTCTGACCCACACTGGTCCTGTCAGAGTCAGACCCACACTGGTCCTGTCAGAGTCTGACCCAGACTGGTCCTGTCAGAGTCTGAACCAGACCGGTCCTGTCAGAGTCTGACCCAGACTGGTCCTGTCAGAGTCTGACCCAGACTGGTCCTGTCAGAGTCTGTCCCATACTGATCCTGTCAGCGATCTTTTCCAGTCCCATGATTATCAATCAATTTCCAATATTATAAAAGTGCTTCCACATGTATTTTGGATTCAAGGGCCATCAAGGATGAATGGCAGGGGTGGAATATAGCATATTCATTCAAATTTACAGCATTTTTGAAATTGTGAAATATCATCCAAAGCTTGGAATAATTGATTTTTCAGACCTCTGTGTGACAATGTAAACTGCATCAAAATGCACATGATTGCATTACTTGCATGTGACATCACTGTGATGAAAACAATACATTGTTCTCCTCTCTCCCTCCAAAAAGAAGTGTTGATGGAGCACCCTTAAAGGGCAAGAAATTATAGAGTAAATTAGCTATGGGTGAGAACAAGCAAGCAAAGAGTCTAATACTGGGACAATAATGTTTATGAGATAGATATGGAATGTTTCAACTTGAATTTTATATCTTGTTCATTACAATATTTAGCTGAATGCATTTAGCTTTCAGCTCAGTCTGGGTTTTGCTTTTCTCTTGCCCAGCAGGTTGGCAACAAGAAGTCAAAAACTCTATCAGCAGGTCTACATTATTAAAGCTTGTGTGAAAGATCTCATACCATTCAGCTTGATAGATTCACCAAAATTTGAGTTATTTATAGTCAGAAAGGAATGTTAGAAAGCTATCTTTTACTATGTGTTAAATACCTTATTTCACAAAAAACCTGGCCTGGGGTGACCATAAACTGTCTTCACTCCTCATGTGAAGACATTTGAGGAATTTCTAAATTACTCTACTTCCCCTTTAGAGCAATAGCGATCTGGCTCACTGGTCAGCAGGAGAGGCGAATCACCAATTTCTGACACCTTGGCTGCTATAGCAATTCCAAAGGGGAAGTCTTAAAATCTCAACGATCTTCCCTCTCTCCTGAAAGCCTGAGATCTAGAAGGTCTTCACATGAAAAAATAGTTTGAGTAGAAAAATAAATTAGATGAATGTTATAGGCAGATGCACACAGAAATCCTTTTATTTTCCAAGATATAATTTTCTGCTAATACTATCGGGTTTATAATGACTTCCATGCATACTGATTCATTATATGCCAATTTAGACAACACACACTTTCAGTTATCTTGGCAGTGTCTTACAACTGGGATGACTGCCATCAGTATGTTGCCAAAAAATATATCAGTATATTTTCACACTCTAACTGTTTCTTTTAATATTACATTTTTATTTGTTGTGTTATCAGTATCACTCACATATTTATAAAAAATTATATATCGTTTCTTTTGACTACTTATGTGTTTGAGCTCGATCAAGCTGCTTAAAAAAATTAAGAGAGCTGTTACCCGTCTTTGTTGCATCATTGGCACAGCGTTGTGTGAACAACTCTTATTATAGGCCAAGAAAAGAAAGCCTTTCAGCTTTTTTCAGTGCAAAATCTGGAGCTTTACTCTCATTTGGAAGCTTGCAGATTTCATTTTCTTAATCTCTAGGTTTATGAAGTCATTGAAATCCAGCGTGTGTCTATGTGTAATGGAAGCAGAGGATTCATTCAATAATCAGAGAACTATTGGTCAAACTTTACCACATTAATCTAGTTAGGTGTTGTCTGGATTTGGAATCTGATTTATGTTTCTCTTTCATGGTTCTATGAGTGTTGATGAGTAAACTGAATAATTTAATTCCACCTGAATAATGTAGCAGAAGCTTGGTTGAACAAATATGAATCTTGTAAATTTGAAAATGAAGGAATGTGAATCCTCAGAGATAAAACATTATGGCAGCCAATGTAATATCATTAATGAGTAACTTGCTCAAATTAAAGCAAGTTACACCAATTATGAAAATGTAATTTTATTTTGTGTATTTTTCTCTATTGTTGGCTCCCTTTGAAGACTACAAGGCATCACATACTCATCCAGCTGGGAAGTCTATACCATGGCTTTATCCATGGCCACCATCAGCGCTGCTCCACAGACCAGGATCAGTCAGCAGTAGATGTGATTTAAGGAATAAAACTGGACAATGCCAGTCCCATCTCTGACATTCAAGCAAACTGGCAAACAACTGATGAAAATGAGCCAACAAAGACTCCTTTTCACCAACCATTAACAACTTTTGGCTAGTTTTCTGCAAGTAGTGTTTACATTTCACGTGCCACGCTGAATCCCACCTAGATGCTGTTCAGCAAAATGTTTCTGAAAAGCCTGTTGATTCGCAAACAAACAGAATTATTGTAATAACGTTGATTCAAATATATCCGGGGTGTCAGCGGGTGGGATCGGTGGCGGGTCGGGTGGGAAAGTGTTTTTTTTTGACAGCGGGTCGGGAACCCGTTGCAACGCGCCTTTCCCAATGTCGGGTCTGCCAGCGCTAAGCAGACACAACAGGCAGCGGCGGGCAACCCAATTAAACGCATTATAATGTACTTACCAGACCCTTAACTTACTTCTTAACTTTAACATCATGGCAACGGGAACCACGCTATTCGGTGATCACGTCTGTCAACCTGAGGCGGGAGTTCAGTGGCCATTGCTCCAGCTGATTACTTGACAGCTTCAAATGAACAGTAAAAGCTCCCACCTGACAGATGATCACTTTCCTCAGCCACAAGTTGTTCCTCACTGCATTTCCACAACAGATTCAGGATGCTGCAAGTCTTTCCACAAGTCTCCATCCAGTCTCACCTCATTACCTCTCTCACCATTGACAGATCGCTTCTGTCATCTGTACTTCACCTGCCATCTATTCCATCAGCATCGGTGCCGTTTATACTCTCTCACCTTGGTCCTCAGAATCGGACCACAATGAGCCCCAACACCAGCAGCACCAGGCACACCAGCAGCACCAACAATAACACCACCAACCTTCTCCGCAATCACCTGATGCTTCACAGGACACAGGGCATCAGCACCCGAGCACATTGCTGCCTGGGTCGCCAGGGATGGCCTCACCATGGCCAGATTTACTTCACTTGATGCTGTATGCCCTAGCTGCCACATGATGTGCCAGGTTGGCACCACCCCACACCAATAACATAAAGGATCTGTACAATGCCCAAGCTATTCCTTTCACACTCATCACCATTGCAGGGGGTACTGTTATGTCTCACCATTCACTGCAACTCACTAAGCCACTTCCAAAGGTGCACACAAATCTATCCAAGACCGGTAAGTGTTGAAAATAAAGATTTCAATGTTTGACAGCATATTAATAGAAACTTTACATAAACATTGGATAAAACACCCAAGTGTGTTGTTAGTTGGTATGATTGCGCTAGGATGAAGGTGAGTGTGAGAGGTGGCTAGTGAGATGGGGATGTGATAATATAGATAGAGAGGGATGGGTGGAGGTGCAAGGTAAGTTGGTGTGAGTAAGGATGAGCAGGAGTAGGGTAGGGAAGGCAGAGTGATGGGAATGTGATGAGAGGCACAGCAGGATGAGGTTGAATGTGGCTTTGTACTAACGTTTCGTGATCTAATGAGATAATTGAACTGTTTGCGCCACTGCACCCAGGTCCTCCTGACCACATCCCTGCTTGTGTCCGCCTGTGCAATGTGCAACCAGGCTGTTTTGGTCTCCTGGGGAGACCGTTGTCCCGGTATACCCCTCATCTCTGCTCCCTTAAGTCCAAGGGACGCAGATTTAAACATCTATGGCGGACAATTGGTTTAACCATCCATCGCCAGATCTGGCTGGACCACATAAAGCACTATCGGGTCCTGCTCGCCATTTATAAAACTGCTCACTATTCAAAGATCATCCTGGAATGCAAAGATAACCCCCGGCTTCTCTTCTCCACCGCAAGCCATCTTCTTAAACCAATCTCCCGTGCCTCCTCCACCCTCACCTCCAACAACAAGTGAGAGGAGCTCATGGAAATTTTTTGTCACAAAGATCGAGACTATCCATTCAGCTGCCTCTGCCGTTTCCCTTCTTTCCCCTAGCCCACCGGGTCAAACTTCCCCTAATGTTCCACACTGCCCTAGCCCTGAACTCACATCTTTCTCTAGATTCTATCCCATCTCCTGCCGTGCTCTCTCCGAGCTCATCTTGTCCATGAGGCCCACCTCCTTCTCCCTCGACCCTATACCGACCAAACTGTTGACCACCCAACATCCCTTCCTAGGCCCCATATTAGCTGATATTGTTAATGGTTCCCTCTCCTCAGGTACTGTACCCTTCCCCTTCAAATCTGCCATCATCACCCCCTCCTCAAAAAACCCACCCTTGACCCCTTCTGTCCGTGCAAACTACCGCCCCATCGCCAACCTCCCTTTCCTTTCCAAAGTCCTTGAACTTGTTGTTGCCTCCTAAATCCATGTCTATCTTTCCTGCATTTCCATGTTTGAAACCCTCCAATCAAGTTTCTGTCCCCACCACAGTACTGAAATGGTCCTTATCAAAGTCACAAATGACTTTCTATGTGACTGTAACCATGATAAACTATCCCTCCTCATCCTTTTTGACCTGTCTGCAGCCTCCGACACAGTTGACCGCACCATCCTCCTCCAACGCCTTTACTATGTCGTACAGCTGGGTGGAACTGCCCTTGCCTGGTTCCATTCTTAATCTATTGAATCATAGCCAGAGAATCACCTGCAATGGCTTCTCTTCCCACTCCCACACCATTACCTCTGGAGTCCCCCAAGAATCTATCCGTGGCCTCCTTCTATTTCTCATCTACATGCTGCTCCTCGGCGACATTATCCAAAAACACAATATCAGGTTCCACATGTACGCTGACGTCACTCAGCTCTATCTCACCACCACCTCTCTTGACCCTGCCACTCTCTCTGATTTGTCACACTGCTTGTCCGACATCCAATATTGGATGAGCAGAAATTTCCTCCAACTAAATATTGGGAAGACTGAAGCCACTGGGGGAAAAATTCGGTTGATTTGCGCCTCCTGTTAGTGCCCTAAGAGCCTCCTGTTAGCACTCCTCTTAAGTGCTGGGCTCTTTTGCCGGCAGTCCGATCCCTGGTGGCCCAGCTGGGCCCCGGGTTGCGCTGCGCTAGGCCCCTCCCCTTTAATAAGGGGCGGAAGACCTGCATTACCGCAGTGCTGCTGCACGTAGCACCGTGATATTCACTCGCAGCGCCCCAAGAGGGAGGCGGGGTGCTTCCAGTATCGCCCCGCATCCCTCTTGGGGCACTACCAGTGAATTTCGGGCGCGGGGGCGCTAACTTTTTCGGGGCCCCAAAGGGGGCGTGACCCAATTTTGCACCCAATGTCTTTGATCCCCGCCACAAACTCCCTGACCACCGTTTCCATCCCTGGCAACTGTCTGAAGCTGAGCCAGACCATTCGCAACCTTGGTGTTGCGCTTGACCCCAAGATGACCTTCCGACCACCTATCCACTCCATCACCAAGACTGCCTAATTTCACCTCCGTAACATCGCCCAACTCTAACCCCGCCTCAGCTCATCTGCTGCTGAAACCCTCATCCGTTCCTTTGTTACCACTAGACTTGACTATTCCAATGCTCTCCTGGCCGGTCTCCCATCGTCCACCCTCCATAAACTTGTGCTCATGCAAAGCCCTGCTGCCTGTATCTTTACTCGCACCAAGTCTCATTCACCCATCACCCCTGTGCTTGCTGACCTACACTGGCTTCCACTCCGACAACAGCTCAATTTTAAAATCCACATCCTTGTTTTCAAATCCCTCCATGGCCTCGCCCCTCCCTATCTGTGTCATCTCCACCAACTCTACAAGCCTTTGAGATCTCTGCACTTCACCAAATCTGGCCTCTTGCACATCCCCAATTTTAATCGCTCCACCATTGGCGGTCGTTCTTTCAGTTGCCTTGGCCCTAAGCTCTGGAATTCCCTCCCTAAACCTCTCCGCCTCTCTACCTCTCTTTCCTCCTTTAAGATGCTCCTTAAAACCTACCTCTTTGACCAAGCTTCAGGCCATCTCTCCTGATTGCTCGGTGTCAAAAATGTTTTTATTGATGATGCTGTTGTTAAGCACCTTGGGACATTTTGCTATGTTAAAGGCACTATATAAATGCAAGTTGTTGTTGTTATCTATTGTGAATAATACTTTTCTGAAATGTTACTGACTGTGAAACAATGGGGTTCACCAGTTCTGGTCAGTTTAACAATGTGTTAAAATAGCCTACCCATCTTTGTTTTCATTGATTTGGCTGAGTCAGATTATGCCCCTGTCAACTTCAAAACACAGACAGTTTACCAATCTCTCTTTTGATTATCATCTTGCAGCTGAAAAGTATTTTCTGCTTTCCACATCAGAGTTCTTACTCCTTCTCCTTCTGTTTATCGATCCAACAAGTTTAATCCTTCTTTACACTCTTCTTCATTTCGTGGTTCCAATATTCTTCCAAAATCGTTGTGCAATAGTTTTGTTCTCTCTTTGCCTTGATTGCTCATGTCTTATTGATAGGGTCAGGAGCCCTCTGGAACATCCATTAATCTTTGGGAATGTCTGCTTAACTGTCTTTGTCACTCTTGTCTTTCACTCTGCCTTGCTATTAATTTAGTTCTTAAGGCTTTTGAATTTATGCAGCACTATAAAATTCAACATTCCATTTTCTCTTTCACTTTCATTGCACAATCCTTAGACTACTTGGTTCAAAACAGGTAACCATGCTCTAGCAATTGTTATAAAACTTTGAAGGTTTTCTAAGTTTCTTTTTAGAAAACCGTTATAGTTTTATAACAAGCACTAGAGAGCATCGTTACCTCTGTTTTGAACTCAGCAGTCTGAAGAATGTGCAACAAAAGTGAAAGAGAAAAATTGAATATTGAATCTTATAGTGCTGCATAAATGCAAAAGCTCAAGAACTAAGTTAATTACAAACAATTCATTAAAATGTTTTTGTGGTCTAGAATTTTGTTTACACACCCATAGTTTAAGATTCATTAATGGGTTAGTCTGTTAGATACTATTCATTTTGTAGCATTAATGATAGTTCTCAGGATATGGGCATCGCTGGCAAAGCCAGCATTTCTTGCCCATCCCTAGTTGCTCTTGTTCCTTTGTATTAAATACATTAACTGACAATCACCTGTTAATGATGATTATTTATTTAACATTGGACCCGGAACCATAGCAGGAATATAGCACCTCTATTCCCAAAATTTGATTGAAGACATCTGTCACAATTTACTGATTTACATTCAAGCTAACCAATTAAAATGTTACACTAACTGTTAAAGTTACAAGTGTATATGCATGGACAATTGAGAGAAGATCTTCCTGAGTTTGTATTTATTTATTATTCAAAAAGCTATATATTTACATTTAATCAGTAATTATTCCCAAGAACATATAATAATCATATTTATTTGTGCCATGATTTTGCATCAGAAAACATTTTGATACTTTATCATAATCTTTCTTAATCAACGTTTTCAAGGGACAAAGACAAGTTTTACATGTTGTAAATGTATAAGGAACAGTAATAACAATAAAAAGCATAAAGCTCTATATTTGGACTTTGACCAGTGAATAGTGTCCTGCAGGGGGTAGGGGCAATGAACTGGAATAAATGCTAGAACTATGGGTAACCTGCTGAATTCCTCGGGTCACAAAGCAATTTACAGAAGTCGTCTAATGTCATTAAGTTTATATCCAGACAGGTTTGGACCCCATGGTGTATGGTGCCCTGCTGATATTAATATTAATAATGTAGTTACAGTCAGCAGGGGATGAGGAAAGTGCAGAAAGTACAAAATACATCCTGAAAAATGCGATGGAAGAAAGTATTTTAAAAGATGTTAGGTGGTCTCTTGCATGGCTTTATGACTTGTACAATTGTAAGGGACTTGTGAAACCAGCCAGCCAATAACTACCGTTTCAGGCATTCTCTGTGGGATGTCCACTACTTTGCGTTGTTGTCTTTTACTTTAGCCACTGGCTGTTAAAGAACAGGTTGGGAGAATAAAAATAGAGCCAGCAGGTAGTCTGAAACTAAGGGCAGCCCTTTCCCATGTTGAATTCTTTTTTCTTTAGTAAACTTTGGGCTGCAACATTTTAAAACCTGTTTAATGTGGCAAACAGGCACAAATTGCCCACTGAGTTTTAATACTAGTTTGAAAATACCACCCCACAATGCTAAAGGTTTGTTGTATTCTCGCACTCAACATATTATCCATGACAATGTGCTAAGCAGAAAAAAGTCAGCGAGGTGGAAACATGAATGTTAAAATCCTTGTTGAAGCTGACAGTCTTCTTACCTAATTTTCCTCCTTAAACATATATATTTAGCATTTCTTCTATGTTTTTTTCCTTACCTCATAGCTAGATAAACAGAATATGGGCAATGCATCAGTAAAAGTAACCTGTATAAAGTACAATAGTAAGGACCTCCTAAATCTTCAGGATTAGTAAGCACCATTTTTAAATTCCTAATGTTTTCTAAAAATTCTCTATGCTCATTTACTCAGGAGATTAAATAGGTGGAGTAGAATCCATAATAGGATGGATTAGGAGCAGCATGATGGGGTTGAATGTTTTTTTTCTTGTTCCATGCTTTCTTATATTCCTATTATCAAAGGTCCTTTCAGTCTATTCAAATTCAGAATGGCTTGTACCTCAAAAGCAAATGGCATGAAATATGTGCAGAAGGTACCAAAAAACAGATATCAGGATGATTTAGAAACAGTTCTTACCAGAAAATGTGGAGAATAATTAATTTTCTCCAGTCCCATGTATTGTACGCCAGGCAAGGTCCCTTTACCCAAACGAATTATGCCATAAAGGCTGTGTTTTATTTCTTGCTGTCTACTGGGGGATCTGTTGATGCTATCCATGTTTTGAATGGTTATGAAATGTCAGGATTTAGGCAAATTTACCACTAAGATTACTGAGGCCATATGGTTTCTTTGTAGAAAGCACCTGTAGCACAATTAGGTTTTGACATTACAAGAAATGAATTAGACCTATCTGTGCGGTAAGGGAATATACTTGGTAATGCACAGATGCAGGGTCAATTTTAGGTGCCACAGTAAAAGTTATCTGAAGTTCTGATTTAATTTGTTTTTCTCTATTAACCTTATACTTCTCAGAGTGTCATCTTTTAGGTCAAACAGCCAAAGCCATCATAGTTGTGAGTTTTTTCAAACCTTCATTTCTTGTAATGTCAAAACCTAATTGTGATATAGGTGCTTTCTACAAAGAAACCATATGACCTCAGTAATGGTTAATTCTTGTAGTGCTATTGACTGAATTTATGAGAAATAGCATTAGAATAATGGTTGCATATACCATGCCTTACTTCTATTCTAGAAACAGTTCTGATTTACGTAGTTTGACAATATGTGTTGGTTTCCAGTGCTTTGACTTTGCCCATTAACAATGTGGGTGGAATTCAGAGCACCGAAGCAACTGAGAAATCGCCCCACATGCGCATGTGCAGTTTAAATTGCAATTTAAGAGTACTCTGCATCAGCAACATTGCCTGAACAAATAAGTGATGCCTCTGCAGGAGCCTCAGAAAACAAACGGCTGAGGTGGTTCTTGGTGCCACAGACAGCAACAGTACCACTGCATTTATATTGTAGCACTGCTGTCGAAGTCAGATCTGCTATTGGGAACAGCATTGTAATATAAAGGGCATGTAAAAGATAGCAATGCAGAGGATGGATCATAAGCATCCATTAATAACGGTAATATACAGTAGACAGCTCTTAATTCCCTCTTCAACCAAGAAAACCTTCCAGTTTTTCAATCATTCCTATTGTTTCCCATTAAGTAAACACTGTTGAATGCATGGGGAATGAATCAGTGCATGAGCAAATACTCTCTTTAAACAAACAGTCCCATTAACTAGCATGTTTACTGGTCATAATCTTACTACTTGTTGATGTAAGTTTAACATTGTTAAATAGCCTGCTTCAAAACAAAACTTAAAATATGGCAAGTCTTTTATATGTGTAGCAGTTTAAACTGTCACAGCAAGAGAGCTTTTTTCATTACATGCAGAAGCACACTATGTCCTGGTGGCTTTGCTTATTATGGGCAGTAATGATATTTACTGAGCCAGCATCTGCATCAGCAGTTTGGCATTGGCACACAGACTGACATTATCGCCACGAAAATGATAAAAACCTAGCGGTGGAATACATTCTGCTTTTGTACTTATGCACAGATGTTGCTGCTGATATCTCCCTGTTACAGCTACAACTCCATGTGATGCATTCATATTTAAATAAACTGGAATGAACAGAATTATTTATTTTGGAGATAAATTTAGAGTTTTATACTGTTTCTGACACAATCAGCTTAGTCTCAATTGTCTTCCAGCTTAATTTACCATTTGTGGGGGAACTACAATGAACCATTCATGAATGCCCACAAGAGAGTGGACCAGGCCAATGAAATCTGACTGTTAATTGAGATTTATTTCTATTTTATTGGCGTGCTGTTATTTTTTCCAATCTTTGATGGTGACACTTCACATCAGTGAAATAAAAACTGTTTTCCCCAGATGAAATATCACCTGTCCATCGCTATCCTAGCTAATGGATTTTTTGAGCAATTGGAAGTTATTTATTATTTTCTTCTTTTTCTTTCTGTTGGCCTTTCAATGCTACACACAGTGATGGATGAGAGATCAGAACCTTTAGATTTTTTGATATCACTGTTTCTGTTCTGTTCACCTTTAAATGTTAACCGTTTCAAATCGCCTTCATCTCCTGTGTAATTCAGTATTCCACGTAGCTGCCACCAATTGTTACAAATTAGGATCTGCTGTAGATGCCTTCTCAAATTCAGTGATGGCTGATGCTCAGGTAAGGAGTCTGAGTGCGTTACTTTTATGGGAGTTGACTCACACAGCCCTACATCTACAGTAGCAGATCCCTGGAGTGTAACAATGGAATCCCCTTGTGACCCGAACCAGATATCCATATCACTTGCACATATATTTCTTTAATCTCTTAAAAGGTGGACCGAGTTAACAGTAAAGAAAGAGGAAGAATAAAGAATTTGCTTTTATATAGAGCCTTTCATGACCTTGAGGCATCCCAAAGTGCTTTACAGCCAATTAATTACTTTTGAAATGCAGTTACAGGGAATGTAGAGTAATGTAGGGAAACACAGCAACCAATTTGTGCACAGCAAGGTTCCACAAACAGTAATGAGATAAATGGCCAGATAATCTGCTTTTTAGTGATATTGGTTGAAGGATAAATATTGGCCAGGATATCAAGAAAACTCCCCTGCTCTTCTTCAAATAGTACCATGGGATCTTTTACTGAGAGGGCAGATAGGACTTTGGTTTAATGTCTCATCTGAAAGATGACACCACCAACAGTGCAGAACTCCCTCAGTACTGCACTGAAGTGTCAGCCTAGATTATGTTCTCAAGTCTCTGGAGTGGGACTTGAACCCACAACCTTCTGGCTCAAAGGTGAGTGTGCTACTACTGAGCCATAGCTGACCCTAAATGTATATAAGGTGAGGCTTAGTTTGAATCGTTAAAATGCTTTATCCACAGTAAAAGTGAATGTACAGAGCAATATTTATGATCAGATTTGCTTTGTTCAATATATACGACTTATCTTCGTGTAATAACTTAACAGTAATGAATATGCTACCCCACATCAGTGGGTTGTCTTGTTTGACTTAAATGGACTAACTCCTCTACTTTCTGTAACAATGCTGCTCTGTGATGGGTAACCATAAATAATCTGTTTGATTTTCCCTCCTACTGGAAGGAAAGTTCTAAAAAATTGATTCATATCCACTCCCAACAGTGGAATAATGTAGGGAACTCATCATAGGGAAAGCTGTGGTCACAAGCTCGGTATTAGAGATTTTAACTTATGAATTCTAATAATGTCGTCTCTAACTGAGTAAAAATATTTTGATATTAACTATTTTATAATTGATTTTTTTTAAACAATTCTTTAGAAGGAAAGATTATCTGAAAAATAGATAAGGAATCAAACAAAACAAAATTGTTTACTTCTAGTTCTGTAACATTGACCTTCTCCATTCCTGTCTCATTCTCACTGCAGCTGAAACCCTTAACCATGCTTTTGTTACCTCCGAAGTAACTTCTCCACCATACTCATCACCAGTCTCCCAAGCTCCATGTTCCACAAATTCCAACTAGTCCAAAATTCTGCTTGCTCATCACTCCAATTCTCACCAATCTACATTGGTTGTCTATCCTTAATATATCAAATGTAAAAATCCTATTCATTATCTATAAATCCCTCCATGATTTTGTCCCCATCATACCTCCATGACCTCTTCCACCTTGAGCCACTTGTTCCTTTAACTTTGGCCTCCTATGCAGCTCCTCCCACTATTGGTGGTAGAGCTTTCAACTGTCTTGGCCATAATCTTTAGAACTCCCTCCATCTTCCTTCTCTCCCAATCTTTAAGTATTTTCTCAAAAACCACCTGCCTTTTGAGCACCTCTCCTGACTCTCCTCATTTATACTAAGTGTCTTTTTTTTATCCTCTGTGACGAGCCTTGAGACATTTTTCTATGTTAAAGTTGCCATATAAATGCAATGTTGTGGGGTTATTATAAAATAAATAAATATGTTACGTATTACTGATCCAGTTTACAACTAAAATTATTTAGCAACAAAAAAAATGACTATTATTTATCAATTGGATCTAACCCTACGTGGTCATAGTGCTTCCCTTCTTTGCATAGGAAGACATAAACAGGCTTGCAAAATGGGCACGTTAATGCCAAATTAAATTCAATATAGTGAAGTGTGAGGTGTTTCATTTTGGTAGGAGGAATAAGGAGGCCACTTATTCCTTGGAAGGTAAGAAACTAAAAGAGGTTGAGGAACAAAAGATCTGGGAATACAAGTTGATATGGCCGTAAAATGTGCAGACAAAGTACTGATGTTAATTTCTAGAGGATACAAAAGCATGGAAGTAATGCTAAATTTATATAGAATCTTGGTTAGACTGCATTTGTGAATACTGTGTGCAGTTGGGCTCTATACTACAAAAAGGACTGGAAAAAGTGCAGAATAGATTTACAAGGATGTTACCAGAAGTGAGAAGATGCAACTATCAGGAAAGATCAAGTAGGCTGGGGCTCTTTTCTCTGGAAAAGAGACTCAGAGGAGACCTGATAGAGGTCTTCAACATTATGAAGGGGTTCAATAGGCTGGATGTGGAGAAATTGTTCCCACTTGTGGATGAGTCCAGAACAAAGGGTCATAAGTGTAAAATCGGCACTAATAGATCAAATAAAGAATTTAGGAGGAATTTCTTTACACAGGGACTAGAGAGAATGTGGAACTCGCTGCCACATGGAGTGGCTGAAGCAGATAACATTGATGTATTTAATGCGAGGCTTGATGCACACATGAGGGAGAAGGGAAGAGAGGAATGGAGGGCAGGGTGGGAAAAGGTCATTAGAGTGGGAGGAAGTTTGCGTGGAATATAAACACCAGCATAGACCAATTGGGCCGAATGGCCTGTTTGTGCTGTACGTTCTATGTAATTCTATGTAACCCATGTAGATACATCATAGACAGCTTTGTGTATAACCTGCAAGTCTAACTTCAGAATCCTCTTAATATTAACATTGAGCAATGAGAATTTTTCTTATTTGGTGTTAACCTATGCTATTTAATCTATTAATTACCTTTAACTGAATGTTAAAAAAAACTATCACTTATAATCCGTCAAAAATAAATTCATAATAACGATAGTTCACCATAGGTTCTCAGTGAATTAGGAAGCTGCCAGCAAGCTGATATTTGGAACTAGAAAGCATATACTTCTGCAAGGTAATGTAGCTTAGAATAAATTGGTACAAGGTAAGTCAGTTTATTTTAAGCTTGCCACAAATTTTCTGTATAATATACGTTATACAAGCTTGAGTTGTTTGAAAAGAATAGCACCATTACTTAAAGCATTGCACAAAACAAAGCATCGATTAATAATTCCAGCTTCATAATAAAAATTAAGGATGGTAAATCAGACAAGAAGCAGATTTTTTTAAGAAAGCAACCTTAAACTTTAAAGACTAAAGTAATGTAAATTGTTGGAAGAATGCCTGGCCATTGGAGCTCAATAAAAAACAAATGCAGTCATGCCCTTCCCCCATGTGTTCTACTTCATTCCCTTGCCCCATACAGGATAAGATGAGGAATAATCTCCTTCCTCTGGTGTGTGGTCTGTTTTCTGCAGCTTCATGCAGACAGTACAGAGACACAGGGTCAGGGGATCAGCAGAATACTAATAAGAAAGCTGATTGATGAAAGTGTCAGCTGAATAATGTGTTAGTTAATTAATGACTTCTGCCCGTTTAAAGGGTCCTTTTAAAGGAAGCTCCTGGTCTCACCACTCCTATTTTTGGAAGAAACCACCCCTGTAATACCAAGTTTTCCAAACAACCACAGAGGGACTTCAAAGGCAAACATGATCACTGTTGTGTTTGGGCTGATTCATTCTTTCTTTTGCAGAGCAACCAGGCTTGGTTCCAAGGTTTAAAAATAGAAGAATGTTATTGGACTGTTCTAGATTGAAACCGTAAAGAAAGATGCAATGTTCCTTTTAGTATTCGAACTGGCAATTTAAAAAGTGAATTATTACTGGAATCTGACTTTGGCACAAGTATATGAATACCAAAAGAGCATGAATTGTTGTACAATGAATGAGAAAACAGGCAAAATTAAAATTAACCACTATAGATAACATTAGATGATGACTCCATAATCAAAAATTGTAGCAAAAGGTGATGGAGAAGAAAGATGAAGTGGGAAAGGACAGTTCTGATCATATGATCATAATTATACATAATCGTTCCTGGATAACGCCATCTTGTTATTTTGCTTTCACTTTTCTTTGTTTATGCTTGTATTCTGGGACAGTAATTGTTTATCCCGATTATAAAGAACAGCCCTAACATAACCTGTGCATTCTGAGGTAAAATTCAAAAGTTACATTGCCCACTTTAAATTAGAATGCAATGCTAAACATGGAAATATTGTGCTCATATCTGGTGGAACCAACAGACAGATTTCAGCAGCAGTCTATTTTCAATTAGGATCCATTTATACTGCCAATTAAAAGTATATGCTTTAGAACAGTGTGAACGAGCAGTACCCAGTAATACTACAGCTAATATGAAACCCAAGCTTTGTGAGACTGCCTCTTCAAGGTGATCTTGAACGATTTGATAAAGTTAGAAGTATTCTCAGATCACTGGCTTTAAATAGCAGAAAACCACATTGAATTGATGTAGAAACTGCAGTATAACTGACCTATTTAAGACATTACAGCATATACAGCCCAGTTGCTGTAATCATTTATTGATTGCTTGCTATGTACACCACTGCAAATAAACTGATTCTTCCCAGAATGTGCCTACAATTACCTTACATGCATAAACTGTTGTTTTTATTTTTCATTTTTTTTAATCTTGTACAGCTCTCTGACTCTAATCACTGAAACTGATCCAAATACATCCTCTGACTGCTGAAAGTGCAGCTGAATAGGGAGCAGAATCCTCCATTTATTCTGAGGCCATGGGTCTTACAGTCAAAAGGTGGAGTATACAGAAGGTAATTTGCAGTGTCAGTATTCCTCAGGTAGCACTGCTTACCTAGCAGGATGACTATGGAAAAATGTCAAACTTCCAGCAAATCCTGAAAGATGGTGTGTGTAATTTTTAATTTCAAATTAAATGCAAGGAATGTTTTCAGGTGGTAAATTAATAATGGGCTCATATTAGATTGTGATACTTAAAATAGGTTAGATGGCTGAAGGAGAAGATAAAAGATCAAGATCACTCACCTGTCATATCCTCAATGTGTTTGGAATCTACCCAAGCTATGCAGATAGCCTGGGGGAGAACAAATATGCGTCCTCTCAAGATGTGCTGTTTCTGTCGGGTGCCCAATGCGCATCCATGGAGGAAAATCTACCTTAATCTGTTACCACTGTCTACCCATGTTGTTTCATTGTTTAATTGTGAAAGCAGTTTGGGATGTTTTACTGCATTAAAGGTGCTATATAAATGTATTTTGTTGTTGATGTGTCTACTTTTTTGCTAAAATTAGCAAAAGGAAGAATAATGTCCATTAATTTTTCAAGGAAAAACCTTAAAAAAACATTCAATTACACTTCATACTAGTGAGAAGCAAAAGGATAATGTAAAGATCACTCAGAACAAAAAAGTTAATATGAAGAGCTAAGTCAAAATAAATGAATGCCAAATGGAGAGTTAAAGTATAGGGGACAAACAGAAGAGTTTTAAAGCAAAGGGTTTACTAATATATAAATTAGGGGAGAAAATCAGAAATTAGAAAAGGAAGCTGTGCTGGATGTTGTGAGGAATTGTTTTTTCCTGTGCTCAAAGTAGGCAAATTGAACATCTAACAGGTGAGAGCCCAAATACTATAGTTACAGAATAACATTGCCAGCATTTTTAATTGGATCAACGCTGAGTGGCTGATAATGTGATCTACAACATCCGAAGTGCTATTGCACATTGGGCACTAGCACCCTATGTTATGAGACGTTGAAGCCTATGGAATGGCCAGTGTACATGTTGCTCAATAATGCACCCTGAAGCACTTCAGGTGCTTGGAACCTGTATGTCAGTTGTGTGCTAGCCTGAGTGAAACCCTAATTCCCATGCAAGTGAGGGGCTATGCCCATAATGCAAGGGTAGCACATGAACAGCACCCCTTAGACTAAAAGTCCATATAAAGTGTCTATATAACGGAGACCTCTTTTCTTCAGTTTGGTCCTTGCTCTCAAAGGTGCATTGCTTTTCTTGGTGTATCTGCTTGCAAGTTACTGACCTGGAGATTCCTGGGCCCCACTCCACTAGTGTAATGATGCAGAGCAATATTTATACCCCCTGAAATCCTGAGGTCAGCTCATTTAAATAATGCTGGCAGGATATGGATGGGAGTCCTGCTAGCAGGGGGGCAGATACAATGGGGGTCGGGGGGGGGGCGGGTAGTGTGGGGAACACAGAAAATTCAGTAAGGGGCGGAGCTAAAGTGTAACTTTCCTATTTAAAGAACTCTATGCAGTTAATGGGATGAGCAGGCTCGTGGAAGAGGGACTGAATTGGCTGGAGCTAAAAAAAAAGGCAAGCTTCTAATTTAAGAGTCTGATGTGAAATTGTTGCTGGCACAAATTAGAGAGCAGAGGGATGCCATTGTTGGAATACCAGGGAAGAAAACATCATGTGCAGCAGCATGGGTCACATGGAAGGAGCTGGCTATGGCTGTGAGTGGGACCTCCATAACCCCAAGGACCCCCTCTGCTGTCTCAAAAGAAGTTTAGTGACCTCACTAGGTCAGCAAAGGAAAGAGTGTTTTCAGATGAATAACAAGGCAGGTAACTGAATTAGAGAGAAGTACATTGGTATTCCTTGGAACAATAGTCAAGCATTGCCCTTTAATTATTGCATAGCATCATATCCCTTCTCCCAGAAGAAAAGTCTTTTTGACAGTACTCATGTTCAGTGTTTCACATTCTGTAATGCATGCTAGTACACTGAAGTCTCACAACCTAGGTCCTTGATCACTTACACCTATCATTATTACCATCCATTCGATGAATCCTGACTGCTTGCGACTGCAGGATCTGGAGACTGCAGCAGTCAATTAACACTCCTCCTGCATTCCTCCTGCAGGAGAAGACAACATGCAAGGCCAGGGAATGCCAGGCTACTGGAGGAAGATCTGCCAACATATGGCATTTGACAACAGATGAAGAGGAAGCAGCAGTCATTCTGGCCTGGCAGTTAGGGATGGAGATGTGGGAATCTCATTAAACCTTCACTGGGTTTGTGTAAACGTATAAAGTTTGTTTATGTTGTATGTATCCTTCAATCTCTTCACCAGCCAACACTTTTCCTTTTAAAAAATCTACAAAATAACTGATTATGATAGAATACTGTCCAAGCACAATAAAATTAACAGTACTGTTGTTTTTCCTCCAAAATCTCTATTTCTGAAGAATAAGACCATTGCAGCCCCCTCTAGCTCTGACAAAGCTGTCAACCACTCACCCATCCCATCATAAACCCTCTCCCTTGCACTCTGAAGTCCAGAGCAAATGAGTGATGATCTCAGGGATCCTGCTATGAAGAAACAGATACTAGCTCAGCACTAGATGTGTATGGAGGATCTGCATGACTACTCCCAAGATGTGCAGCAAATGGCTGGAATAGTGGTGGAGTTCAATGCCCTGCGGTGCACCAACATCCAAGAGGGGTTCAACTCATAACGGCAGCCTGGAGAAAGTGACAGCTGCTGGAGCATCTGTAAAGCTTTCCTACTTCCCATTGAATGAAGGACTGCAGATGCTATGGGGACCTTCTGGAGAGGTTAATGTCAATTGGATTGCAAAGTATACAGGGCAGCATCTCAAAGGGACTAAAGGATATTCGGTTGACTCTCTCCCAGGGATGTAAGGAACTTTCTGAGTCTGTGAGGTCCATTGTCCCACTAATTGATCTTAACCAGAATCCTGCTCCCAGCACCAGTGGAGAACCTGGCGTGAGTGCCTCAGAGGCTGCATCCTCTCAAGGAAGCAGCACAGAGGAGCACTCCATCAGCTCACCATAGAAGCCTTCATCTTTGCAGGATCAGGCTGACAAGGAGCCCATGACAAATACTCAATGTGTCCCCTGTCCATCCCAAGACTTGGGGGCCCTGAGAGAAGGGCCACAACCCCAAAAGGCTCATAATATTTTGCAGCAGCTGTCTACATCTCAGACCCCAAGTCCTTAGGTGGTATGTAGAAGAAATGTTAGAATAGGGCACAAAAAAACTTGGGTAGTCACAAGGGATGTGCATACTGCTACAATCAAGTGATGTTTTGGTAAATACTTGCAATAAATCCCTGGAATGTTTGATGTGAGGACTGCTTGATGTTTGGTTCTTTTCTATAACAATGGGAAATAGATGTTAGGCTCTGGATTATGATGTGATGGCTAGCTGTGAGGAGCAAACATTTCACTGCAAGCTTGGTGAGAGGTGGCAGATGTTTGATGGGCTGAGACTTCCAAATAATAGTGCTCTATTCAACTGTGAAGGTTACATAGAGTTACATAGGGGTTAAATTGGATAGCCCCTGAAAACTGGCGCGGGGATTGCAATGCGAATTAACCTGCGCCCGTTTAGTGTAATGCAGGCAGCAAGCCAACTTCATGTTGCCTGTCATTATAATGATTTCTGTGTGCAGCTAACCGCGTTGTTCATTGGCTGCCGCATCAGCAGGAGGCCCAATATGGTTACTTCCTAGCACTACTTAAAGCTAGCCTGCACTACTTAAAGCTAGCCTGCACCTCTTAAAGGGAAGGTGCATTGTGGCTGCTGAAGGTGCTGAGTTCATTGGGAATAGTGTGCTGTTCAGCAATCAACAATGGTTGACCATTGGCGAGAGTATGCACTAAGGTTTTCGGATGCCGCACTGGAGGTCTTGGTGGAAAAGGTCGAATGGAGGAGAGATGTCCTGTATCCTCAGGCAGACAGTAGACCCTCCAGACACATGCTCAAAAGGCATTGGCAAGAGATAGCAGAGGAGATCAATGCCAGGAGTTTAATGAACTCACATGAGTGGATAAGGTCTGTGAATGCATCTTCAAATGCCATATCCTACCAACTATAGCACTAGCCTCAGCCACTGCTCAATTTACAACAACCCCAACCCTCATCTACCAACAATCTCTATCAATCAGGACTCATACCTAACATTCATATGCTTCACCTCACCCTCACACACTTAGCACTGTTGCAAGCCTCAAACCCACATCTCACAGCTTGCACACACTGCCAGCTATTCAACCATGACAGCCACATCACCCACACAGATTGCATGACACTCACTGGCACACTTCCCTCTCTCTTGCAGGACAAGGTGGCACACTACCAGACGCAGCAGGAACTAACCAGAGGGGGAGAGGTGCGCCTGCATGTTCTAACCCCCATGGAGGAAACGGTGCTGACTATTATAGAAAGAGCCATTGCTAAGGTCGTGGTCACCGGCAGGGCTGAAGCCATTGAAGCTGAGGGTATCCACATACCTAATCCTCCTTCTCTCATCCCACTTCTCCCTCATCCCACAATCTCTTCTGACAGAGAAGCTGCTGATGGTGTAAGCATGCACTTCTTACTTTCTCCTCTCCCCTCACCAAAAACCTACACTTGCCCCTTTTTCCTTTCACATACCCAAGAACTGCAACCTCCCCAGGTAGTTACACACTGACTGTATCCTCAGGTGGGCAGTAGGCCCTCCAGACACATGCTCAAAAGGCAGTGGCAAGAGATAGCATGATTTGTGTGCTCTGCATAGTTCTGGCGGATGTTAAGTGCATGCACACTAACCCCTTTACCAATAGGGTGTCCGCTGTACTTTGCATCAGAAGTGTGCGCACGTGCTGTGGACTCCATTTTGGAACCCCAAGGACCCTTGTAGCGCCAAAAAAATGGGTGCTACTGAGCTCAATTCCGCCCCCCCCCCCCCAATAGAGTCTATATCACAGAAACAGGCCTTTCGGGCCAACTGGTCAAGCCGGCATTTATGCTCCACACAAGCCTCCTCCCATCCCTCTTCATCTAACACTATCAGTATATCCTTCTATTCCTTTCTCCCTCATGTGCTTATTTAGCTTCCCCTTAAATGCATGTATGCTATTCACCTCAACTACTCCTTGTGGTAGCGCATTCACATTCTTACCACTCTTTAGGTAAAGAAGTTTCTCCTGAATTCCATTTGGATTTATTAGTGACTATCTTATATTTATGACAACTAGTTTTGGACTCCTCCACAAGTATGCCGAATGATTCTGTCAACAACAACAACTTGCATTTATATATCGCCTTTAATGTAGCAAAACGTCCCAGATGTCTCTCAGATGCCAAGCAGACATTGCCACTAACCCAACTTCATGTTATTAATAGGCTAGATCTACAGCATCAGCAGTGCCATCATCAGGCTCTCTGGTATTCTCTGGGACATGTGCCATCAGCCCTTTCCTGATTGCAAAATTATGATGCACACAACATGCTACCATAATTCAGAAGACGGTGCTGGGTGTTCACTGCAAGGCACGCCCGGACCTAACTAGACACTGGAACCTTCCTTTGAGCATCCCAATGGCTTGCTCAATTCTTATTCTTGTCTTCATATGTGCATCATTATCATGCTCCACTACAGCACTGGTAGTCCTACATAGAGGCATCATGAGCCATGGGAGTCATGGGTATCTTATCATCCAGCAGCCATCCTGCCCATTCCATCTGCTGTTAGAGCTGAGACACTGAACTGATGCACCATGATAGCTCACAGCATGTTGTGAATTCATGTGCAGTAAGCTGTGTCTATCATGGAAAAAGATCTGCACCTTTAGGAAATGGAAGTCTTTGTGGTTCATATAAATATGCAGGTTTACATTTGGGAAATGCAACTCATGTCCCAATTAATAATCCTCACAACCCTGGGGAATCCAGCAATTCTGTAAAATTTGCTGGCCCTCTCAAGCATCTGTGTGGGAACACTGTTGAATTGTATAGACTGAGCTGCCCTGGCAATGGTAGCATTGGTGACTTGCCTTACAGAGGAATGCACAGTAAATTGACTGATCTGCCTATAGTCCCCTGTGGCTGCCTGGAAAGATCTTGTGGCATAAATGTTGAGAGCTGTGGTGACTTTCTGTGCCGCAGTCAGAGCTGTGTGTGCTGCGCATCCTGCTTGCAGATTTGGCTGCAACATCAAACACGGCTCCTCCAAAGTTTCATAACTGCAGCACAACCTCCTGAGACAGAGCTCCTGGGAAAGGTCTCAGAAAGTGCTCCTGGGTCCACAGCTCTTGGTGGCAGGCACTATGTGGGGTTACAGGGAGGGGCTGTTTCAGGCACCCTGTGGGGTTACAGGGAGGGGCTGTTTCAGGCACCCTGTGGGGTTACAGGGAGGGGCTGTTGCAGACACCCTGTGGGGTTACAGGGAGGGGCTGTTGCAGACACCCTGTGGGGTTACAGTGAGGGGCTGTTGCAGGTAACCTGTGGGGTTACAGTGAGGGGCTGTTTCAGGCACCCTGTGGGGTTTCAGTGAGGGGCTGTTGCAGGTAACCTGTGGGGTTTCAGTGAGGGGCTGTTGCAGGTAACCTGTGGGGTTTCAGTGAGGGGCTATTACAGACACCCTGTGGGGTTTCAGTGAGGGGCTGTTGCAGGTAACCTGTGGGGTTTCAGTGAGGGGCTGTTGCAGGTAACCTGTGGGGTTTCAGTGAGGGGCTATTACAGACACCCTGTGGGGTTTCAGTGAGGGGCTGTTGCAGGTAACCTGTGGGGTTTCAGTGAGGGGCTGTTGCAGGTAACCTGTGGGGTTTCAGTGAGGGGCTGTTACAGACACCCTGTGGGGTTTCAGTGAGGGGCTGTTACAGACACCCTGTGGGGTTTCAGTGAGGGGCTGTTGCAGGTAACCTGTGGGGTTTCAGGTTTATTTCTTCAGGAGCCGTGTTGATTTTCAGGGATGTATTTTTGAATTGGAGGGGGTGTAGTGGCTTAAGCACCATGCACCTGTTTTTCTATTTTCTGTGAGTTTTCCAATGCCCCTTACAAAGCTGGAACTCCCTAAGCTGGAAGTCCCACTCCTGATGCTCATTCATGACTGATGTTTCTGTGGCAGCCTGTGGTAGGAGGCCTCCACAAGGGCGTGTGTCCCACAGACAAGTGGCCCGGAGCCCCCCCAATCCCACTCCAGATTTTTATTAAATTCATAAATATTTTGCCTGATCAGCCCCGTTGCTCAGGGGGGTCGGTGGGGACCTGGGCACCCCCGCCATGCCCAGGCTTTGGAGTTTCTGGCATACCTGAGCTGGTGGGTACCAGACATTGGCCCGAAGTGGTGTTTTCGCCCACTTGACCCAAGCAATTGTCGTGCCCTACCACTGTGGTGACCACGGTCTGACCCGAGTAATTTCGGTGCCTTTAAGTCTATGTGTACTGTCGGGACTGAAGCTTTACAACTGTAAGCAGCTCTTCTACTGTTTCTCAAGGCATGTTATAAACTCACTGGGGTCTTTAGGACCAGTGAAGAATCGTGTCTCAGATTCAAAATGCAACTACAGAATGTCGTTTACTAAATTTAAGCTCGTTCTCTTTATTTCTTTACTCGGGTTGACCGCTTGTTCACTCTTACTCTCTAAATACATCAGATAAGCTGTTTGCTTCCCTTCTTAACCACAGCACATGCACTTGACCGCATGAGCTGTTCAGTAAATTAACATTTTTATTCTGTATGTTTTGCGGAATGCGGCAACATTTATAATTCATAGACAGTCACAACTTAAACTGATTTTCTTTAAAGCTATCAATTAGGACAAAGAGCCAGACACATCCGTTTATTAACTTTAAACAATCAGATCACAATTTTAAGTAGTTGATTCGTTTACACAACAGCTAGAATTGATGTTTTGGGAAAGTTGAACACCTATTCACAGTAACCTGTCAGAATTAATAATTTCCGAAGCATTTTAATATTTGCCAATTTAAAACTGTCACTAAAAGGGTATATGACCAGGGTTGTGCACTGTAACCTGAAACATTCAGGCTACTTATTAGGACGTGTGTGTGTGTGTGTGTGTGTGTGTGTGGGAGGGGATGGTTAGTGTAGATAACAATTGATACTGGTAAAAGAGGAGGAGGTTTAAACCATGTACCTGTAGGTAACTATAAAAGATGCCTATGTCCTTAAATGATGTCCCTAGTTGCTTAAAAGCACACTTTTCTGAATTGGGAAACAACTTGATGCCTCCTGTAGCATTTGGCAGTTGTCTGTAAGTGTCAGTCACCTCTGGCCCTTCAATACAATAGAGAGTGTACTTTGAATTTAGAGCAGCCAAAATGTCAGATATTTCACTGATGATGTCATTTTAACTGGACCGAATTGATGAGAAACCACTAACATGCTAACAAGCGGCAAGGACGTGTTTTACATAGTCAATAAAACAGAAGCAGAATTTATTTACACGGCGGTTAAGAAAATATTCGAAATATAGGCTAAGCTCAAGAAAGGGTACTCACTGCACCTGTTTCCCTGGGGAAACAATATTTATTGCTGTTACAATCATCACTCTCAGAGGAAAAAAACCTGACAATCCATATCTACATATATCAATTATTTTAAACTTCAGTGTTTAGTTTGATAACAAATAGTATTGTATATTAATCAATTTTAAATGAATACAGTCATATTTTAGACAACCCTGTAACGACAAATCACACTCTAAAAATCGTCTATGTAAATGCGAACCCCAAATGCTCATAAAATCGCCCTTTGTACGGGAAAAGAAGCGCGTTTTATACTGTTGCTAAGGTTCTTATTGTTTTCTCGCAGTTTTTGTGCTGGAAGGTCAGCCTTTCTGTGAGCCTCTTTCAGTGGCTTTGCTGTATTGGGCTGAGATAATTAGATCAGTGCTATCAGTTTCACTGTCCTTTTTCTCACTACTATTTACATGATAAAGGCAGTTTATGCTGGTTGCTGTTTCTCTTTAGATGCTCCACTTTCTTCAACAGTGAATGATTCAGTACATCACCTTGCCATGTACTGGCAAGGATACCCAGACCCTTGGGAAAAACAAATCGCCGCTTTATCCAAAATAGAGCTGTTTACACAATGTTATCACCCGATGGAGAGCGTCCACTGGGCATGTCATACCCATCGGGCGATTAGATCACATTTACAGGATTTCGCCCAGCGCTATTATTAAACGCTTTGGAAATGGGCAATAAAAACGATTGTAACCTGTGTTTTAAGCAATGTGTTCAATGGAATCTATTTTCCAACTTTTGCGAAATGGTTCCTATAATTTGAAAGCTATTTGCCAAGTTAAACTAAAAAGAAACATTTTAAGGTCAAATTTTCTTCTGGCAGATTGAGCCCGAACTGGACTTTTCCTTTAATTTAATAGCTCCAGAAGCTTTTTCAGTTAAATCGACTGTTCATTATTTAGCACCATTTACGGAGCTGTGTGGTGAGTTTTAATGAATCCTTGGCACAAAGCGTCCTTTCAGACGAGGGAAGAATAGACTCTATTTAGACCCTTACGGCTGTACGTCAAAGGCTAACCATAATACTTGTCAAGCTGGGAAAAATTCCCACTGATATGGGAATGTGTATTTGCGCCTGCAGCTAAGAAATCAACTCTTCAGAAATAGCAGGTAGACAGAATAAGGCGACAAACTTCCAATGTGCCAGACAGTGGCACCTGCTGAAGGTAACCGGCTACAAGAAGCTAACACTTGACGCTGCTCTTGAGTATTGTCCAGGCCTTTCTGATAAATTTGGAGCAGTTTGGCGGGATGGTCGCATTCTCCGGAATGCCACTAGCTGAAGTTCATTTAAAGTGGTCCGTGACAATAATAAAAATACAATTTATCCTTCTCCAGATCTGCACTGCACTCTGAATACAAGAGGAAGCTTCTTTTTAAATTTGGCTTTACGAGACTCTTTATGCCACAATATTAACGGTTTTAGATTAATTATTCATTAACACGCTTGAATTATAAAATGCATTTGTCGCTGTTAAGAGACTTTTAATGAATTGAAATTAGCGGGGTTTAGATTGCATTAGACGTATAAATATGGTTTTAGAAGTTTTTAAATGATCGCATACCCCACTATTTTAGTACCTTTGGAGACATGGCATAAGCTATATGGCCGAATTCCTAGAAAGAAACAGCGTAGAGAGATTCAAGATAGAGTAATAGAATAATGGAATCTTGTTAGATTGTCAATCCGCCTAAGTACATTAAAAGCATAGTTTAGACTACGGAAATCCAGGGTTAAAATTGTACAAATAAATCCAACATATTTCCACATGAACTACTTTTTATCTGTGCTCCCGAGGCTGAAGTTTGTAGGTGTTGAACTTTATGCTGCTGTAATGAAGTGCTTCTCCAAACCGTGTCCAACCTCCTTAAGCTGTCCGATTTAATGAATTCACAGCTCTATAATAGGATCGGGGTCGCTTTTGACTCACTGATTCGACTGACGGGAAACGGATATTCTTTGCAGCCAGAGCCTATAGCAAAGCACATTCATTAAAACACCATTCACGAGGGGCTTGGGAGGCGGGGTGCGGGCAAAACGATGCGATGATGTATTGCCCAGCTTATTTGGAACAATCTTTAAGGAACTGAACCCCGGGCTGGATTTAAGTTTGAGAGCTCGATCGTTTCCAAGGATTTCCCTCCGCTCTGCCCCGCGCCCCAGTCTCAAGTCGCTGACCGTGTGGCCGGTCACAGCCAAGGATTTCCGACCTGGAGTATGCGCTCGAAAACTTTGTAGCCACTTTGCAGCGACAGGGACTGGCCACTGTTAACACTCGAGACAAGGGGACGGGAGATGGCTGTGCAGGCTGCCATCATGAATCCTCACTTCATCCATTTCTGTTTCCCCGGCTCCTCGATGGAGTACGAGATGGAAAGTGCTTACAACGGGACTCTTTTGGGAGAGATGGAGAGCGCCGGGGAGGTCAAGGAAACGACCAGCGCCCTCCTGAACTTCATAGACTCGGCCTCCAGCAACATCAAGCTGGCTTTAGATAAGCCGGTCAAATCCAAGAGGAAAGTCAACCACAGAAAATACTTGCAGAAACAGATCAAGAGGTGCACGGGGATGATCTCCGGGAGCAGCAGTAGCCCCGGATCTGGGCAAGAGGCAGCCAACAAGAGACAGGCTTCCCCCCCATCCTCCTCCTCCACCACCACGGGCCATTTCCAATGCAAACCGCCGCCAAAGAAGGACGGATCGCAGTCGAGCCTGCAAAGCAAGTCCCTGGCGGCTCTCTTCGACTCGGTCCGGGATCTCCGTCGGTCGGCGGCCGGAGACCGAGCCCTGGCGGCGGCGGCGGCGGCGGGGAGCAGCAAGAAAGTCCCGCTGAGGAACCGCAACCTGCCGCCGTCCTTCTTCACCGAGCCGGCCAACGTTAAAATCACCTCCACCTCCGGGATGTCCCTCAAGGACCTGGAGAGGGGCAATCCCGAGGCTGCCGAGTTTTTCGAACTGCTCGGGCCAGATTATAGCAACATGATCTCGGGGCAGGAGCCGTTCCTGGGCTCGTCCCTGCGGATCCAGCAGGAAGGGAGCTGCGATCTCGGCTCCTACGACTCGTACCGCGGGATCGCCGCTCTCAGTGGGAGCTTTTCCCACTTCCCAGATCCTTGGCTTCCATGCAACCCCCCGAAAAAGAGCCCCACCGCCGGCTGCAACCTCGCCATTAGCGAAAGCGCCAGGACAGTGCCCGTACAGACACCGTTATACCCCAACAACCAACCCACAAACACTTCGCCCATGGACGAGCCTCCAGCCAGTTTAGCAGCCTTCCCGCAGTTTTTCCCTGAATGTTCACTGCCACAGGTCTCTTACGAATACAACCCAGGATATAATATCAGCAGACAAAACTTCCCGAGTCTTTAATTCCCTTTTTGAAACAGTACTTACTACACAAAGACTTTTGAACTCGGTTGTGTTGTATTTGACCAGTATTACAGGTGAACTGTTCAGATAGAGAGATCGGTAAAGGGCCCTTTTTGTACTTCTGAACACCAGTCGGTAACGTGCATCCACTCGAGGTATGCATCACTTTGGAATAAGGCACGGCGGGTTTAATCCATTATAAAAGAAAATCACACACCTCCGATGTGTTTTACATTGAATGCACCAGATGTTAGGGAGTATCTTGGTTGCTTACACTTGTTTTAGGTTAAAGATGATGGTCCGTTATAATTGTGTATTAGTCTAGTCCAAGAAAGCCTGTCTAAAATGTAACCAAGCACACTGTAATTGTGTATAAAGCTCGTGCTGAAGTGCAAAACGGGTCATTTCAACTTCCAATGTTGCATGAAAGTCAAAAAGAAAAACTTCTACTTTAAGACGGGCGCTGCCTTTCAAACGGCGTTTAGATGCAATTGCACTTTGTGGATTGAAAGATTTGACTGAGTAACTCTGTATTGATTCAGTACGTGACAACGGACGACAAGTCCCGCACTGCCAGGACACAAACAAAATAATAAGGTATATTGTAGTCAAAATCTGTTTAAAACGATATAAATTTGAACGCATATACCAAAATGTTGGGGAGCTAAACACAACATGCTGAAATAGTGTAAAGGATACTAAGAATATACGACACGGTTAACATTGAACCATAATAGCATCTGGTTTTGGAATAAATAAACATTTCTAGATTGTGTTATTTATAGTTATGAAAGGCAAACTATGTTAATGCCAAACATCCGCATTAACCGTCAATATTTGTTTGTTCTATGTCTTGGTTTCCATTTTATAAATCTAAATTCCTGGCACCCTGCTGATTACAATATTAGTTTGCCGATGTTATCTTTGTTCAGTTCCCAAAGAGACAAACAACTGTGTCAAGAATTGTTCACCAGGATATTCATCTTCTCCTAGTACCTGCTGTGATTTGGTTTTAGTGTCCTGTCTTTTTAGAAACCACTTGATCTGTGTGTTATATCGAGAAAGGTACTAGTTGCAGCTACGTCTCGAGTGAAAGGTCAACAGACAAAATAAAGCTGGTCTTTATTTTCGGAAACCGTCTGGTCTGTTTTGAAGTTTGTTTTCTTTTCCCGAAGAAAAAAAAATGTCACACAAGACTACAGGAAGCGGCAAACCTGCTGGGTGAAATGGTCCGTTCCCTACGTTTCCCAGGCGTTACCAACCAACCTTAAAGCGAGGGTACCACGCTCAGGTCAAGTAACACTCACCAATCAGACTGACTATAATCAGCATTTTCGATATTTTCCCTTAAAATATGTTCTTTCTTTTTAGTGGAGTAAGACTAGCTGCATAACAAAATAATAATGTATCCGCATGTCTATCTTTGGGAAAACGAACACAATCCTGTGCGTTGTCACACAAAGACTTAGCATTGGCCCTGGCATCCCTGTTCAGAGGCTTACTTTGGAAAGACATGTAGGCGTTGTCCCGTTTATACAGCCGTTTTACTGCATCAGTCATCAACATTAAGATACAATAAAACGTAATTAAAAATAAATGTTATTCACTAAAATATCACCATATTATAATGTCAAAATGTATGTACACCAATAATATAACGTGTTCACAAAATAATTTAAAACCCTTTCGAACCGAAATGCCAACTTTCGAAAGGTTATTTTAGGAGAATAACACGAATCATAATATGTCATTCTTTTTGCTTAGTGACCAGGAGTTAGTCAGATTGCTGCTGAGAAAGTGCGGGAGTAAAGTTAAATCCATGTTTGACTTTATATCAATGGCTCCATTTTCTTTTTGTTTAGATGGTAAATATTATGAATTCGGTTTTCTGGATGTCTTTTCCTTCTGGTAAACATTGCAGTTAAAACATTTTGCAGAACATTACAGACGTTAGTGCAGTACTGCAGTTTTAAATGCATATTTTCAGGATGTTGCATTCTTTTACCTCATTTTCCCTTTGCCACGTTTTAAAACCTCATTTACTATACCGCCAAGTCCAACATATATCAGCGGGTGACCCGCATCATCGCGAATGCTCACACATTCTTGCATTGTTTAAAACTTATTTAATAGTTTCATTTTGTACTCAGATTTTCAAAGAACGGCTACGATCAATGAACTTCACTTGAGGTTTATATCCCCAGGGATCGCTCATTTGCTGGAGTTAGGGGTTTTCATAGGAAGTCCACATTCGTCTCCACCTCGAGTTTCCGAACAGAAGGTACATCAAACTGCTGACACAATCTGGACAGATCCCCAGTGTTCTGTTAGTGGGTAGACTTGTCACAAAACATCCCCCATTTTTGAATGGTGACATTACAGTCTATTTGTTTTTTTCCATCTGGAATGTGCTACAAAGTCAGTACTTTTCCGAGTGCGGTTATTTCCACGTTAGTATAGCTTTTGAAACGCGACTCAACGTCAGCATTTTAAATTTAATTTAGTATTCTGAAAAAGTTTTGCGATGGAAATAAGACGTTCACAGATAAGGTGACATTTGGCAAATGAGCGGTATTAAATTCTCACACACCGCGAGTATAATTAAAAAGTGTAAAGAAGCGGTTAGAAACTAACACTTTCCCAGAACGACATAGTTGTTAAGCACAAAGACAGCTGTCCCCGCTACAAACAGTGCCAAACCATGCCCCCATTATTACGTCTGTTATTTTATTTTTAGTTTCATCCGAGTTTTTGAGGTTTTGTAAAAGTACTTGAACATCGTGTGCAATGCATTGTAGTGAAGCTAGCTTCGCGTTCCCGTATTTATATACAAACACCAATGCATTTCGAGAAATGTATTTAAATTTTAAAAACACATTGGAAATCATAACTATAATAAAAACCCATACCACTAGCAGAAGTTTCAGGATTGCCTCTGGAGTGCAACTCTGTCAATATTATTTTGAAATAAAACTCATCAATGGAATAAGCTTTTAACAAAATGAGACCCAAACCTTGAAGGTAAATTGCCACCAATGTCAAGAAAGTTAACAGCAAGTAAATGATTAAATGAAAGGAGGGGTGGGACAGAGCCTGGAATGAAAAGCTCACTAGGGAAGTAATGGAGTTTAGTTTGTCCAATTAGTAATTGTCCCATGCTATAACAGAAACAATCGTTCTTATTATAAATTCTTGAGTTTAGGGCAAGTCATTTCAAGCTGAACCCCTAATTCCACCCAATACCATAACTCTGATATTAAGACAAGGTCAACTTCATCTGTTGATCCATCACTTTCCTTTCAGTAGAGCAAGACTAACTTTGCATAACAAAATAATATATTTGCATGTCAATCTTTGCAGAAACTGACATAATCTTTTTCATGATCTTTAGTTTTTGTTGTTACCATCAAAATTCTATAAATCAAAATTCTCATCTTCATGTCACCTGCCATCCAAAAATACACTTTTTCTCTGTTTTTTCTAATTTCAATAAGTACATTTCTATCAGCTCTTGCTCTGCTCCTCCATCCCTGTGTGATATTTAAATAGCCATTCTTCCTCCCAACTTCCGTCTGGCTCCCCACTACTGATTTTAAAGCCCATCTTCCTCAGATAACCTGCTGGGCACACTCCCATTTTAAATCAGCAGTGGATGTCTGGAATGTAGTTAGGAGATTGGGAGGGAAAGTTAAAAAGTAAATATTACGTGCTGGAGCAGGACAGAAACAGCTGCATTGTTATTGTGCTGTTGGGCCCACTGCCTTTGGAGAATTTGCACCACTTGGAGGGAAACCAGCCAGGAGGGAAAACTTAAGGGAGGATATGATACATGTATAAGATGACTCTATTGTTTCCCCAAACAGGGATATAAATTTCTAATAAGACTGAAAGGTAGTTTTTGCTTAATTCTTTTTATTTGCTTCATTTCTCATTGTTACACTACATCCATATGTCCTAAAGCTTTCTTTATGCCCTCTGGAGGCTTCAGGCAGGATTTTCCAATGTATTTATACAATTTTTCTAATGTTAGTGAGGTAAGTCCATGCAGAAAATAGGTTGGGGACTCACTACATCAGATTCCTATTCATTTTTGTATGCATCCAATTTTCAACCAGAAGCACCTGTCCATATCTAGGAAGTGCTAATGATAGATTGACATCATCTGTCACTTTTTCCTGTTGTATACAAGCATTCTCAATGTCCAGGGTTGCCTTGCTAACCATGGATATTAGGAATGTCTGTATACAGCAGACATTCAGTGTTGGTAGAAGTGACACACATCACAAAGAATTTAAATGCCCCAAGGAGGATGAGGGGCAATAGATTGATAGTTCTACATTGGTAGGATGTGCAACTTCATTGGAGCCAGCAAACGATTTTTAAATCTTTGAGGCCCTCTGCCCTATTAAATTGATGCAGGCATCCATTACCTGCTGCAGCAGCCATTTCTCAAGCACAAGCAGGATAACACTGGGATCTTGCCCCAAAATTTTAAATTTGGCGGATCCCCAAAACTTTTGGTGGGTTCAGTGGCCGGCCAGTTACTTCTGCTGGCAATCTAGGCTTCCATGTCAGGAGAGCAGTGCACTGATCATCTATGTCATAGACTAAAGAGGTTGCCTGGCGGGAATGGGCCGGGAATGGTCTTAAACTTGCTTTGGTATACTTATCGTCCCGTTCTGCCGTGGGTTTTCTGCCGCTACCACTCAAATCATGTGCAGCTCATCTCCGATCACAGAAACAGGATAATACAAGTTTGCCCAAGGTTCCCAGGCAGTTGTCATGATGCCACCATTTTAATTGCATACCTTATTTACGCGGCTGAGACGCCCACCAGAAACAGGTGGCTGCTTTATGAATGTATGAGGTCATTAGGGTCCCAATGTAATTTTAACGCAAAATTGCTGAAGATCTGCCCAACGCCCAACCCGTGAGTAAAATCTAGCTCTCGGACTCTCAGGACCACTGGAATTATTATTTAAAAGGCCACTCAGCTGCAGGAATGGGATATTAGGGATCTGTGCGCCGTTATGCTGTTTTGATTGCCAGGAGAGTTTCCAGCTTCAAGATTACTTCTTTCTGAGATTTATTTTGCCTTATTTACCCTAACTAAAATCGTGCAGCTTATCATGGGTGTCATTAATGCCACATTGATTCAGATGGTGGAAGAGGAACAGCTGCAGAAACAGCAGAAGCCTCAGCAACCGGGACCAGCAGCAGCTGCACCTAATAAAAGACAGCAGGTGAGATGGGGCTGCTTGTAGGAGGCCATACTTGTCACACAGGGTCTACGGGCCAAGTCACTTTTCTGGATCTCTGAATCAGGAGGCTGTGCTTCACTATGCAGGTTGTTCCAGACCTCTGCTGCCTACGGGACCAGGTGGGCATGCTATGCCAGTGGCTCTCAAAGTCACCGCAGCATTTAACATCTTTGCAACAGGCATATGCCAGGCTGCTACAGGGGTCATCTCCTACATCTCCCAGTGTGCCATGTATAGCTCCAATAAGCAGGCCACCAGTACAACAACAACTTGCATTTACAGTGATATTGGCCCTGATTTTGCGGTCGGCAGCAAATGAATGGCACTCGCCGTTCAGTACACTTACACTTACCCACAGATTTTCTGTGGGCTTTTGCACGGCAACTTGAGGTTATTAGAGTGTCAAAATAGCATGGCGCCCTATACAAGGGATCTGAGACCTGTGTGAACAGGGCAAACAATGGTGTGTCTCCTTAACCAATTGGATTGAAGAATCCTTACTGAGACACGCAGCATCTAAACCAGAAAGTATTCAGTTAGAATATTTAATTCAATGCCAAATCATGCACAGAAAGCAAAATAAAGAGAGGGAAAGAAGGATGGGCTTAGGAGAGAGATAAAAGAGACAGAAAGAAAAAGTAAAACAAATGTAATATTAATTTTAATTAAAAAAAATCTCCAACAATAATTAAAATCTGAAGGAATGAGACTCCACTCTTTTAAAAGTAAATTTTAAGTGCCAGAGAGGTTGTTTGGCAGTAATTAAGACTTATTACACCGTTAAAAATTCACTTACACTTGAATGGACAAGCCCTAACGTTTTCTGGCATGTTTAGTGGGTATCTAATTGCTAAGTACTGCAAATTTATTCCTTAACGTAGTAAAATGTCCCAAGGCATTTCACAGGAACATAATCAGGCAAAAATTGACACTGAGCCAAAGAAGGAGACATTCGGATGGTGAGCAAAAGCTTGGTCAAAGAGGTAGGTTTTAAGGAGCGTCTTAAAGGAGGAGAAAGAGGTAGAGAGGCGGAGAGGTTTAGAGAGGGAATTCCAGAGCTGAGGGCCTACACGGCTGAATGTACGGCCGCAAATGGTAGGGCAAAGAAAGTGGGGGATGCACAAGAGGCCAGAGTTGGAGCATCGCGGAGATCTCAGAGTGTTGTAGGGCTAGAGGAGGTTACAGAGATAGGGAGGAGCGAGACCATGATTTGAATAAGAGGATAAGACTTTTAAAATCATGGCATTGCTGGACTGGGAACCAATGTAGGTCAGCGAGCAAAAACGGATGATGGGAAAATGGAACTTGGTGCGAGTTAGGATACAGACAGAGTTTTGGATGAGCTTAAGTTTATGGAGGGTGGAAGAGGGGAGGCCAGCCAGGAGAGCATTGGAATAGTCGAATCTTAAGGTAACAAAAGCATGGATGCAGGTTTCAGCAACAGATGGGCTGAGGCAGGGACAGAGATGGGCAATATTACAGAGGTGGAAGTAGGAGGTCTTTGTGATGGTGACAAATAGAACGCTAAGGTCGCGAATGGTCTGGTTCAGCCCGAGATAGTGGCCAAGGAGGGGGATGCAAATGGTGGCTAAGGAACAGAGTTTGTGGCCGGAACAAAAGACAATTTCTTCGGTATACCCAATGATTAACTGGAGGAAATTTCGGCTCATCCAGGACTGGATCTCGGAGTGAGGAAGTGGAGGGGTCGAGAGAGGTGTTGTTGAGGTAGAGCTGGATGTTGTCAGCGTACATGTGAAATTTGATGTTGTGCTTTTGAAAGATGTTGCCAAGGGGCAACATGTAGATGAGAAATAGGAGGGGGCCAAAGATAGATCCTTAGGGAACTCCAATGGTAACAGTGTGGTGTTAGCTTGTAGAGATTACCAATCTCTTTCAAATTATCAGGATCGACTGCAAACCAATATGGTGGGAGTATTGTCTTTAATCAGAGTTTAAGACGGAATATAACAAATTAGTTATACAGCAAAAACATACGACTGTGACAAGCAGCTGGTACCAGTCCCGATCGGACAGATGGCTGACATGCGTGAACAGTTCTCCGGCTTACGGCCTTTCTCCCTCTCGCCTAGAACCTCTAAGAATGGGTTGAATCTGCTCCCAGAAGAGTGTTAGACTAGCCTCACTCTTGTATAGCTCTCCCTTCCACCATCTGTGCTAAGGGTTTTTCAGGTCTTTCTCTTATACCCTTTTTTAGGGGTGGGCCTGGGGCCAAATTATTGACAAGACCATTTAACCTATAGAGGCTCTCCATAAAACACAGTGCCCAATGGCACGTTGAGTTCTTTGTCTCAATTCTTAGGTGAAAGTCCTCCCTCAAAGGGGTCTCATGTCCTTTGCCAATTTATCTTTCTTGTTTTTACATTTTGAAGGTTCCTCCATTGGAATTCGTCTTATCTCTCTTTGTCCCTATCCTCCCTGGCACAGCAAGTGCAAGGCCTGACCTCGTACCCTCTCCATCAAGGGGCCCACGTCAGCGTTGTCTTGCTCATCCTGCTGTTATCCAAACTATCTCCCTTTAATCTAACAGACTGTTCCATCCTGAGATGGATACCTTAACTCCCCTAAATTCCTTTTATTCTATGTCTTTTATACTAATTAACTTTTAATTATCTTCGCAAGCAGTTCTATTAAGCTAACTCTGATTCCTACCTTAGTATTATAACATGGTTATTAGTAATGATAGAAGAAACGTAGGCATTGGGCCTTAGTTGGTCAAATTAGAGATATAAAAACAAAGTTAAAATCCTAACTGGAGAACAGCAGATAGCTAGCTTGAAAGCAAGATTATTTATGACCGTCACAGCACAGAATATTATAACGTCCGCAGAGAACCAAAACACCAGCAGATTCTAAGCATCTATCTAGTTATTCTAATACGAGTCTGGAGAGACTTTTTGTCTCCAGTTCTAATACCATCATGTAAACATAGCATTATTCGCGTCACAATTTTATCCGCATAACCATATACATTTGGACACCACTGATTTCTAATAATGGGGTGGGAAGAGAAGCTATTGCAGGAAATTCTCTGTCTACAACGGAATAGATAAAAGTGGAACCAGGCGAGGGCAGTCCCACTTAGGTCGATAACAGGGAGAGGTGTTTGAGTGCATCACCTTTTCCATTGAAACCAACAGTCAACATCAGAGAGCTCAGCGTTTTTCAGCAGTGGCTGGCTTCCCTCACGTCCAAGGCGTGATAGACTGCATACATGTTGCCAAGAGGGCACTAGAGACCAGCCAACAGCATTTGTGACTGGGAAAGGCTACCACTTAATTCATGTGCAGCTCATCTCTGATCACAGAAACAGGATTATGCAAGTTTGTTCAGGCAGTTAATGATGCCTTCCTCCTGCCACAATCAACTATTCCCCTAATATACGATCCATCCAAAGATGTGATAGGTGGCTGCTAGGGGACCAGAGATACCCTTACATACATGGTGCATAACACCCCTCCACAACTTGAACACCTGAACAACGCAGGATTAATCAAAGCCATGGGACTACCAGGATTATAATAGAGCACACCACAGGGCTCCTCAAACAATGGTTCAGATATCTGGACTGGTCTGGGTGATCCCTATAATATGCTCCACAAAGAGTCTCCCACATCAGAGTGGTGTGCTATATCCTACACAACCTTGTAATACCGAGAGAGCTGCATTTGGAGAAGGCAGAGCAACAGCAGCAATCTCCATCAGACAAGAAGACATGGGTGAAGGTGTGGAAGAAGCAGAACAATGAAGGCAAACTCAACACCTTGCAACTAGAACTGCCTGGTTTAGCTCATATCACAGCGATTCCGGAAACCTGCACAGAGTGATCCTAAACGGAGTGGTTTTAGACAGAGTGCTAAATTGGGAATTTGGAGAGAGTGGGAATTCAGAACAGAGGGGGAAGGAGGAGAGAGCGAGAGGAGTGGCCGGAGATAAAGGTAGGCCCGAGAGCACGGAGGGAGTGCGAGCGTCAGGGAGCGAGGTAAGTGACGTCAGCACAAGGGAAGGAGCTGAAGAGAAAAAAAACCAGATTGGTGAGTAGCTGGTGACTGGTTTTTTTTAAGTCTTGAGCTTATTTCTGTTAAGTTAGTTAATAATCTATTAAGTAGAGGCATGGTAGGGCACCTCAGTCCCGCGGAATGCACATCTTGTGCCATGTGGGAACCCCAGGATGCGTCCAGTGTCCTGGACAACCACGAGTGCAGCAAGTGTCATCAGCTGGAGGAGCTCAAGCTCCAGGTTTTGGAGCTTGAGCAGCAGCTGGCATCACTGAGGTGCATCCGTGAGGCTGAGAGCTACATGGATAGCACGTTTCAGGAGGTGGTCACCCCACAGCGTAAGGGTGTGCAGGCAGAGAGGAAATGGGTGACCGCCAGACAGACAAGGAGGACCAGGTCAGTAGTGCAGGAGTCCCCTGAGTGCATCTCACTCTCTAATCGGTATTCAGATACTGGTGAGGGCGATGGTTCCTCTGGGGAGTACAGCCAGTAGCTCAGCTGTATGTGGGGGGAGGAGGAAGTTCGGGAAAGCAATAGTGGTAGGGGATTCGATAGTTAGGGGAACAGACAGGTGTTTCTGCGGCCACAGACATTACTCCAGGATGGTATGTTGCCTCCCTGGTGCCAGGGCCAAGGATGTCACTGAGCGGCTGCAGAATATTCTGAGAGGGGAGGGTGAACAGCCAGAGGTCGTGGTCAACATTGGTACCAACGACATAGGTAGAAAGAGGGATGAGGTCCTGCAGGCAGATTTTAGGGAGCTAGGAAAGAGATTAAAAAGCAAGACCTCAAAGGTAGCAATCTCCGGTTACTCCTGGTGTCACAAGGTAGTGAGGATAGAGTAGATGAATGCGTGGCTGGAGAGATGGTGCAGGAGGGAGGGCTTCAGATTCCTGGGACATTGGGACCGGTTCTGGGGGAGGTGGGACCTGTACAGGCCGGACGGGTTGCACCTTAACAGAGCCGGAACCAATGTCCTCGCAGGGTGGGGTTTGCTAGTGCTGTTGGGGAGGGTTTAAACTAATTTGGCAGGGGAATGGGCACCAGGATGTAGCATTAGAAAGGAGAAACAAAGTGCACAAAGGATTGGGAGAGACAGATAGCACTAGACTAAGAAATAGTACAGTATTAGGTGGGGTCAGACTAAGAGAGAATACAAGAAGGTCTAAGACAGGTTTACAGTGCATGTGTGTAAACGCACAAAGTGTGGTAAATACGGTTGGTGAGCTGCAGGCACATATAGCCACATGGGAATATGATGTCGTGGCGATAATGGGGACCTGGCTCAAAAAAGGGCAGGATTGGGTACTAAATATTCCTGGAAATAAGGTGTTCAGGAAAGATAGAGAAGGAAAGAAAGGAGGTGGGGTGGCAGTATTGGTTAAGGAGAATGCTACAATGCTGGAGAGAGAGGATGTCCTGGAGGGGTCAAGGACAGAATCTATTTGGTTAGAGTTAAGAAATAAGAGGGGTGCCATTACGCTACTAGGTGTATTCTATAGGCCACCAACTAGTGGGAAAGTTATAGAGGAGCAAATTTGCATGGAAATTACAGAGAGGTGCAAGAACTATAGAGTAGTGATAAGGGGGGACTTCAATTATCCTAATATAGACTGGGATAGTAATAGTGTAAAGGGCAGAGAGGGGGAAGAATTTCTGAAGTGTGTTCAGGAGAACTTTCTTGATCAGTACGTTTTCAGTCCAATGAGGAAGGAGGCATTGCTGGATCTGGTTCTGGGGAATGAGGTGGGTTAAGTGGAGCAAGTGTCAGTAGGGGAACATTTAGGGAACAGTGATCATAGTATCATAAGGTTTAGATTAGCCATGGAAAAGGACAGTGAGAAATCTAGAGTAAAAATACTTAATTGGAGGAAGGCAAATTTCAGTGGGTTAAGAACGGATCTGGCCCGGGTAAATTGGAATCAAAGATTGGCAGGCAAAACTGTAATCGAACAATGGGCTGCCTGTAAAGAGAAGATGGTTTGGGTACAGTCGGGGTACATTCCCACGAGGGGGAACGGTAGGGCAACTTAAGCCAGAGCTCCCTGGATGACGAAAGAGATAGAGAGTAAGATGAAGCAGAAAAAGAGCGCGTATGACAGATGTCAGGTAGAGAATACAAGTTAAGTTAGAGGAGTCTGATCAAGAATCAAGCTGAATATAAAAAGTTCAGAGGGGAAGTGAAAAAGAAAATAAAAGGGGCAAAGAGAGAATATGAGAATAGACTGACAACTAACATAAAAGGGAATTCAAGAGTCTTCTATAGGCATATAAATAATAAACAGGTAGTAAGAGGAGGGGTGGGGCTGATTAGGGACCAAAAAGGAGACCTACGCATGGAGGCAGAGGGCATGGCTGAGGTACTAAATGAATACTTTGCATCTGTCTTCACCAAGGAAGAAGATGCTGCCAAAGTCATAGTGAAAGAGGAGGTAGTGGAGATACTGGATGAGATAAAAATTGATAAAGAGGAGGTACTAGAAAGGCTGTCTGTACTTAAAGTAGATAAGTCACCAGGACTGGATGGGATGCATCCTAGGATGCTGAGGGAGGTTAAGGAGGAAATTGTGGAGGTACTGGCCACAATATTCCATCCTCCTTAGATACGGGGGTGGTGACAGAGGACTGGAGAATTACAAATGTTACACCCTTGTTCAAAATCTGGTGTAAGGATAAACCCAGCAACTACAGGCCAGTCAGTTTTATCTCGATAGTGGGCAAGCTTTTAGAAATGATAATCAGGGACAAAGTTAACAATCACTTGGACAAGTGTGGATTAATTAAGGAAAGCCAGCACGGATTTGTTAAAGGCAAATCGTGTTTAACTAACTTGATTGAGTTTTTTGATGAGGTAACAGAGAGGGTTGATGAGGGCAATGCGGTTGACGTGATGTACATGGACTTCCAAAAGGCTTTTGATGAAGTGTCACATAATAGGCTTGCCAGCAAAGTTGAAGCCAATGGAATGAAAGGGACAGTGGCAGCATGGATATGAAATTGGCTAAGTGACAGGAAACAGAGAGTAGTGGTGAATGGTTGTTTTTTGGACTGGAGGAAGGTATACAGTGGTGTTCCCCAGGGGTCGGTTCTAGGGCCACTGCTTTTCTTGATATATATTAATGACTTGGACTTGGGTGTACAGGGCACAATTTCAAAATTTGCAGATGACACAGAACTTGGAGTATAGTGAACAGTGAGGAAGATAGTGATAGACTTCAAGAAGACATAGACAGGCTAGTGGAATGGGCGGACACGTGGCAGATGAAATTTAACACAGAAAAGTGCGAAGTGATACATTTTTGTAGGAAGATCGTGGAGAGGCAATATAAACTAAAGGGTACAATCCTGAAGGGAGTGAATGAACAGAGAGACCTGGGGGTATTCCCCTCTGCTGTGGTTGACACGGCCCTTGACCGTGTCCATTCCATTTCCCGCACTTCTGCTCTCACCCCTTCCCCTCCCTCCCAGAACCACGATAGGGTTCCCCTTGTCCTCACCTTTCACCCCACCAGCCTCCACATCCAACGGATCATCCTCCGCCATTTCCGCCACCTCCAACGTGATCCCACCACCAAACGCATCTTCCCCTCACCTCCCCTTTCAGCATTCCGAAGGGACCGCTCCCTCCGCGACACCCTGGTCCACTCCTCAATCACCCCCAACAGTCCTTCCCCTTCGTCCGGCACCTTCCCGTGCAAGCGCAGGAGATGTAACACCTGACCTTTTACCTCCTCCCTTCCCATTGTCCAGGGCCCCAAACACCCCTTCCAGGTGAAACAGCGATTTACTTGTACTTCTTGCAATTTAATATACTGTATTCGCTGCTCACGATGCGGTCTCCTCTACACTGGGGAGTCCAAACGCAGATTGGGCGACCGCTTTGCGGAACACCTCCATTCAGTCCATAAGGGTGACCCCGAGCTTCCGGTCGCCTGTCACTTTAATTCTCCGCTTCACTCCCACTCTGATCTCTCTGTCCTCGGCCTCTTACATTGTTCCAATGAAGCTCAACGTAAGCTCGAGGAACAGCACCTCATCTTTCGATCAGGCACTTTACAACCTTCTGGACTCAACATCGAGTTCAACAATTTCAGACTATAACCCCTGCCCCCATTTTTCAGGCTGTTTATGATTTTGCCATCCCCATTTGCAACATTTAATCTCTCCTGCCTCCTACCCTAGCACAGAATGTTCCTTCCGCCCCTCCCCTCCCCCTTTCCCTGCCTCTGCACCTGCTTAAAATCTGTTACATCTCTAGCCTTTTCCAGTTCTAATGAAGGGTTCCAGACCTGAAACGTTAACTCTGTTTCTCTCTCCACGGATGCTGCCTGGCCTGCTGAGTCCTTCCAGCATTTTCTGTTGTTATTTCAGATTTCCAGCATCCGCAGTATTTTGCTATTGAGACCTGGGGGTATATGTGCACAAATCATTGAAGGTGGCAGGGCAGGTTCAGAAAGCGGTTAAAAAAGCATACGGGATCCTGGGCTTCATAAATAGAGGCATAGGGCTGGATTTTGATACTGGGGCGGGTTGGGGTCGTGTCATCCACTTTTCGTGTTATCCACCCGACTGCAATTGGATGTGGGAGATTGATGCAATTTTCACCTAATTGGGCAATTGAGTTCCAGCATGTGGGAACCCATGAACCAATTAGTGTTTTCAGTCTGAAAGTCGCCTTTGATGATGTCATCATTGCTGCTGCATTGAAGGTCTTCAAAGACTGCCTGGCCTTTGCTGTGAGAGGACCTGAATGCAAAATGAGCAGCAGCAGCCCTAAGTCTGCTCCCAGATATTTTTACACCACCACTCCCAGATATGTCTCCTCCTCATCCATCCATATATGCATCCATCCACATAGCCATCCATATATGTATCCCCATAGCCAGCCAGCCAGATCCAAATGTGCTCCCGCCAGGTTTCACATTCGTGGTTCAGAACAGGCGTGCTTCTTGTAGAAAAAGGGTTAAAATCACAAAAGCCTTTCAAAATGGCATTATAGAGGCAATTTAGTGCTTGTTAAGGGCCTTAACAGCCTATCCCACCTCTTAGAGGTGGGACGAAGTTAAGACCAGCAGACACGATTTAATGAAAATTGCGTGGAGGCGGGCTTGTGCCCGCCCGCCAGTTTTCACAATTTTAACCCCCCACACGCCTCCAAACCCACCTCCACGGGTCAATGAAAATCCAGCCCATAGAGTACAAAAGCAAGGAAGTTATGATGAACCTTTATAAAACACTGGTTTGGCCTCAACTGGAGTATTGTGTCTGATTCTGGGCACCGTACTTTAGGAAGGATGTGAAGGCCTTAGAGAGGGTGCAGAAAAGATTTACGAAAATGATTCCAGGGATGAGGGACTTCAGTTACGTGGATAGACTGGAGAAGCTGGGGTTGGTCTCCTTTGAGCAGAGAAGGTTGAGAGGAGATTTGATAGAGGTGTTCAAAATCATGAGGAGTCCAGACAGAGTAGGTAGAGAGAAACTGTTCCCATTGGCGGAAGACTCGAGAACCAGAGGACACAGATTTAAGGTGATTGGCAAAAGAACCAAAGGCGACATGAGGGAAAACCTTTTTGGATCTGGAATGCACTGCCTGAAAGGGTGGTGGAGGCAGATGCAATCGTGGCTTTCAAAAGGGAATTGGATAAGTACCTGAAAGAAAAAAATTTGCAGGGCTACGGGGAAAGGGAGGGGGAGTGGGACTAGCTGAAGTACTCTTGCAGAGAGCCGGCACGAGCTCGACGGGCCAAATGGCCTCCTTCTGTGCTGTAACCATTCTATGATTCTATGATTTTTCTTTGCGCTGAAAACTTACACAAAACCCCTCTGCATTAACTGTCCTTGTTACACCATTCTCCATTCGCTTAATCCTGCAAAGCTGGTGGAAGGCTGTTGTTGCTCATGTTGGGACCCTTGAGATGCTTGTGGCCGGTGATTTCTGGGTTCTCAAGCCTGTGAGTGCCCAGCCGTAGACTCTTGCACCTTGGCTGCAGCCAGGCAGTCTGGCCCAGCTGACCTCCTGGCACCATAGGAGGTAGTGGTTGAGGAGCTGTTGAGGGAGCAGATGTGCTGACATCCTAAAAGAAGCCAACACATGCCACCCCTATAGTGCCATTGGCACTCCCCATAGGGCTATGGCTCATCTCTGCGCGAACAGACTTCAGGAGATCAGTGACGTCTTGAAAATGGCTATCAATGTGGGCCACCAGCCTTTCTAAGGTGGGGCCCAGAGTCTGGATGGCAGCTGTTTGAGCTTCCACCAAAGCTGCAAAGGCTGATAACACAGACCCTTGTTGTAACTGTCAAACCGCAGCATCCCTCGAGCTGGCCACACACTCCACGGTAGACTGCAGAGTGGTGATGCTGTGCGAGATGACAGCACACAAGCTGGAAACGGACTCCTCCATATTTTCAGTCAAAATGTGGCAACTCTTTGGCAGGCTTTCCAGTACCTTGTACAATTGCTTGGCCGCCTCAAGGAGTCTTCTTTCAAAGCTGGACACTTGAAGTCCTCATCTATGTTCTGTTCAGCAGAGCTGGGAGACGACATCGCCCTCTGGTGAGCCATTGCCTTGGCTGTCCTTGGCATCACTACCTGCTTGTGCTCCAATTCCTGCTTGGTGCTTCCCCACATGCAGATGCCTGTAACTCACTCTCTAACCCACTCGGAGTGCTATGTTCTGTGCTGGTGCTTGGGAGGGATGGAGCGTGTGATGGTTTATCCTCAGGGGCAGCCCTCTGACTCATTTCTGGTAGCTGAACTCTGTCCAGCACTGTTCCAATGAAAGCTCAAAGCAGGGAATGCAGTCTCCCTTTAAAAGATGCATTCCGTTCTTAATTAAGCCTCGGGAGGCCCGCACAAATTGCGGCATTCAAATGAGGGTTGCCCGTTTACTGATGCAATCCGTAGAGATGAACTTATCTCTTATCTTTCAAATAAACAGGATTGAGTGCAAACCAATATGGTGGGTATATTGGGGTAAAAATTCAGTTGGTTGAGTCTCCCGTTAGCGCCTTAAGAGGGCGCTAATGGGGCGCAAAGCCGCTAACGCCCGGGAGCAGCGATGTTTGCGCCGCTCGGGAACTTAACTAGAGATTGTGCGGCGGCGCTAAAACTTACCGCTGCGACCACCTGCGCGCGCAGATTGTGACGTCATTCCATGGTGCAACGCCCTTGTGGCGCCCCGGAGCGGAAATTGAGTGGCGCCCCCTGCCTTACCGCCTGGCGCATCCAACGACCGGAAGACTGGAACGCTATCAATCGCTGTGGGGCTGGGGGGGCGCTATTTAAAGGGGGCCTCTTGCTGTCTTTTTCTGTGGTCGACATTTTTGCACCACTCGTTCTGAGAGAGAGAGAGAGATTCGGAGAGAGAGAAAGAGAGACTTCTGCATTGACTCAACGCTTTGTGAGGTAGTTTTGCCTATTGATCCTAACTTCGCTAGTACTTTAGTTGCTGTCCTTCATTACTTTGCTTGCAAAGAGACTATGGGGGCTGCACTGATTGGGGGCGTCGTCCTGCTCCAGCTGAATCGGAGGATACAGAGACGCAGAGAGAGAGTGGCAATGATGGCCAGACGGAGGAGGGCCAACAGGCGTATGTACAGGAGAGCTTACCCTCCCAGGGTATATCGTGAACAGCTCTCCTACATTCATATGTCTGAGGAGCTGTGTTTGCGAAGGCTGCGATTCAGCAAGCAGGTGGTCACTGAGCTCTGCCACCTGCTGCAGCCAGATCTGCAGCCTCAACTGAGGTCCAGGACGTCTCTGTCGGTGGCAGTGAAGGTCACAGTGGCTCTCAACTTTTACGCTACTGGCTCATTTCAAGCTGCTGCTGGGGACCTCGCCAATATCTCCCAGTTCGCGGTGCATTGCTGTATCCGGCAGGTCACAAATGCCCTCTTTAAAAGGAGACAAGAGTTCATCTCTTTCCCCATGACCCCAGACAAGCAGCGTGACCGCGCTCTGGGCTTTGCGAGGGTAGCGGGCTTCCCCATGGTGCAGGGCGCCATTGACTGCACGCATGTGGCTTTGCGTGCTCCGCATGAGAATGCCGAGGAATTCCGGAACAGAAAGGGGTTCCATTCCTTGAATGTTCAGTTGGTCTGTGACCACAGACAGCTGATACTCGCTGTCAATGCCCACTATCCTGGCAGCTGCCACGATGCTTTTATCCTGCGCCAGACTACTGTGGCAGAACTTTTCGAGGCACCGCATCAGCCAGTTGGTTGGCTTCTCGGGGACAAGGGGTATGCATTGAGCACCTGGCTGATGACACCGCTCTGTACGCCCAACACCCCTGCTGAGCTGCGGTACAATGAGAGCCATCAAGCTACCAGGAACATAATTGAGCGCACAATCGGCGTGCTGAAGCAACGGTTCCGCTGTCTCGACCATTCTGGAGGAGCCCTGCAGTACTCGCCTGAGCGAGTATCCAACTTCGTAGTCGTGTGCTGCATGTTGCATAACATGGCAATCCTCAGGACCCAGCCAATGCCACCAGGCCTTGGAGCACCACCAGAGGAGGAGGAGGAAGAGGAGGAAGAGGACTAGGAGGATGATCATCAGCAGCACCAAGGCGGGAGGGCGGCCCACAATGGTGAAACTGCAAGGGCCGTCTGTCAACGGCTGATAGCAAGCCGCTTCTAGGGCCCCTGCTGTGGAAATGGCTTCTGCCATTGCTAACAACATTAATGAACCCAGCACGCAACCCCTAAGCCGGCCAAGGCACCAATAATTCCAACCACCAACCATGTATATTTTGAATACAGAAACTTATTTATTTTACAAACTCTGTGTGTGTCAATTCCTCATGACAAACTCATAGAAATAAACACAAAAAAACAGTCAATAACATAACTGGTTCTCACAACCTGGAGATAATGTCCAAAACACTAAACAAAAGTTGGACCATGAACCTCGACCTTTAATAAAAAAATGACCAGCATTTTGTCACACCTCCTACTTTTTGCCCTTCGAGGGTGATCTCCTTCCCTTGCGCACTTCCCCCCTTCTAACCCTACTGCTCCTCCGTAATGGGACCTCAGTGGCTGCAGCAAGGCTGGTGGAAGGCTGCTGCTCGTTAGACCCTGACACTGCAGATGCCCCTGAAGGACGGCCTCGACCAGTTCTGGGCCTGGAGGGCCCGGCTGCAGACTGCACCAACTCTGCATGGGCAGCAGCAGTCTGTCCTACAGGCGGTGGCAAGTGCAGTGGAGAAGTGACAGTGTTGGCAGCAGGAATGCTGTCATCGTGAGAGAGGACAGCAACTCCCTGCTCGCCCGACACACTGGCACTCCCACGGGGCAGCACTTCAGCATCCGGAGCAATCTGCTGGAGAACAGATTGCTGGCCTGCTGCGGCGCGGTGACAGCCCCAGGGACATGTGAACGAACCATCGAGGTTGGCAGCAGTCTGTGCTCGCGTGGCCTCAATCTGAGTCTGCATGAGAGCAGTCAGAGATGGGATCACGGCAGCCAGTGACTGAATTGCAGCACTAAGCGTTAGTGTGGCATCCGCCTGTGCTACAGCGAAGTGCTCCACACTCCTTGCCAGTGACTCAATGCATTCGGGCACCCTTCCCACTGCACCCATGAGCTCAGTGTGCATGCCCACCGCCTGGGTGTTCATTTCTGCGATCAGCCGCTCCTCCTCTGCGTCCATTGCAGTAGGAGTCTCTGGCATACTCTCCCTCTGGGGAGAAGGCCCCCGTTCTTCCCTACCCCCATGGCGTTGCTGCAGCCCGCTGGGTCCTGGAACTTCACCCTCATCAGACCCTTCCCCCCTGCTCCCCTCCAGGGAAGGCGTGTTCCCAGTGTGGGCATGGGCTTCCTCGGGAGAGGGTGGCACTGATGCTCCGGCTTCCTCTTCCTCCTCAGCTGCAGCATCACTCCCAGTGGCAGCTTCAGGGCCCGTCTCCTCAGCTGGTGAATCACCATCTGAAAGCAGGGAGGTACAAGAGTGGCTTTAGCGTGAGGACAGGGTGGCAGTAAGGGAGGAATAAGTGCAGCGAGTTAGCAAGTTGGATTGAAAGTGTCAAAGGCTGGTGTTGTGAGGGACAAGTGGAAGGACAGAGGACAAAAAGGTGATGACCTTACCATTGCTGTCCAGAACGGGGTCGGCGTCTCCAGTGGCGACGGGACCGATCACCCGGCTTGCCACAATCCTGTGGATGCGCTCCTCAAGATCGCTGAGGGGTTGCAGCTGAGGCCGCCCTCCACCTGTCCGTTGCTGCTGTCTCCGATTATGCGCCAGCTTGGCCTGTAAGAAAAAGGACAGCATCTGAGTAAATATACAGCCATGGTCTTGCCTGATGTGCCTCCCATAGGTGAATAGCCCTTACTGTATGCAGCCATGGTCTTGCCTGATGTGCCTCCCATAGGTGAATAGCCCTTACTGTATGCAGCCATGGTCTTGCCTGATGTGCCTCCCATAGGTGAATAGCCCTTACTGTATGCAAAGTGTGGAATGTGTGTGTGTGTTTCATGAAAGGGCCATAGGTGTTGGATGAGTGTTGTGCATTGGGGTTTTAAGACCCTCTGGCCATAGAGTGAGGTTGAGATGGAGGGATGGAGAGGTATTGAGAAAAAGCCACTCACCCTGACGACCCGAGTGAGGTCGTTGAACTTTTTGCGGCATTGAGTATGGGTCCTGGGCACCATGCTCCTGGAGGAGACGCTCTGAGCCACCTCCCTCCACACTCTTCTGAACTCGCGTGGCAAAGGCCTCCTGCCACTCTCAGGGAAGAGTATACATCTTCTGCGCTCCACCGCGCCAACCAGAGCATCCAAGGCCCGCTCGGTGAAGCGATGAGCTCGTTCTCTCACCCTCTCCATCCTTGGCAGCAAAATGGATTCACAGGTCTCTCCAGGCCGAGATTCAAGGCTGCAATGAGCAGGGTGTGGCTGGGGAGCAAGTTGGCCCCCCCCGCTTTAAGAAGTGGCCGGCGCCAGTGTGTCTGTGTTCCCTCGCTAACTGGCAGCAGCTGCGCTGCGCTCGCGCGCTGAGTTAGCGCCTCACTGCTCGGCCTTTGCGCCTTAAGACAGGTGTGCAGCGCCTGATTTAGCGCTCCACTCACCTCCCGGGGCGGTAAAAGTGAAGTTTCCAGTCAGTGCCGATAATTAACGCCAGGCGCTAATATTTGCGTCCAGACGATATTTGCGCCCCAAATGGGGCGCGACCTAATTTTTCCCCCATTGTGTTTAATCGGAGTTTAAGACGGAACATAACACACTAGCTATACAGCAAAAACATACGACCGTGACAAATAGCTGATACCGGCCCCGATTGGACAGACGGGTGGCGTGCGCAAACAGCTCTTCGGCTTACGGCCTTTCTCCATCTCTTCTAGAACCACCAAGAGTGTTAGACACTTTTGCGAGCTCTTCACTCCACCGTCTGTGCTAGGGGCTTTTCAGGTCTCTCTTTTATACCCTTTTTTAGGGGTGGACCTGGAAATAGAATATTGACAAGACCATTTAACCTGTAAGGGTTCCTCTTAAAACAAGGTGCCCAATGGTATGTCGAGTTCTTTGTTTAAACCATGGGAAAAGGGTCAACCCTCCTGTTATCTTCCACCTGTCAGGGGTCCTTTTTAGCCATTACACATGGTTTCTCTACCTAGCCAATCATGGCCTTACAGCATGTTGAGGACTGTTTTTCCCTTATCTCATCCAGTCCTTTCCTTTCAAAGCTATAGGGGGAGAAGTTCATTATAGCCCTGTTTGGGGCGCTAAATTTTAAAAGTTGAGAAAATTAGCGGCAGGTGCTAATGTTCCTAAACTTTAAAAAATTTCGGTTGTCCGCTCCAGGAAGGAAGTGGATGCTAAATCAAACGCTCCACTTCCTTATTGGAGCACAATTGGTAGCAGGCGGGGCGGAGACTTCAGCAGCGCTGCTCACTGGGCCGTGCAGCGCTGCCACGGTCAAAGGCTCCTTCCCTCCCTTAAAGGGAAAGGCCATCGCTGCAGGCTCTGCAATATAAAAATTACCTACCTGGACCACCAAGGCAACCGTGATCCAGCGTGATCAGCCCGGCACTCAAGCAGAGTGCCGGGCTGATCGATCACGGGCAGGAACCCGTGAAAAAAACAGGAACAAGAAAGGTCATTTTTTTTTACTTACCTTGGCCACCTCGCCTTTAATCATCCCCCCGAAGCCGTCGGCCACTTGATGCACGTCTCCTGCAGCTGCCGGTGTTATTGACCGGCGAGGTTGCAGGAGGCGGAAGTCAATTTTGGGTCTGGGGTGCTACCGGGGCGATGCGCACAGCGATGACGTCATGATCTCCGGGCAAAGGAGATTGGGGCGCAATGCCGTAGCACCGCAGCAAAACTCCCGCCGAATATGGCGGGAGTCAATGTCAGTGCCGTGCCCGGTCGCAAAGCCATTTGGGCCCCATTAGTGCTCCCAGGAGGCGCAAAGGCACCCAATTTCACCACCATAGTCTCTTATCTCATCCTGTCTTGTCCTCCCCAGCCTGGAGGCTCTTATCTCATACTCATTTTCCAGGAAAACAAAACTTAAACAGTTCCAGTAAAACACAACTTAGAGATTTAGGGAGAGAATTCCAGAGCTTAGGACCTAGGCAGCTGAAGGCACCACTGCCAATGGTGGAGCATTTAAAATCAGGGATGCTCAAAAGGCCAGAATAGGCAGAGCACAGAGGTCTAGGGGAATTATAGGGCTGGAGGAGATTACAGAGATAAGGAGAGGCAAGGCCATGGAGGGATTTGAAAACAAGGATGAGAATTTTAAAATTGAGGCATTGCTTAACTGGGAGCCAATGTAGGTCAGCAAGCACAGGCAAGATTGATGAATGGGACTTGTTGCGAGTTAGCACATGAATGGCAGAGTTTTGGATGACCTCAAGCTTATGGAGGATAGAACTGGGGAGGTTGGCCAGGAGTACGTTGGAATAGTCAAGTCTAGAGGTGATAAAGGCATGGATTAGGGTTTCGGCAGCAGATAAGTTGAGGTAAGGGCAGAGATTGGCGATATTACGAAGGTGGAAATGGGCGGTCTTGGTGATAGAACGGATATGAGGTAGGAATGATCAAATATGACACCAAGGTTGCGAACAGACTTGGTCAGCCTCAGATAGTTGATGGGGAGAGAGATATAATCAGTGGATAGGAAATGAAGTTTGTGGCGTGAACCAAAGACAATGGCTTCGGTCTTCCCGATATCTAATTGGAGAAAATTTCTACTCATCCAGTGCTGGATGTCGGACAAGTAGTCTGATAGTATAGAGACAGTGGAGGGTTCGAGAGAGGTGGAGGAGGGGTAGAGCTGGGTATCGTCAGCGTACATGTGAAAACTCACGTTGTGTTGCCGGATGACGTTACCGAGGGGCAGCATGTAAATGAGACATAGGATGGGGCCAAGGATAGATCCTTAGGGGACACCAGAGGTGATGGTGCGAGATCAAGAAGAGAAGCCATTGCAGGTGATTCTATGGTTACAGCTGGAAAGATAGAAATGAAACCAGGTGAGTGCAGTCTCATCCAGCTAGACGACAGTGGAGAGGTGTTGGAGCAGAATTTTGTGGTCAACCGTGTCAAAGGCTGCAGACAGGTCCAGAAGGATGAAAAGGGATAGATTACCTTTGTCGCAATCAATTAGGATGTCATTTATGACCTTGGTAAGAGCAGTTTCAGTATTGTGGCGGGGCAGATTTTCTTATGTTCTTATTAAGGGAGTGAAGGGTTATGGGGAGCGGGCTGGGAAGTGGCTTTGAGCCCTAGATCAGCCATGATCTTATTGAATGACGGAGCAGGCTCGAGGGGCCAAGTGGCTTATTCCTGCTCCTATTTCTTATGTTCTTAGAAGCCTGATTGGAGGGATTCAAACAAGGAGTTCTGGGAAAGATGGGCATGGATTTGGGAGGCGACAACACGTTCAAGAACTTTGGAGAGGAAAGGGAGGTTGGAAATGGGGCGATAGTTTGCAAGGACGGAGGGGTCAAGGATTTTTTTGAGGAGAGAGGTGATGACGGCAGATTTGAAGGAAAGGGGGACAGTACCTGAGGAGAGAGAACCATTAACAATATCCGCTAACATGGAAGCCAGGAAGGAAAGTTGGGTTGTCAGCAATTTAGTAGGAATAGGGTCGAGAGAGCTGAGGTCGGTCTCATTGACAAGATGATCTTTGAAAGGACAAGAGGGGAGATAGTAGAGAAGCTAGAGAAATATGTAAATTTAGGATTAGGGCAGGGGGAAAATGGAGAGGAAATAAGGTCCAATGGGCACGGGGAAGGGAGGGAATTGAAAACAGAAGCAGTTGAACGGATGTTGTCGATCTTTTTAACAAAGCAGTTCATGAGCTCCTCACATCTATTGTTAGAGGTGAGGGAGGAGGAGGCAAGGGAGGGTGGCTTGAGAAGATGGTTAGCGGTGGAGAAGAGAAGCCTGGTGTTATTTTTGCCATCCTGGATGATCTTAGAATAGTGGACGGTTTTAGTGCAATGGCGAGTTGACGCCAACTCATCCGTTTTGGAGTTCTCTGTTCATATTGCCGCCCACACTAAATCATGCCAGTGAGTGCTGCCGCTAAAAGGTGTTTCAGCAGCTTTAACGGCCATGAAGTGTCTGGCAGGACTTACGAGGATGGAGACTAACAAGTGGAAAACACCTCAGATGGATGCTGGAACTTCAAACGCCTCCTTTGCCAAGGTTCTTCTTTTAAACTTTCACTTTTTGCCCATCAGTGGCAGGGCTGGGGGGGGGGGGCGGTGAGGGGCGGGTTGCAGAGGCTGACGGGCTTGCATTTTCTGGCAGCTTTCTGGGAGGCCTACAGTGTTTGTGGGTCAGTAAATAATTTCACCCCTCAACAAAAACACACCCATTTCCTATCAATACTCGACTCAACAACTGAACCTAAACAGTAGTTGTTGTTCAATGTCCTCAAAAAACATAACACTCGCAGTGAAATTCACAGCCACTTCCGTTGATGCAGCTCTTGGTAATTAAATGTTATTCCATTTATTGATACAGGTCAATAGTATAATTCTATTTGCCTAAACTGAAAACCAAACATGATCGCAATACATTCACGACCTGTGGTGGTGGATTCAGACTGTATTATATGACAAGACTCACAGTTCGGTTTCAGATGGATAGGCCCAGATAATCAACAGGCCCGTTAGGCACAGTAGAATAACTAAATATAATGATGAGACTCTACTGGACCTGTTCCCAGATTAGATACTTATACAAGTATTTTTCATAAACCCTTTAATAAATGAACGGACACCACAGGATTCACTGTTGGGAACTACATTTGCAGTCAAGCACCTCTCAGTCTTTGCAACACAACAGGGAATATAGACAACTCAGTTACTCGTTTATTTTATGGAGAAATATATGTAATGAACCAGCATTATATGTTCCAGGATATATATTATCTAAGAATAATTTCATGTAATTATTGAGTCTTCATGAATTATACAATGTGAATCGACCATATGATTTTACCAATCAATCAATGGGTGAACTCCATTGCAACGATTGAAGATGATCTGTGATAAGATCTCTTTTATCTGCATTCATGTCATGAACTATTAAAAAATCGACAAACATCGGTTGGCAGCTAAGTACGGCAACTGTTCGGGTCGCTCCTTTCTTCCCCGTTGCCCTGCACTGCAAGTGAGAGACAGAAGTGACCTTTGGCTTCCTTCTGAGATTATCGCTGCAAAGAGCGCGTTGCACTAGAAAATCACCGCCACGCTGATGTTAATGAGCAGGCAGTACCAAAATGCTGGGACAGCCTGTGCACTCTCGGCCGGTGGCCGTTATCCTTGACCGCCAATGTTACCGCTAGGTTTCAAGCGTTCCCCAATTTCTAGGCCATTAATTCTATAAATATAAATGGAGATTCTATAAAGAGACAGTTTAAAAGACCTCTCAGCATGTACAGCACATGGTTGATGGGCAGGAACAGAAACTGGTGGTAGTCAGGCAGTGACCCCTATTTGTAAGTATTTACGAGACTCCCATCTGTTTCAGATGGGAGCTCTGGCCTTCAGGAATTAAGTTTGCTAAAAAAATCGGAGCACATGTAAAAGTAGCAGTAAGTGGGTGGGACGAGTAGCCACTTTATTTTCCATCTGTTACCATCCTGTTTTTGAGCACAAACGGGATGGTAATGAAACTAAATTGCCTTGAATCTCTTCAACTGCACTGTGATATCCGACTTCAAGGAATCTATTTGTATTACCTATAAACTGGTAATACAAATAGACTATTGCATGTTTTCCTGGCTTCCTGCAGCTTGAGTGGTCTGTCAATTTAAAGTTTTTCTAAAACCTTTTTTTTGACCAAAAAATACTCCCTCCAGATTCTTCAAAATTATCTTGTGCTTAACATTTGATTTGTGATCACATTTACAAATGTAATGATAGTGACTTCTGGCTTTACATTTCTGAGGGTGTTTAGGAAGAAAGAACAACGTTCCCACAGGAACAAAATATTATCACCATTTATTGCCATACTGTATTGTTACAGTGATGACATTATTTAATTTCCTGGGCAACTACAAATTGTCTATGACTTCCTCATTAATAACCTAAACAAAGCTTCAATGAGTAAAAATGCACCTAATATTTCACTAGTGCTTATTAATCCATTTCTGCAGGGGGAGGAATGATTAGTGTAGCTCTAATTTTATTTCCATTCCACCGGCATTTACTTTTGTCTTCTTTTTCTTGCTAAAAGTAACAAAGATGGAAATTTTGGCACAAATATTACAGTTATGTAGTGAATAAAATTTTATTTATCTTTTAATATATTCACAATCCAAATATGTTTCCATTTACCGTAATGTTTTCTGTTATTTGGAATAACAAGGTTTGCATCAATTAATTCTCTGTCCTGTGTCTCTTTTTCTTGGCTATGAAAGTTGTACATGAATGGTACGTGAATTTGAAGTGTGATTTATGAAAAACCTCTGGAATATTTTGTTGCATGTGACTCTTTGCTCCTCAGTCCTGCCTTTATTTCTGCATCTATGTAGCACAGATGATTTACAACACTTCACAACTACACTTGCATTATTTGTCATCAACATACAAATATTGGAAATATATTTATGGTGATATAATAGCAATGCCATTGTTTGTGCTATAAAAGGTCAGCATGCAGTAATGCATACAAGAGTTATTGATTTACCCAATATGTATTTGTAACGGAAAATAAGTTGTAGAATGTATTACATTATGAATATAAGAACATAAGAACATAAGAAATAGGAGCAGGAGTAGGCCATACGGCCCCTCGAGCCTGTTCCATCATTCAATAAGATCATGGCTGATCATCGACCTCAACTCCACTTTCCCGCCCAATCTCCATATCCCTTGATTCCCCTAGAGTCCAAAAATCTATCTATCTCAGCCTTGAATATACTCAAAGACTCAGCATTCACAGCCCTTTGGGGCAGAGAATTCCAAAGATTCACAACCCTCTGAGTGAAGAAATTCCTCCTCATCTCGGTCTTATATGGCCTACCCCTTATTCTGAGACTATGCCCCCTAGTTCTAGACAGTCCAGCCAGGGGAAACAACCTCTCAGCATCTACCCTGTCAATCCCCTTCAGAATCTTGTATGTTTCAATGAGATCACCTAATGTGATGGTGTCAGCCACCGCTTAATGGTAGTACTCTCACCTTTGAGTCAGAAGACTGTGGCTTCAAGTCCCACTCCAGAGACTTGAGGATAAACTTTAGGCTGACTCTTCAGTGCAGTACTGAGGGAGAACTGCACTGCCAGAGGTACCAGCTTTGCGATGATGTTTGCCCTCTCAGCTGGACATAAAAGATTCCATGGCGGTATTTCAATGAAGAGCAAGGGAGTTCTCCTGGTGTCCTGTCCAATATTTATCCATCAACCAACAGAACTAACACAGATTATCTGGTCATTTTCTCATTGCTGTTTGTGGGACCTTGCTATGCGCAAATTGGCTTGCTTGCTTTCTTTCTTTCTTTCATACTAAATTTAAACTGTCTGTTCACCTTCCCTCTTCTGAGCTTGGGATCATGCCCATGGTTATGCCAAACAATTTGTTGGGATTCAATTTATCAATAAACTTTGGGGGAGAAATTCATTATCTCCCTGTTTGGGGGCGGTAACTTTTGAAAGCTGGGAAACTTAGCGCCAGGCGCTAATGATTCCCAGCTTTTAAAAAATTGGGTTTTAGCGCTCCAGAAAGGAAGTGGAATGCTAAATCAAACGCTCCACTTCCTTCCTGGAGCGCTAAAGGGCACAGGCGGGGCGGTTGTTATGCAGCACTGCACAATGGGCCGTGCAGAGCTGCTGCCTTCCGAGGCTCCTTCCCTCCCTTAAAGGGAAGGGCCATCGCTGCAGGCTCTGCATTGGGACCAGTTAGCTGATCCCCGACGGCGGCCGCGATCCGGCTCGATCAGTCCCATGCACTCCAGCAGAGATCCGGGCTGATCGATTGCGGTCCAGGAGAAATAAAAAAAATTGATCAAAAACATTTCAGAAATTTAGGTACTTACCTCAGCAACCTCGCCTTTAATTTTCGCCCCCGAAGTGCCCAGCCTCCCGATCAACACCTCCTGCAGCTGTCAGTGTCATCGCCCGGCGATGCTGCAGGGGGTGGAACCAAAGTTCGGGTCCGGGGCGCTACTGGGGCGATGCGCATGGCAATGACGTCATGATCTCCGGGCGAAGGAGATCGTGGCGCAAAGTCTTACCGCCGCTGCAGACCTCTCACCGAAGTTCGTGGGAGTCGTTCATCTCGCTGCGCCCAGGAGGTAAGCCGTCAGTGTCCCGTTATTGCACCCCGGGGGCACAACGGGAGGCGCTAACCCACCGAATTTCTCCCCCTTTAGAACCTTGAAAGCCTTGTCAAGGTCCCTGTCCCCCACTTTGAGCATTCTCTTATCCAATGTAAACATTTCTAGCTTTCTTTTTTACTTCTTGTAGCTCAAGTGCCTAATCCTTGTTGCAGTCTACAACATCTTGGTTGCCTTCTTTAATGCTGTTACATACTGGGGTGATGGTTTCAATAAGTTATCTATCAGTACCCCAGGTCGCACTTCTGTTTCCTGTACCTACTATCATTCATATATTTCCTTTTTTTCCAGTCTCATCCCTTTGCATTTGTGCAAATTTAATCACGTCTGACCTTGCCACTTCAGTCCTCAACCTATTCAGATCCACTTGTCCCCTGTTAGTTGGAGCTCTCCTTCACCCACTTTTGTATTATAGAATCACAGAAATTTAAGTATAAAAGGAGGCCAGATTGGCTTAATGTGCCCATTTCATTGCTAGTTCAATACTGTTGTTGTCTCATTTCCCAGATCCTTTTTTATCTTTAAATGTTTTTCTAATTCCCTTTGAAACGTTGTGATTCATTCAGCTTCAATTGTCACCTTCTGTGTGAAACAAAATGTAATGTCCTCCTTTATGTTGCTAGTAATAATCGTAAATTTAGGGCCCCTTGTTACTGATTCAATGAATAATCATTTACTATTTACCCTCTCAAACCTTTTTATAATTTTGAACATTTTTATTCGATATACCCCACCCATATGATCTTTTCTGCTTCAGTGAATGCAGGCCTAATATCTCAACATAACTATATCCACTCATCCCTGGTATTGTCTAGCGAATCTACATTGCACCATTTCTATGGCTCCAATAATCTTTCTGTAACATAATGCCCCAAAACTATGCACAGTGCCCCAACTATGGCTGAACCAATATCTTTGGACAGATTCATCACCTTTCACGTTTCAGGTTTGGCCTTTTCTCAGAACTGAAAAGTGAAAGATGAACAAGCATTTTAATATGTTTAGAACAAAGGTGAGGGGCAGAGAAAACAGCAAACACTGAGAGAAAGAATTAGTGGAATGACCTGCTCAACAGAAAAACAGGAGGTTGTTAGATGACTGAGAAGATTTTACCATTTGTCATATATTTCCACTTTCTGTTATTTTTCCCAAAATGTACCGCTTTGCACTTCACACTGCATCTTCTCATTCCTCTAATATGTCTGTATCCTCCTTTGGTTTCCTGCATTATTCCTCACAGTTTGACTTATACCCTAGTTTGGTTTTATCTGCAACCTTTTATATTATTCCCTCTATGCCCATGCTCCAATCATTTATTTAGAAGAATGAGAGGGGATCTCATTGAAACTTATAAAATTCTAACAGGACTAGACAGACTAGATGCAGGAAGGATGTTCCCGATGGCAGGGGAGTCCAGAACCAGGGGTCACAGTCTAAGGATAAGGGGCAAGCCATTTAGGACTGAAATGAGGAGGAATTTCTTCACCCAGGGAGTGGTGAACCTGTGGAATTCTCTACCACAGAAGGCAGTTGAGGCCAATTCATTAAATATATTCAAGAAGGAGTTAGATATATTTCTTAAGGCTAAAGGGATCAAGGGATATGGGGAGAAAGCAGGGACAGGGTACTGAATTTGGATGATCAGCCATGATCTCATTAAATGGCGGAACAGGCTCGAGGGGCCGAATGATCTACTCCTGCTCTATCTTCTATGTTTCTATGTTTCTATGTATGTGGAGAACAAGAGAGGTCCCAGCACAGATCTGTGGAGCACACCACTAGCTGCATCTTGACAATCCAAGAAACATCTATGGCTCTCTATGTTCTATCCTTAGCCATCCCTCTATGCACACTAGCGCTTTACTTTTAATACCATGGGCCTTAACCATTTGTATAACCTCCTTAGTAGCACTTTATCAAAGACTTTTGAAAGTTCAAATGCACCACATCCACTGTCTATCTGCTGAGTGACCTCCTCAAAGAATTCAACTAAATTAGTCAACCATATCCCTTTTCGGAATGGGATGGAACAATTGCTTCCCTCCAGTCCCATAGTACAATTCCTATTTCCAAAGAATTATGGAAAATTACGATTAGTACCTCTGGTATTTCCTCACAAATCTCCCCCAGTATTCTGGGGTGTAGGCCACCGGTGATAGCTGGTGAGTTAGTCATTTTAAGTCCCATAATCCTTTTAACACTACTACGCCTTTCAATACTTTTCTCAATCAGTTATTTCTCTATGTCCTTCTTTGGTACTGCAACTTTCACCATCTTTTATAAATACAGAGCTGACATTTTTGTTAAATATTTCTGCCATTCTTTTATTCTCTATTACTAAGGTGCCATCTTGGTCCCACCCTTTCTTTAGTGTTCCTCTTGTTTCTGAAGTGTAATACTGTCTTAGCTCGCCTAACCTTCCCTATTATTTTTCTTCTTTGCTATTAGTCTTTCTTTCTAAATGTCACCAGAAAACTTAGAAAGCTTTGTTTCTATCTCTACTTCCAATTTGTGCAAAATATAAACAACAATGGCCTTAGGACTGATCCTGAGGCACGCCATAATTGCTTTCCCCCATTCTGATGCAGCTTCCTGTACAATACCCTTTATTTCCTCTGATTGAGCCAATTGAGAATCCGCTCCAGCAGCTTCCTAAATCTGAATGCTGTGCTGTGTGCAAGATACTCCAAATCATGATTAAGTGTTACAAAAGTCAGATCTATACTCTTGGCTGCATTATAGTTGACATTACTGGACTAATGCTGAATCCTACTGGCCTTGTAGTTTGATTGGCAGAGAGAGAGAGACAGAAGCTTTAGTTGCACTAAAAACAATGCTCATGGGTTTTGGCTAATATAATTTCTCAGTAGAGGTAAAAAAATGAACTGTGAATAACAGAAATCTGACATAATAAGTAAAATGTTGCAAATATACAGCAGATCTGTAAGCATCTGAAATAAGAATGGCAGTTTAACATTTTGGGTAGAGATCCTTTGGCAGAACCTCCCAAAATGTTAACCTGCCATATGGTTTCTCAGTAGTGTTTCAAACAAAATCTGCATCATAGGGTAGAATTTATCATAATAAAATAAACCACAGAGTCACTATTGTGGACATACACAGATACATATTTTAACTATTCCATTGCCAATTACTCCTCTGCTTTGAAGTTAATTGTGAATACTTGAGAGTACTGTGCTCAGGTCTGGTCTCCATATTACAAAATGGATATAACAGCGCGGGAGAAAGTGCAAAAAAGATTTACAAGGATGATACCAGAACCGAGAGTTTATAATTATCAGGAAAGACTGAACAGGCTGGGGCCCTTTTCTCTAGAAAAGGGAAGACTGAGTGGTGAACGGATAAAGGTATTTAAAATTATGAAGGGGTTCGATAGGGTAGATGTAGAGAAGATGTTTCCACTTGTGTGGGACTCCAAAACTAGGGGCTTTAAATATAAGATAGTCACTAATAAATCCAAAAAGATTTCAGGAGAAACTTCTTTACTCAGAGAGTGGTTAGAATGTGGAACGTGCTACCACATGGAGTAGTTGAGGCGAATAGCATAGATGCATTTAAGGGGAAGTATATGAGGGACAAAGGGAAATAAATATTTGTTGATAGGGTGAGATGAAGTAAGGTGGGAGGAGGCTCGTGTGGAGTGTAAACACTGGCATAGGCCTGTTGGGACGTTTCTGTGCTGTCAATACTTAGTATTACATACAACTGGTTGCTGTCATTTAGGCCAGGTCGGCAGTGCTGCCGTTGTCTGCATTCATTGCAAATATGGTAATGAGTCAGATCGTGATGTCAATCAGCGTGCAATGCTGAATTGACGCACGACCTGCTATTTTGGACATTGTTGCTCCTTTTAACGACCTCTCCAAAGCACGCACAGCTGAACGTGTGTTCAGCTGTATGACGGACCCCCCATCAGCGCTTCCTAAAGGGACACATGCAACTTTCAGGAAAGTTTAGATTTTTGCTGTTGTACTGGTTTCTTTACATTTTATTTGAGTAGTGGCTTGGTGTAATACATTTAAAAAGTTGTTAAAGTGTGAAGGGAGTGCAGGGAGTGATGCTGGACATTTGCAAGGCTTTGGCTTTTAAAGGAAGGCCTCTGAGAACAACACTTGGTCCCAGCCCTGGGGGTTTTAGTTGCAGTCCACCTTGGGCAGCAGCATGACATGGAGATGGAGCAGAGGCAGTAAAGGGGACAAGCTGCTCTCAGAGTGAGGAGGAAGAGGAAGAGGAGGAGGATGAAGAAGTGGAAGAGAAAGAGGAGGAAGAGGAAGAAGCAGAAGAGGAAGAAGCAGAAGAGGAGGAATCAGAAGGCAACCTCGACAGCCACTTTCTGGCCGGGATATCCAGGATCGGATCATCCGCCTGCGGTACCAGTGAACACAATCCCACAACTTAACTTCCCTCTGTTACTGAGCATCACAGTGTCCTCTTGGCCACAATGCTGAAATAAAAGCCAACACAAAGCAAACTTTATCCAACTTTATCAAAAAATTGTGGGAAAATGTGAGGATATCCACTTTGGAAGGAAGAATGAAAAAGCAAATTATTATTTAAATGGAGTGAGACTACAAAATGCTGCGGTACAAAGGGATATGGGGGTCCTAGTACATGAAACACAAAAAGTTAGCATGCAGGTACAGCAAGTAATTAGGAAGGCTGATGTAATGTTGGCCTTTATTGCAAGGGGTATGGAGTATAAAAGTAGGGAAGTTTTGATGCAACTTTACAGGGCGCTGGTGAGACCATGTAATGGAATAAGCCATATTCCAAGAAATACACCATCCTATAAACAGATTTTGATACTATTAATACAAGACATGAGTTTAAAAATCTGGAAAGCCTCGGCGACACAGGCTGCAAACACAATACAGGCTTCTGAGATAAGGTGAAGTGTTAACAAAAGCTGTAAAACACCACAAGCTTTGAAATGGGAGATGGTTGTAAACACAAAAACAATGCCCCTATTGAAGCAAACCATTGGCGCTTCCAGAAGGTCTGGAGTTTGGGAGAAACACAATGGAATGACCCAAATAAAGTGTCAAAATCTAACACGTTGAACAGGTGCACAGAAGTGCCTTTGAAAAAATGACATCAAGTAAAAGAAATACCTGCCGTAAAATAGTTTTATGTTAAACTTAGAAACAGGAAACACGATTAAATATGCAACCAATTGAGATAGCAAGAAAACAAGTAAACACCCTAAGAGAAGTGTTTTTAATTTACAAATTGTAAAAGATACCTACAGAGAGGCTTTGAAGATATAATGGCCCAGAAATTTGCCTGTCCGGCTTGCCGCGGGGGTAAGGATCGCGCGTGCTCTTACCTACTGCGCCTGCCGTTGTGTTTTGGGCCCACGGGAACTTCGGGTCCTGGGCCTCTCCCAACTGCCGGCGCGCAGTGCTTGCGTGTTCCAGGGGCGCAGTTAGTGCGATGCGTCCCCTGGGATCACGTGGGCCATGGAGAGCCAATGGCAGCAGACCATCTTTCATTCGTAGATTTGACAAGAGACCTGTCAAATCTGTGAATTGAAATCGGCCCCAAAAGAACAGCTAAACTTAAAATAAATTAAAAAAAACCCATCACATTTATAAAATAACTATAGTTAAATAAATTAACCACGTTAAACAAAAATTTAAATTTTTGAAAAAATTAAAATACTTTTTAATAGTTATAAAAATAAACTTACCTTTCTTTAAAGTATCTAAAAAAGATAAACCTGTTGAAAATTTTTTAAAATTATACTTAATTAACCACTTACCTTGTTCAAAACGGGTCTTGCGCTTCCTTTTCATTAGCGTAGTATCTTCCATACTTACCCTCGCGTAGAAACCTGAAAAAATATCTAAGTTTGCTGCGTGTGCGCAGCCTCTAGCGCGCACGCGGTTCACCTAGGAACCGCCCCCTTCACCATACCGGAAGTTCCGGTTTCCCGCGCATGCGCAGTACATGCAGGAAACCGGCACTTCGGGAAGCTATACAGGTGAGTACAGACCGTGTACTCACCCGGGAAGGGCCGAATTTTTGGGCCAATATCAATAGATGACACCAAGCAATTACATTGTGTTTGTATTTAACATGGAACACCACGGAGTCACGACGTCTGGCTTATAAGCAGTTAAGTGATATTAAGAATTCAATAGAAAGACTTCCTAAGAATGGCATCAAAAAGATAAATCTGTAATAACCATTTTATGATCGTTTTTGAAACACCTAAAGGTAGAGACATAATTCTAAGAGTTGGCAGCCGAAATGACAGTAAGAATAGAAAAGAATTCAATAGAGAATCACTAGAGATAATTAGCTTACATCAGCAGGAAACTTCAAAGAAATTACCACTAAAAAAGGTATAAAAATAGAGCTTTTCAGATAGAGAGTCAGAAGTTGCTGGAAGGGCAAGCGTTTCTCAACTTCACAGACATGCTCTGTAAGTTTTCAACTCTGTGTCTCGGGTAATCAAGGTATTTGATTTTGGTGGATATTCTGGATTAAGAAATAAGTAGAAGTGTGGAAATGTAACGAAGTTAAGATTTGAGAATAAGGATCTCTGATAAGAAATGTAAGCTATTTGTATTTTGAACGGTTAAAGTTGCGATTGCCATACCAGCTGTTAACTAAATGTCGGTTCTTTAATAAATCTATATAATTTTAAAATTGTCTCAAAGAGTATTTCTGTATCAATCTCGTGAACTCAATTTCTGTACACTCTTCAGTAAGGAGTTGCAGAATTCTGGGGGGTTTTCCGGACCCTCATAATATCCGGAAGGTTACAGTCTAGTTAAAAGTGCTATCCGGAGGACGGTAACATCTTCAGGCCATTCCTTTCCTTTAGGGAGCGATAGTCTGAACCTTTAGACCCAATTAAGTGTCTCTAGGATTCGGCTACCTCTAACTTTAGTTGAAGGTGAACGTCTGGGGAATACGCCTGATCTGGGGTAGCCCGAAAAGGGCTAGGACTTGTAATTATCCCTTCAACCGCACCTGGGGTACTGCGTACAGTTTTGGTCTCCATATTTAAATAAGGATATACTTGCACTGGAGGCAGTGCAGAGAAGGTTCACTAGGTTGATTCCTGGGATGAAGGGGTTGACGTATGTTCTTATGTTCTTATGTACTTATATTACATCAAAAAAATCAACTAATCACCCTTTAGCATTCCCTTAGTGACTGTCTTGCATGTGCCTTTGCCTATCCTAGTGCTCTTACGCAGTGCTACCCCAATGGCTGCAGCATGGCTGGTGGAAGGCTGTTGACTTTCAACGGGGGACACTGCAGATGGCCTTGTAGGACGACCTTGAGGAGCTGGTGGCTGGGAGTGTGAAATCGAGTGACAGTGTTTCTTGTTCTTCTTCACTCTCCTCTTCATGGTCAACCACTGGCTGGGCAGGCTGGATTTCTTGGGTGTCTGAAATGAGGAAGGCACAAGGGTATGGAAGGGAATAGGGGTAAAGCAAGAGGTGCATGCTTACACGATGTGCAGCTTGTAAATCAGAAGATATTGTGGGATATGGGGGAAGTGGGATGTGAGAAGGAGGATAACGTATGAAGATACCAGCATCTTGTATTCTTTCAGCCATGCCCCTGACAAGAATGGCCAGCACCGTCTCCTCCAAGGGGGTGAGGGGAAGCTAGGAATGCGAGGTGTGCCTTGTGTTTGGTAGAGATTATTGGTAGGTGAGTGATGGGGGAGTCATGCAATTAGAAGTGTGTGAGTCTAGTGGTGCAGTTGGTAGGAGACGGCTTTTGAAGATGCATTCACTGACCTTGACCACTGGTCTGAGGTCATGAAACTTCTTAGGGCACTGGAGCCAGGTCCTGGGGTGGCACTGCTGGCAGTGACCGCCTTGATGATCTGGTCTCTCATTCTTCTTTCTGGAAGGCCTCCTGGCCCTCTCTGGGTAGAGGACCTCTTTTACAGTGTTCACCCCCAACACAAAGCTGGAGTGCTGAGTCCGAGACACCGGGTGCCCTTTCCCTGACCTGCTGAGCCATTTGGGTTAGTGCTGAAGCACTTTTAACATTTTTGATCAGCAGATTTACCAGGATATTTGGGGGGGAAATTCGGTAGGTTAGCGCCTCCCGTTAACGCCTGCAGAGGGCGGTTACGGGGCGCTGATGCAGTAGCGCCGGGGTGAGGCGAATCCAGCGGCGCACGGCAAATCTGGCCCCCGTTGCGCCGCTGGTATGAGGTAGCGCCAGGGACTTCAATGGCAGAGAGATCGTAACGTCAGTGAGTGTACTGGGCGCCCGATCTGGAAAATTCATCGTCGCCACTTACCTTTGTGCCTTGACCAGACAGCAACAGGGAGAGCTGATGTGCAGCTGCAGGAAGCCGGCTCCAGCGATGTTATTTAAAGGGATCAGCATTAATCACTCGCAGATGTCAGGGCAGATTAGTTTCAGTGGTTTCTTGTCAGTTTCACCCAGTGGATGAGTTTGTATGAGTTATTTCAAGCTTCTTTTTTATCAGCAGTCTTCTGGCAAGTGCAAAGTGGTTACATTTATTGTTCAAAGATTCAAACTGCCACACTTGGCAACATTAATGGGGGCTGTACTGGCATGCCACCTCGCCCTCCAGGATCTACGGTGGAGGAAGCGTAGGCAGCCAGAAATACGGGAACATGTGCACAGAGGGATGAGGAGGGACATCAGGGCTCTTACCAGGAGGCCTTACCCTCTGAGGGTATTCCGACAGCACTTCTCCTACCTTTAATTAAGCGAGGAGCAGTGTATTAGATGGCGCCGCATCACCAAGGTGGTAATCATAGAACTCTGTCACCTCCTCCAAACAGACCTCCAGCCTCACAGCAGGATGACTTAAATCCCAGATCCCTTTGCTCACCACATGCCCATCATACCATCCCCGTGTCATGCCATATCACAGCGTCCTCCTGGGTGCAAAGGTGAAATGACAGAGACCACAAAGTATTGCAAACTCCATGAATAAATTTATGCATAAACGTATCACACATACCACATTCATTCTAATAACTAATGACCCTTGTGCCTGCCATAGTTGAATAACTGTCATTGTGTGCAAGGCGTGAGATGTGGGTGTGAGTGTTGGTAGGTCGAGATTGTTGGTGGGTGAGTGCTGGGGGTCTGGTGCTTTGGACAGTGTGTGAAGCTTGTGGTACAGATGGTGGTATGTAGCATTTGTTGAAGCATTCAATCACCCTGACCACCAGACTGAGGTGGATCTGCCATGAGCACACCTGCTTAAGTCCTCCGGCTCCTTCTCCTTGTTGTGCTTCTCCTTGCTGAGGCAGCTGCACAGCCAGCAATGTTGAGCATGAGGTGCTGCAGTATCAATGAACCTCCCCTTTAAGTACTGGGAAAAGCCTGTGGCAATGATGAATTGAGATTAGACTGCACCCGATATTGGTCCACCCTTTGAGTGTAACACCACTGAGCTAGGCCTTTAAGACTTGATTTAGTGCCCCAATCATTTCTTTGAGCAGTGAGAATGAATTTTGCATGCAGTCCAAAGCATTAGCGCCTGGCGCTAATTCTCAAACTTTTTTAAAGATACCGCCCATTCCTGGGCTATAATGAATTTCTAGCCCCTTGGACTCCAAAGGTTAAATTATGAGGAGAGATTACACTAACTAGGGTTGTATTCCCTGGAATTTAGAAGGTTAAGGGGTGATAAGTTTTCAAGATATTAAGGGGAACTGATAGGGTAGATAGAGAGAAACTATTTCCGCTGGTTAGGGAGTCTAGGACTAGGGGACATAGCCTAAAGGTTAGAGCCAGACCTTTCAGGAGTGAAGTTAGGAAATACTTCCACACGCAAAGGGTGGTAGAAGTTTGCAACTCTATCCGCAAATGGCAGTTGATGCTGGGTCATAGAATCATAGAATCATAGAATGGTTACAGCACAGAAGGAGTCCATTCGGCCCGTCGAGCCCGTGCCGGCTCTCGACAAGAGCACTTCAGCTAGTCCTACTTTCCTTGTAGCCCTGCAAATTTTTTTCCTTCAGGTACTTACCCAATTCCCTTTTGTAAGCCACGATTGAATCTGCCTCCACCACCCTTTCAGGCAGTGCATTCCATAAGAACATAAGAACATAAGAACATAAGAACATAAGAAATAGGAGCAGGAGTAGGCCAATCGGCCCCTCGAGCCTGCTCCGCCATTCAATAAGATCATGGCTGATCTGATCCTAACCGCCAATCTACTATCTATCACAGAACCATCTCCTGCATCTAACAGAATTGCACACACGAAATAGGAGCAGAATCAGGCTACACAGTCCCTGGGCCCGCTCCACTACCCACAGGGCCATGACCGATCCGAACCTAGACTCATGTCCAAATTCCTGCCCGCTCCCCGTAACCCTTAATGCCCTTTACTTCTAGGAAACTGTCTATTTCTGTTTTAAATTTAATTAATGTTGTAGCTTCTACAGCTTTTTGTGGCAGCATATTCCATGGACCTACCACCCTCTGAGTGAAGTAGTTCCTCCTCATCTCAGTTTTGAAAGAGCAGCCCCTTATTCTAAGACTATGTCCCCTAGTTCTCGTCTCACCCGTCATCGGGAACATCCTCCCCGCATCCACCCGATCCAACCCCTTCACAATCTTATATGTTTCAATAAGATCGCCTCTCATTCTTCTGAACTCCAATGAGTAGAGTCCCAATCTACCCAACCTCTCCTCATATGACCACCCCCTCATCCCCGGGATTAACCGAGTGAACCTTTTTTGCACTGCCTCGAGAGCAAGGATGTCTTTCCTTAAGTAAGGACACCAAAACTGTATGCAGTATTCCAGGTGCGGTCTCACCAATACCTTGTACAACTGAAGCAATACCTCCCTATTTTTATATTCTATCCCCCTAGCAATGAAAGCCAACATTCCATTGGCCTTCTTAATCACTTGCTGCACCTGCATACTAACCTTTTGAGTTTCGTGCACCAGGACCCCCAGATCCCTTTGCACTTCAGTACTCTCCAGTTTCTTGCCATTAAGATAATAAATTGCTCTAGGATTTTTCCTGCCGAAGTGCATCACCTCACACTTTCCAGTGTTGTATTCCATCTGCCAAATCTCTGCCCACTTACTTAGCCTGTCTATGTCCCCTTGCAGGTTTTTTATGTCCTCCTCACTCACTACTTTCCCTCCCATCTTTGTATCATCTGCAAATTTTGATATGTTACACTTGGTCCCTTCCTCCAAATCGTTAATATAGATTGTGAAGAGTTGGGGACCCAGCACTGACCCCTGTGGAACACCACTAGTTACTGATTGCCAGTCTGAGAATGAACCATTTATCCCAACTCTTTGCTTTCTGTTAGATAGCCAATCCTCTATCCATGCCAGAATATTACCCCCAATCCCGTGATTTTTTACCTTAAGCAATAATCTTTTGTGTGGCACCTTGTCAAATGCCTTTTGGAAGTCCAAATACACTACGTCCACTGGTTCCCCTTTATCCACTCTATATGTTACTTCCTCAAAGAACTCCAGCAAATTCCAGATCCTAACCACTCGCTGCATAAAAATGTTTTTCCTCATGTCGCCTTTGGTTCTTCTGCCAATCACCTTAAATCTGTGTCCTCTGGCTCTCGATTCTTCTGCCAATGGGAACAGTTTCTCTCTATCTACTCTGTCCAGACCCCTCATGATTTTGAACACCTCTATCAAATCTCCTCTCAACCTTCTCTGCTCTAAGGAGAACAACCTAAGTTTCTCCAGTCTATCCACGTAACTGAAGTCCCTCACCCCTGAAACCAATCTTGTAAATCTTTTCTGCACCCTCTCTAAGGCCTTCACATCCTTCCTAAAGTGCGGTGTCCAGAATTGGACACAATACTCCAGTTGAGGACGAATCAGTGTTTTATAAAGGTTTAAATTGTTAATTTTAAATCTGAGATTGATAGATTTTTGTTAACCAAAGGTATTAAGGGATATGAGGCAAAGGTGGGTATATGGCGTTAGATCACAGATCAGCCATGATCTCATTGAATGGCGGTACAGGCTTTAGGGGCTAAATGGCCTACTCATATTCCTATGTTCAATGTTTTGTGTCACTATTTTAGGCTGACCGTATGTTCCTGTTTTCCGGGGACAGTCCCCGGATGAGGTACTATGTCCCCGGGCATACAATGTCCCCGGAAGAGTCCCTGGTTCATGAAACACGTCCCCGAATAAAGCCATACTCATTGGTCTGCTCAAATGTCAATCTCTGTCACGCCTCAGATCTTCTAGACCAATCAGAGTGTGGCATTCGTTTGTCAGGGCAATGCCCTCCTGGGATTGGTTGCTGCTGGTGGCATAGGTGGGACAGGTGGGTTAGGTTTCATCCTATAAGGAGGCAGCTGTTTCAGCCAATAGTGACTGGCGGGAGGACGGATCCTTTAACACGAGTGGGTAAAAAATTCGGCGGAGAAGCCGAGGGTGCGGTGAGAGCTGGTGGGTCAGTGGATTTACTTTACCTCAGAGACCAGCATGGTGCATGGTGCAAAGATCTCCCACCGGGAAGAGGTTTCTGAAACCCTCTGAGACAGAGGGTGTTTCACACCTTACATGGAAAATCTCAGTCTGTTTGGAACAGATTTAAAATTGAGAAATTAAAAGTTAGGGTATTCGGGGACGAGTGTAGATGATACAGCACTGTTGCAGTTGCCATGGCTATGACACTGACTGAATGGCGTATGACGTAGAACATACGCAAGATTCGAGATTTAGTGTAAAGTGAAAATGATATGCACATTTGTTTTGCATTTTTAGTGCAACTGTTAAAATACAGGCTGCTAAAATGTTTTGCTTCACTACGCTGCACAACCTACATTTTCCTCCTGGCTCCTTTGCTGTGCTCCCATCCTGTGTGTCCTGATTCGGTTTAGAAAATATGGTCACCCTACCCTATTTATACATTTTAGTGGCACACAGAACCAACCTCAATGAGTTTTCCCTACTGCTAGTCAATACAAGTTAAACAAAATTAAATATATTTGACACATTGGTAAAGTAGGTGGCTGCAATAATGACCATTTGACTGCCTCACCACACCAGAGGGAAAATTCCACTAAGTAGAATCACTGACCTTCATCCTTTTTTCGCTCCAGTCCTCTGCTCGTTTTAATACTCCGTCTCCTTAGAGTATAAAGTCTGCTGACCACTGCAGTATAAATTCGCTTTAAGACATCATTTTAACAGGACCGTGAAAAAAAAGTAAAATTAAATTAAAATGAGCTGATCAGCCTAAGGTGTAAATTACATAGTCGCTTAATGTTTTACTCTCTGGCATTCACTCTCCATTTATATATTATTATAGCCACAGTCTTCTGAAACCACTACGAAACATAATAAGAATGAAACCGGACGGACCACCCAGCATCGACCTCGGCACCGGCTACGGACCTGGCAACGGCACACCCAACCCAGTCAACCCTGCAAAGTCCTCCTCACCAACATCTGGGGACTTGTGTCAAAATTGGGAGAGCTGTCCCACAGACTAGTCAAGCAATAGCCTGACATAGTCATACTCACAGAATCATACCTTTTAGCCAATGTCTCAAAGTCCTCCATCACCATCCCTGGGTATGTCCTGTCCCACCGGCAGGACAGACCCACCAGGGGTGGCGGCACAGTGGTATACAGTCAAGAAGGAGTGGCCCTGGGAGTCCTCAACATTGACTCGGGACCCCATGAAGTCTCATGGCTTCAGGTCAAGCATGGGCAAGGAAACCTCCTGCTGATTACCACCTACCGCCCTCCCTCAGCTGATGAATCAGTACTCCTTCATGTTGAACACCACTTGGAAGAAGCACTGAGAGTAGCAAGGGCACAGAATATACTCTTGGTGGGGGACTTCAATGTCCATCACCAAGAGTGGCTCGGTAGCACCACTACTGACTGAGCTGGCCGAGTCCTGAAGGACATAACTGCCAGTCTGGGCCTGCGACAGGTGGTGAGAGAACCAACACGAGGGAAAAACCTACTTGTCCTCATCCTCACTAATCTACCTGTCGCAGATGCATCTGTCAATGACAGTATTGGTAGCAGTGACCACCGCACAGTCATTGTGGAGACGAAGTCCCGTCTTCACACTGAGGACACCCTCCATCGTGTTGTGTGGCACTACCACTGTGCTAAATGGGATAGATTCAGAACAGAACTAGCAGCTTAAAACTGGGCATCCATGAGGCACTGCGGGCCATCAGCAGCAGCAGAATTGTATTCCACCACAATCTGTAACTTCATGGCCCGGCATATCCCTCACTCTACCATTAGCACCAAGCCAGGGGACCAACCCTGGTTCAACAACGAGTGTAGAAGAGCATGCCGGGAGCAGCACCAGGCGTACCTAAAAATGCGGTGCCAACCTGGGGAAGCTGCAACACAGGACTACATGCATGCTAAAAAGCGGAAGCAGCCTGCTATAGACAGGGCTAAGCGATCCGACAATCAACGGATCAGATCAAAGCTCTGCAGTCCTGCCACATCCAGTCGTGAATGGTGGTGGACCATTGAACAACTAACAGGAGGAGGAGGCTGCATGAATATCCCCATCCTCAATGATGGTGGAGCCCAGCACGTGAGTGCAAAAGACAAAGCTGAAGCATTTGCAACCATCTTCAGCCAGAAGTGCCGAGTGGATGTTCCATATCGGCCTACTCCCGAGGTCCCCACCATCACAGAAGCCAGTCTTCAGCCAATTCGATTCATTCCACGTGATATCAAGAAAGGGCTGAGCACACTGGATACAGCAAAGGCTATGGGCCCCGACAATATCCCGGCTATCATGCTGAAGACTTGTGCTCCAGAACTAGCCACGCCTCTAGCTAAGCTGTTCCAGTACAGCTACAACACTGGCATCTATCCGACAATGTGGAAAAAGCAGGACAAATCCAATTAATGCCCCATTAGTCTACTCTCAATCATCAGCAAAGTGATGGAAGGTGTCATCGACAGTGCTATCAAGCGGCACTTACTCACCAATAACCTGCTCAGTTTGGGTTCTGCCAAGACCACTCGGCTCCCGACCTCATTACAGCCTTGGTCCAAACATGGACAAAGGAGCTGAATTTCAGAGGTGAGGTGAGAGTGACTGCCCTTGACATCAAGGCAGCATTTGGCCGAGTGTGGCATCAAGGAGCCCTAGTAAAACTGAAGTCAATGGGAATCAGGGGGGAAACGCTCCACTGGCTGGTTTCGTACCTAGCACAAAGGAAGATGGTTGTGGTGATTGAAGGTCAATCATCAAACATCGCTGCAGGAGTTCCTCAGGGCAGTGTTCTAGGCCCAACCATCTTCAGCTGCTTCATCAATGACCTTCCCTCCAACATAAGGTCAGAAATGGGGATGTTCACTGATGACTGCATAGTGTTCAGCGCCATTCACAACTCCTCAGATAATGAAGCAGTCCATGCCCGCATGCAACAAGACCTGGACGACGTTCAGGCTTGGGCTGATAAGTGGCAGGTAACATTCGCGCCACAGAAGTGCCAGGCAATGACTATCTCCAACAAGCGAGAGTCTAACCACCTCCCCTTAACATTCAACGGCGAATCCCCCACCATCAACATCCTGGGGGTCACCATTGACCAGAAACTTAACTGGACCAGCCACATAAATACTGTGGCAACAAGAGCAGGTCAGAGGCTAGGTATTCTGCGGCGAGTGTCTCACCTCCTGACTCCCCAAAGCCTTTCCACCATCTACAAGGCACAAGTCAGGAGTGTGATGGAATACTCTCCACTTGCCTGGATGAATGCAGCTGCAACAATACTCAAGAAGCTCGACACCATCCAGGACAAAGCAGCCCGTTTGATTGGCACCCCATCCACCACCTTAAACATTCACTCCCTCCACCACCGGTGTACCGTGGCTGCAGTGTGTACCATCTACAAGATGCACTGCAGCAACTCGCCAAGGCTTCTTCGGCAGCACCTCCCAAACCTACGAACTCTTCCACCTAGAAGGACAATGGCAGCAGGCGCATGGGAACACCACCACCTCCAAGTTCCCCTCCAAGTCACACACCATCCTGACTTAGAAGTATATCGCCGATTCTTCATCGTCGCTGGGTCAAAATCCTGGAACTCCCTCCCTAACAGCACTGTGGGAGTACCATCACCACATGGACTGCAGTGGTTCAAGAAGGCAGCTCACCACCACCTTCTCAAGGGCAATTAGGGATGGGCAATAAATGCTGGCCTTGCCAGCGATGCCCACATCCCATAAGCGAATAAAAAAAAATCATTCTTAATGTCTTGCTAGTTGTATAACATTGCTGCAACACTCTTTGCTTTTGCATTTACCTTATAGCGGGTTCCACTATTTTTCATTTGTTTTTATAAGTCTGCTTTGTCATAATTGCTGGGACACTGCGATAGATTCCACTTAATGCAGGTCTGACAAAAACAAAGTTGTCCTGTTAATAATTTATACCCAAATAGCACCACCTAGTGATCAGTATTTGATATAATTGTATTCTGGCAAAAATTGTAGATTTGAATCCAGTTGCTTGTGCAAATATTTTGCAAAAAAAATGTTCATTCACATGAAGAAAAAAGTCACATGATGAAAATATGAAAATATAAATATCAGCTATGAGCTGTACAATAAGAAATACATTTTGGTGAGAGAGTAAAACCTGCTTGGTAGTACAGAGTAACAGAAGTAGGCCATTCAGCCCCTTGAGCCAGTTCTGCAAAAAAAATTCTTAAATTATGAAATAACAACAACAACTTGCACTTGTATGGCACTTTTAACGTAGAAAATCATCCCACGGCGTTTCACAGAAGCATAATCAAACAAGTATTGACACAGAGCCAAAGAAAGAGATATTCGGAGGCGTGACTAAAAGCTTGGTCAATTGAAGATCTTAAAGGAGGAGAGAGAAGTGGAGAGGTGGAGAGGTTTAAAGAGGGAATTCCAGAGCTTAGGGCCTAGACAGCTGAAGGCACGGCCACCAAATATGGGGTGAAGGGAGTTCGGGATGCACAAGGCCAGAGTTGGAGGAAGGCAGAGTTCTTGGAGCGGTGTAGGGCTGGAGGAGGTTAGAGACATAGGGAGGGATGAGGCCATGAAGAGATTTGAACATGAGGTTGAAATTTAAAAAAATTAAAGTATTGGGGGATTGGGAGCCAATGTAGGTCAACGAGTACAGAGGTTATGGGTAAGCAGAACGTGGTGTGGGTTAGGATATGGGCAGCAGAGTTTTGAATGAGCTGAGGTTTATGGAGGGCAGAGGATGAGAGACCAGCCGGGACAGCATTGAAATAGTCGAGTCTTAAATAGCAATTACAAAAGAATATTGCACATGTAGTGGTTATGTCACTGGACTAGTAATCCAGAGGCCTGGATGAATAAACCAGAGAATATGAGTTCAAATCCCACCATGGCAGTTTGGGAATTTGAATTCAGTTAAAAAAAATGGAAATAAAAGTGATCATGAAGCTGAAGATTGTTGTAAACACACAATTGGTTTACTAATGTCCTTTAGGGAAGGAAACCTGTCGTCTTTACCCGATCTGGCCTGTATGTGACACCAGTGTCACATCAACGTGGTTGACTATTAACTGCCCTCTGAAGTGGCCTAGTAAGCCACTCAGTTGTACCAAACCACTACAACCACAGATGACAGTACTTCAAGAAGAAGGCTCACCACCACCTTCTCAGGGCAACTAGGGATGGAAAATAAGTGCTGGCCTTACCAGCAATGCCCACATCCTGAGATTTAATAAAAAAGAGAGTGTGCTGTATCAGAATGGATCACTGCAATGGGGATAACACGTGGACCCACCACGGGGTGTGGACCTTCAACCAGATGACACAGATGATGAAGAAGCAGGAGGACACCAACACCAACCTGCAGCCAGAGCTCTCCGGCAATAGTTCATTGAACACTGCTTCAGCTAAACAACCCCGTCCCTTCTCCTGCATTAACAGTTTTATCCAACTTTTGTCCCAGTCGTTCCAACCTCCGATAAATTACTTCCGCCCAAAGACCAACACTGAGATACGTGCCACGACACTACAGGGTCACCAGCAACTACAGAAAAACTCTGCACACAAGATTTAAAAATGGTTTATAATTTTACTGGCTCACACAAACTCAGACAAACCAATTAGAATGGAGATGTGAGCCCATACTGCCAGTTTTAAATGATCTCTTACCTACTCTACTACCCTATGAGTTGCTCTCCCAGTGGCTTCATTATGAAAAACTAGAAGGCTGCTGTGGCTTAACTGAGGGCTCTTGAGATGCTTGTGGTCAGTGACCTATAGGAGCTTGGGCTGAGAAGACCCAGCTTCAGACTGCAGCATCACAGCAGCTGCCAGGGCATTCTGGTCCAGCTGGCTTTCTGGCAAAAGGGTGGGCATTGGCTGAGGGGGTGATGAGGGTGTGGATATGTTGCCATCTTGAGAGATGGCAAAATGTCCCACTTGTATTGCACAACTGCCCCCGCTGTCAGGCTGTGGCTCAGTATTCCCACTAATCTGCAGGAGAATGGACTGTAGGAGATCTGTGATCCAACTGAAACCCTATTCATTTGGCCTCCCAGCCAAGTTGGAAGAAATGGTTAAGCCTAGAGCCTGCATAGCCCCAGTATGAGCATTCCTGAGAAATGCTGGTCTTGGTGCCACAGAGCCTTGTAAAGAGGGTCCATTGATGTGACTGCATGCTCCATGGTTGACTGCAGAATGTCAATGCTTTGAGCCAGTTTGTCTTGCAACACCTCATTGCCTACTTCCTTATCTGTAAATAGCTTGCAACCACAGCAGTTCTGTTGATTACGGAATTTTCCCAGCAACACGGCCATCAGTCTCTTAAGGCATGCTGGTCCATTAAAAATTCAGTTAAGTATAATGACAGCCAATCTTAATCAGCAAAAGACGTTTTGCTACAGATCTCAAAGAAGGGAGCAGGCAATTCAAAGGAGACAGAAAAGAGCCCAAAACTTCAGTGAGTCTGACCTTCAGAGGCCCCTGCATGAAATGCAGCTGGGGAGAGAGACTGCTGGGTGCTTGTGGGAGGAGAGCTCAGAAAAGTGTGTTGAGAGCCATGTGGAGGGAGGAGACAGTAACAATGAATGCCTCAGAGCTGCAGACCAGTATGGGAATAAAGTTTAATGACCTAATAAGGGCAAGCAACATAACCGACAGGCTCCGTCTTAGCTCAGTGGTAGCATTCATATTTCTGAGCCAGTAGGTCATAGGTTCAAGTCCTACTCCAAAGATTTGACCACATAATCTATGCTGATTCCTCAGTGAGATCCTGTCTTTTGGATGAGCCGTTAGACCAAGGCTCCACCCACTTTCTCAGGTGGATGTAAAAGATCCCACGGTACTATTCGAAGAATAACAGGAGAGTTCTCCCGTTGTCCTGGCCAACATTTATCCCTCAATCACCATTACTAAAACAGGTGAGCCGTGAAATTCGGCACCTTAGCGCTGGCTATTAAGGCCGGTTTTCGCAAAAAAATGACAGCCGCCTAGGATCCGGCGTATCCCGTGGTGGCCGCCACAGGGCAAATTTGGGTAGGTCAGCAGCGCGGCCGTTGCCAGCACTCGCTAGCAAAATGGTAATGACGCAGATCAAGACGTCAATCAGTGTGCAACGCTGATTTGACGCACAACCTTTCATTTTGGACGTCGCTGCTCCATTCAATGCCCTCTCCAAAACACAGCTGGGTGGGAATATAAGTTGTGAGGAGGATGCAAAGAGGCTTCAAGGGGATATAGACAAGCTAAGTGAGTGGGCAAGAACATGGCAAATGGAATATAATGTGGAGAGATGTGAAGTTATCCACTTTGGTAGGAAAGATAGAAAAGCAGAGGGTGAGAGATTGGGAAATGTTGGTGTTCAGAGGGACCTGGGTGTCGAATTACTGAAAGTTAACATGCAGGTACAGCATGCAATTAGGAAAGCAAATGGTATGTTGGCCTTTATTACAAGAGGATTTGAGTATAAGAGTAAAGACGTCTTACTGCAATTATATAGGGCCCTAGTGAGACCACACCTGGAGTACTGTGTACAGTTTTGGTCTCTTTACCTAAGGAAGGATATATTTGCCATAGAGGGAGTGCAACGAAGGTTCACCAGACTGATTCCTGGGATGGGGGGATTGTCCTATGAGGAGAGAGTGAGTAGACTAGGCCTATATTCTCTAGAGTTTAGAAGAATGAGAGGTGATGTCATTGAAACATACAAAATTCTTTCAGGGCTCACAGTCTCAGAATAAGGACTGAGATGAGGAGAAATTTCTTCACTCAAAGGGTGGTGAATCTTTGGAATTCTCTACCCCAGAGGGTTGTGGAGGCTCAGTCGTTGATTATATTCAAGGCAGAGATCGCTAGATTTTTGGATATTAAGGGAATCAAGGGATATGGGATAGTGCAGGAAAGTGGAGTTGAGGTAGAAGATCAACCATGATCTTATTGAATGGTGGAGCAGGCTCAAGGGGCTGAATGGCCGACTCCTGCTCCTATTTCTTATGTTCTTACGCCCTCTCCAAAACATGAACAGCTGAACGTGCATTCAGCTGCACGAGGGACCCCCCTACCAGCGATATTTAAAGGGATCAGCAACTACTTGCAGGCGACTTGCTATTTGATTTCTACTGGCTCTGTGTAAGTTTGTGCAACTGTTTGGAGCTTTCTACAGTTATTTAAAGTTGGTGAGGTGACAGAAAGTGGTGCTGCAAGTGGAGAAGGCCTTTCTTCTGATTTAAATGGTTCTGCTCAGTCCACTTGCTCCCAGTCATGGGGGGTCTACTTGCAGTCCCCCTCGCGCTGCAGCATGACAGGGAGATGGAGCAGAGGCAAAGAAGAGGACAAGCTGCTCACAAAGGGAGGAGGAGGAGGGGCAGGACGGCTGTCAGCAGGAGGCCTTACCCACCTAGAGTCTTCTGAGAGCACTTCTCCTACCTGCACTTAAGCCAGGAGCAGTTTATTAGGAGGCTCCGCTTCACCAAGGAGGTGGTCACAGAACTCTGCCACCTCCTGCAACCAGACCTGCAGCCTCAGGGCGATGACGATGCTGCCAGTGGCCCTCAAGGTGACTGTAGCCCTCAATTTTTTTGCCACCAGATCCTTCCAGTCTGGAGCAAGATATATAGCTAACATTTCCCATTTTGCCGTCCATCGCTGCATCCATGAGGTCACAGAGGCTCTATACTCCAGGAGAAGGGACTTCATTGTCTTCTCTCTGAATAGAGAGAAGCAGGAGGAGTGCGCATGTGGCTTTGCCAGGATATTGGGCTTCTCCATGGTGCAGGGTGCCAACGACTGCACACAAGTGGCTTTGCGCGCACTGCATATTAATCCTGAGATGTACTGCAACTGCAAAGGCTACCACTCACTTAATGTGCAGTTGGTGCGCGACCATGTCCAGCATCATGATGGTGAATGCCCGGTATCCTGGCAGCAGTCATGATGCCTTCATCCTGTGCCAGTCTGGTGTGCCAGCAATCTTCCAGCCACCGCGTCAAACCAGAGGGTGGCTGCTCAGAGACAAGGGCTATCCGCTCTGCACCTGGCTGATGACTCCCCTCTGCAACCCCACTACCCATGGCCAGCAATCATATAATGACAGCCATACTGCTATGATGAACCTCATCGAGCAGACCATCGGGGTGCGAAAGCAATGGTTCCGCTGCCTTGACCGCTTGGGAGGAGCCCTCCAGTACACGCCGGAGTGGGTGGTCTGCTGCATCCTCCACTACTCGGCCATCATGAGGAAGCAGTCCTTGCCACCACGGGTTCTGCGACCACCTCAGGAGGAGGAGGAGGAGGAGGAGGAGGAGGCAGGCAGCAGATCTTCATTCCAGACGGGCTGTCTGTGAGCGCCTCATCAGAATCCGGTTCCCCTGAATGAAACCCTAGATCCCCGTTGCTCACCACTTCCCCACCTTACCATCCCTCTGTCACGGCGTCCTCTTGGGCACAAAGCTGAAATGAGAGCCACCACAAAACAAACATTCCAAACATAAATGAATCAATGCAAAACTACATTACAATGTCAACTAATCACCCTTGTGCATTCCCTTAGTGTTCCTTTGCCTACACTAGTGCTCCTACGCAGTGCTACCAGAGAGGCTGCAGCAATGCTGGTGGAAGGCTGCTAACTGGCCTTGCAGAATGACCTTGAGAAGCTCTGGCCCTAGAAGACCCAGCTGTAGGCTGCACCACCTCAGCACAGTCTGGGCTGGCTGGCTGACAGGCAGCAGCAAGGGCACTGGCGGAGTGGCAGTGATGGGAGTACGAATGCTGTCATCGTGAGAGAGGACAGCAGGTTCTTGATCCACAGAGCCACTGCCACTCCCCTGGGATGGCATCTCAGCATTCCTAACCATCTGTTGGAGCACAGATTGCTGGACTGCTTTGAGACCCTGCAAGCCCTTTTCCACACTCGGAAACCCAGTCACGATGGTATCAGTCTGAGTTTGTGTGGCAGCAAGTTGAGCCTGCATGAGAGCAGTCTGAGCTTGCACTGCAACACTCAGACATTGGGTCACTTCCACTTGTGCTGCAATAGAAGCTGTGACATCGCCCATCATACCCAGCAACATGGTTTGGCCCACAAGTGCTCTGATGGATTTGCCCATCATTTCCATCCTGGAAATCATGGACTCCAGGCTCCGCACAAAGCCCCATGCAATTTTGGAGCCGGACTCCTCCATGCTCCTTGACACTGACAAGAGGCTCTCTGGCAGGCCTGCCATTGCACCAAGTATTTCTGTGTGCATGCCCATCACCCTTCTTCTGAAGGCCGCCCCATCATCATCTGAGTCCTGAACCCGTGCGCGAACTTGCCCTCTGGGGAGCTGGCACCCGAGCTACCCATTCCCCCAGCCTGGCTGCAGCCCACTCGTGCCCGGTGACTCACCACATGCAGATCCCGCCTCTATACTGCCCTCTAAAGTACACACAGTGCCATTTTCTGAGCTGGTGCCTGGGAGTGTCCGATCGAGTGACGGTGCCTCTTCTTCTCCTTCGCTCTCCTCAACAACATTGGGGACAGGCTGGGCTGCTGGCAGTTCTTGGGTATCTGAAAGGAGAAAGACACAAGGGTCGGGTTGTGGTGAGGGGAATGACAGGGGAAAGCAAGATGTGCAGGCTTAAACAATCAGTAGCTTGTAAGTGAGAAGAGATTGTGCCATGAGGGGGAAGTGGGATGTGAGAAGAAGGATTAGGTATGAGCACACCATCATCAGCAATGCTTTCAACCTCGCCGCTCACCATGGCCTCAGTTACGGCCCTCCAATGATTTCCAGCAGTCTCCTCCAGTGCAATAAGGTTCTGAAGATGTGCTTCCTCTCCGCCAGTCTGCTGCTGCTCACGTCTGTTATGTGCCACCTTGGCCTGCAAAAGAAAGGGAAATGTGTCAGTGAGTGTGGTGCTATGTGTTTGGGTGAAGTGCTTGTCACGTTGAATAGCTGGCAGTGTGTGCAAGGTGTGAGTTGTGGGTGTGAGTCTTGCAGCAGTAGTAAGTGTGTGAGGGTGAGGTGAAGCTATGATTGTGAGGTATGAGTCGTGATTACTAGAGATTGTTGGTAGGTGAGTGATGGGTGTATGGTGCATTGAGCAGTGTATGAGGCTTGTGGTGCAGTTGGTGGGATATAGCATTTGAGGATGCATTCATTCACCTTGACTACTAGTGTGAGGTCATTAAACTTCTTGCGGCACTGGATCCAGGTCCTGGGGGCAACACACATGGCACTGATGGCTTCAGTTATCTCCTCCCACTGCCTTCTGGCGTGCTGCCTTGAAAGCCTCTTGCCCTGTTGCGGGTAGAGGACCTGTCTTCTTCTGTGCAGCCCCAGTACCAAGGCCTACAGTGCTGCATCTGAGAACCTCCTTGCCCTCTCTCTTCCCTGTTGAGCCATGGCTGTATGCAGAGCGACAATGAGGTGCTTCTACAACAAAGCACCTCCCCTTTAAATAGCGAAGCGAGCGTAGCCAAAATTTTATTGGCCAGTAGACTGGACCCAATATTGGCGCCCCTCTTGAGTGTTAAGCCAACCAGTAGTTCGTTTAGCACAGAGCTCAGTGCTCCAATCATCAAATTTTGCATGGTGCCTGCACCACTTTGAACGGGCGTGGGCAAATCGTGCTTTGTGCACCCCCCGCCCGTTTTTGGGTCTAATCGAATTTCACACCCATTACCTGATCATTTACCTCACTGCTGTTTGTTAGACTTTGCTGTTTGCAAATTGGTTGCCACGTTTCCCTTCAAGACAAAATTAGCTACACTTCAAAAATATTTCATTGGCTGTGAAGCACTTTGGGATGTCCTGAGATCATGAAAGGGGCTATATAAATGCAAGTTGTTTCTGTCTAATATGACATCCTGCACTAGTCCTCCATTTTATTACACTGTGTGTTCAGGGGTTCACTGACTGTATCTTGCATTATGTGTTAGTAACTACCCTTACAGGAATCACTTGCATACAGATGCTTAAAAACTCTTTCTCCACTTTAACAGGGTGTTAACAGCAAATCTATTCCATCAGCTGTCTGTTGCCACCTGGGAGATACCCTCAAATATTAGCCTGACCGTATGCACTCAATCTTGTTTCAGGAGAAACTTTCCTGCGTAAGGCAGGGCACCAGAGGGAGCACAGCTGAAACTAGAAAGCTGACCCCCTACGAAGAGCAGGGCACAGAACTGGCCATGGGAGATGGCATGATTGGCGCCACAGTGCAGGCTGAAGCTTAGTGGGTGCAGACCTATACTTTTACAATGGCATCCTAGTTAAGCAGCAGCCAGGCAGCAGCTTCTTCACCCGTTAGTATCTCTTTAATCTCGAGGGACTATACTCACCCATTCTTAGGTGTTGCTATTTATAAAATAGCAGCTATTGTGATACCTTTAACATTGAAAATACCCATCACAGCACCACCCACAGGGGTAACTGGTACTGCAAGAACTTATTAATTGGCCTCTAATTTGCGGCCCCTACGGGCGCGTATGAGGTGTGTACGCGCCCGTAAGGGCTGCGCAAGTTCTGGGTTTTTGCGATATTTGATAGATAGATGGGTTAATGCCTTTGTTAAAATAGCAGACAGAGGAGTATTATTGGAATGCATGTCACTGTAATTTCTAGACCTATACGACTTAATGTCATTTAATATACTTTAACTTAACTACAAATACTAGATTTTGCCCTGCTATGTTAAGTTATCACACTTAGGGCTGTGTTTCTGTAATTCTGAGAGTTGGATTTTACTGTTATGCTCATGAAGATTTGGTTGATAATATTATTGTCATAGCACATTGTTAAATAAGTATCATGTCAAGCCCTTGATGTAAGTAAGGATTAACTGGTGACTCTTTTCCAAGAGGCAGTGTGTTTGTAAGTACTCTTTTTGGGTATTTGAGATTTCTTTTGTAGGTTTGACTTAAGAGTCAAGAATTCCAATTTAACTAAAAGCTTTTTTAAATTCATTCATGGGATGTGAGCATCGCTGGCAAGGCCAACATTTATTGCCCATCCCTAATTGCCCTTGAGAAGGTGGTGGTGAGCCGCCTTCTTGAACCGCTGCAGTCCGCGTGGTGAGGGTACTCCCACAGTGCTGTTAGGGAGGGAGTTCCAGGATTTTGACCCAGCGACTAAGGAGGATCGGCGATATATTTCCAAGTCAGGATGGTGTGTGACTTAGAGGCGAACTTGGAGACGGTGGAGTTCCCATGCGCCTGCTGCCCTTGTCCTTCTAGGTGGAAGAGATCACAGGTTTGGGAGGTGCTGTCGAAGAAGCCTTGGCGAGTTGCTGCAGTGCATCTTGTAGATAGTACACACTGCAGTCACGGTGCACCGGTGGTGGAGGGAGTGAATGTTTAAGGTGGTCGATGGGCTGCCAATTAAGCGGGCTGCTTTGTCCTGGATGATGTCGAGTTTCTTGAGTTTTGTTGGAGCTGCACTCATCACACTCCTGACTTGTGCCTTGTAGATGGTGGAAAAGCTTTGGGGAGTCAGGAGGCGAGTCACTTGCCGCAGAATACCCAACCTCTGACCTGCTCTTGTTGCCATAGTATTCATGTGGCTGGTCCAGTTAAGTTTCTGGTCAATGGTGACCCCCAGGATGTTGATGGTGGGGGATTTGGCGATGGTAATCCCGTTGAATATCAAGGGGAGGTGGCTAGACTCTCTCTTGTTGGAGATGGTCATTGCCTGGCACTTGTGTGGCGTGAATGTTACTTGCCACTTATCAGCCCAGCCTGAATTTTGTCCTGGTCTTGCTGCATGCGGGCACGGGCTGCTTCATTATCTGAGGAGTTGCGAATGGAACTGAACACTGTGCAATCATTAGCAAACATCCCCACTTCTGACCTTAGGGAAGGTCATTGATGAAGCAGCTGAAGATGATTGGGTTGAGGGCACTGCCCTGAGGAACTCCTGCAGTGATGTCCTGGGGCGGAGATGATTGGCCTCCAACATCCACAACCATCTTCCCTTGTGCTAGGTATGACACCAGCCAGTGGAGAGTTTTCCCCCTGATTCCCATTGACTTCAATTTTACTCAGGTTCCTTGATGCTACACTTGGTTAAATGCTGGCTTGATGTGAAGGGCAGTCACTCTCACCTCACCTCTGGAATTCAGCTCCTTTGTCCATGTTTGGACCAAGGCTGTAATGAGGTCTGGAGCCGAGTAGTCCTGGCTGAACCCAAACTGCGCATTGGTGAGCAGGTTATTGGTGTGTAAGTGCCGCTTGATAGCACTGTCTACGACACCGTCCATCACTTTGCTAATGATTGAGATTAGGCTGATATGATGGTAATTGGCTGGGTTGGATTTTTCCTGCTTTTTGTGGACAGGGCATACCTGGGCAGTTTTCCACATTGTCAGATAGATGCCAGTATTGTAGTTGTATTGGAACAGCTTGGCTAGAGGCGCGGCTAGTTCTGGAGCACAAGTCTTCAGCACGACAGCCGGGATGTTGTCGGGGCCCATAGCCTTTGCTGTATCAAGTGCGGTCAGCTGTTTCTTGATAGCACATGGAGTGAATCGAATTGGCTGAAGACTGGCTTCTTTGATGGTGGGGACCTCAGGAGGAGGCCGAGATGGATCATCCACTCAGCTCTTCTGGCTGAAGATGGTTGCAAATGCTTCAGCCTTGTCTTTTGCACTCACGTGCTGGGCTCCACCATCATTGAGGATGGGGATATTCATGGAGCCTCCTCCTCCCGTTAGTTGTTTTATTGTCCACCACCATTCACGACTGGATGTGGCAGGACTGCAGAGCTTTGATCTGATCCGTTGGTTGTGGGTTCGCTTTGCTCTGTCTAAAGCATGCTGCTTCCGCTGTTTAGCATGTATGTAGTCCAGTGTTGTAGCTTCACCAGGTTGGCACTTCATTTTTAGGTGTGTCTGGTCCTGTTCCTGGCATACTCTTCTACACTCCTCATTGAACCAGGGTTGGTCCGCTGGCTTGATGGTAATGGTAGAGTGAGGGATATGCCGGGCCATGAGGTTACAGATTGTGGTGGAATACAATTCTGCTGCTGCTGATGGCCCACAGCGCCTCATGGATGCCCAGTTTTGAGCTGCCAGATCTGTTCTGAATCTATCCCATTTAGCACGGTGGTAGTGCCGCGCAACACGATGGAGGGTGTTCTCAGTGTGAAGACGGGACTTTGTCTCCACAAGGACTGTGCGGTGGTCACTCCTACCAATACTGTCATGGACAGATTCGTCTGTGACAGGCTGATTGGTGAGGATGAGTTCAAGTAGGTTTTTCCCTCGTGTTGGTTCTCTCACCATCTGCCGCAGGCCCAGTCTGGCAGTTATGTCCTTCAGAACTCGGCCAGCTCGGTCAGTAGTGGTGCTACCGAGCCACTCTTGGTGATGGTCATTGAAGTCCCCCACCCAGAGTACTTTCTCTGCCCTTGCTTCTTCCAAGTGGTGTTCAACATGGAGGAATACTGATTCATCAACTGAGGGAGGGCAGTAGGTGGTAATCAGCGGGAGGTTTCCTTGTCCATGTTTGACCTGATTCCATGAGACTTCGTGGGGTCCAGAGCCAATGTTGAGGACTCCCAGGGCCATGCCTTCCCGACTGTATACCACTCTGCCGCCATCTTTGGTGGGTCTGTCCTACCGGTGGGACAGGACCTACGCAGGGATGGTGATGGAGGAGTCAGAATTTCTCAATCAAATTTTCCTACAAAGCATTTATATAGGACATTTTGACCTATATTATTATTAATGTTATGACTAACAAATTGTGAAGTTAAAAATGTATTGCTATGCAATTTCACCACTGTTAGTTTATACATATGTTACCCTGTTGGAACTGCCAATTGTGTGAATTTGTTACTTAGCCATAGTGCACGATCAATAAAAAGGAATCCCATTAAGGAGCATTACATAATCCAGAAGCTGCTGTTTTAGCACAGATCATGACTTCACCTGTTGTTAGCTTTAATTCCCTGTACCAGTAGGTGGTGTTCAAGCACTGTTTATGTGTTGCAGTACTTCTCATAATAATGCAACAAAATTCCACAATATTAAGCTACTGTACCTGATTTAAGTTGACATGTAGACTATCATCCAAAAGACATCAATTGTATGATAAATGTATATGGTAACATGACTGCCTTGTTTAAAATGCCAGACATGCCTTGAAAATTAAAATTAAAATCATTAAATAGCCTTGTTACTCTTTAAGGCATGATGGATTTTACTCTTTACAATTCCTACTTCATCTATGTTTTCTGCAATTGATATTTTCAATTAAATTTAATGATGTTGAAATTAAAAAAAACTACAGTGGTTTCAGGCTAATACAGACAAATGAGGTTGATAGTCAAATATTGAGTTATCTTTGGCACCCGCTACCTTGTGACAAAGGTGTTTAATTATCATATCGGACTGCCAAATAAATGAAATTAAAGAATGATTTTGTACTTCACCTCTGATGGTATATATTGAATTGATGACAAAGTTTATGTTATCTGGGTGAACTATTGTCCTCACTGATTGAAAACAGGCATATTTAATTGTATTGAGGAATATGCTTGAGGTGCACAGGAAACATGAGAAGAACTAAGACTGAAGCAAAATTGAGTCAAAAGCACACAGGTTTAAACTTACATTCAAAGTCATGGCATGAAGTATTTGCTACTATTTTAAGAAGAACATTTTTCAAATTTAACTTACACAGCTAAAGTGAACAAATTAATCAAAATATCATATATTAAAAAGTAGCTTTTACTTTTCAGATGCATATATTTTCTGAAATAAAAACATTATTTATGACATCAGTGATGAAATAAATGTGCAAAAATATATATTTTGTCCTCAATGAATTGTACAATTAATATGGCACCAACTACATAGAGCATTTCCCTATATGTTTAAGCTAATGCCTAAACGCTCTCATACAGTTTTCCACCAAAGCACACCTCATGAAGACACTAATTTTCAGTCATGTACATGAAAAATTCATGACGATCTTGTCAGAAATTTGTGGCTGAAAGGCACCGTCAAATTTGATGTAACCTTGCAATTTTTTTTCCTTTATGGCTTAGAGCCTTTGTAGAAATTTTAAAGGGCATGGAGAAAATGGAAGATTTACAGCATTCTGTTTTAAAGTAGAAGCAATTAACTCTCCAGCAGTGCAGAAAACAGCTTTTGAGATGTATTTATTGATGTGTAGATTTTGTCGTACTGTGACATTTTAAGACAAATTGCTGTAGCAGTAATTAAGGCTGCTGCAGGTGAGTTGACAAGTATAATGCAATGATGAAAGACCCGAGTAAAGGGCAAGTGGACGAGATTGGCCAAGATGGAACAATCTATAGAGCCTCAGTATTTTGTTCCTTCACATTGATTTCTCAATCAAAATTACCTTTGGATCAGCGGTGAAGATTATTAATGTAAAGCATTTAAGATTTTCCAAGTGCAGCTCTAAATGTAAAAGGGTATCCTTTATTGCTACTTTTGATAGGAATGTGTTGGACAAAATTTAGATATTCAGTTTGGATCCCCACACCCATTTAACCAAATTGGAACTCTTCTTTTCATTTTCTTTCTATATACTGTGAAAAATCACAAGAAAAGGCACAAAAACATTCAAAGAAATGATCAATTTACAACTTCAACCATCAGATACCTGTCAGCTTCAACTTGTAAACTGGGAAAGGCATGACGAGAGATGTTAAGATGGTGCCCAGCTAAAGGAATTGTGTATTTTTCCCTCTGCTAATTTTCTCCCCTCTATCTTTTCTCCTGAAGGCATTGACTCCTTGCAAGAGACAGTTCCATGGGTGCCAAGTATCCCACAGTACCTCACCTAAGAATGCTTTTATTAATTTCAGCAGGCAACTCGACTGCAGGGGAATGTTCAGACACAAGCACTGCAGTACAGGTTACTGGACTGTGATTGAAAGCCAGAACCACGGCTGAAATTCCCGAACCCAAGGGCGCTGAGGTCAGTTGTAGTGCTGCTGAGATGAGCTAACTCAGCACAGATTGGCAATGAAACTGAGGATAGTTGCAATGGAGAGAGAGAGAGTTTAGGGGCTGGATATGACAGAAGAATTCCCTATTATATATATCACCTGCATCCTCTCCAAGAGTGTGAGAGAGTTATTAAAAGTGTCTCCCTAGATATATGAGCAGTATTCACGACTTGCATGTAGTATTCAGTCTTGGGCTTTTTGGAGAGTCAAGAGTTGTCGAGGAGAAAAGAAGTGTTTGGAATGAAAGAGGAAACTGAGCTTCTTGAATACAGTCTTAGCACTGGAGGAGGCGTGGAAGCCCCATTTGAGGTCAAAGTAGCTTGTAAAGCCAAGAATGTCAATAGATGACTAAAAGGAAGCCATCAATGGCTAGACGTGCTAGCTGTGACTGGATTTACAAGCAACATAAAGAAACTTGTCATCCCCTTGCAATGACAGCAGGATCCATGGCAAGTGCAGGCCATTTATGTATGTCACATATCAGAGACATTGCAGCATCTCGCAAGGATTGCTAATTTAAATACTAAGCGTGCGCTTCCTGTGTGGATTAAGCATTGTGCAAGAAACGCGTTGCTGCAGTGCTGGTATACCTGACACAGCAGCAGATTTAAAGAGTCACTGCTGTGCCTGAAAAGGAAACTGAGCCGTGTATAAGTGGTCCAATAGCTAACTTTCCAAACTGGGAAGAAGAGGGACAAGGCTGAAGTGCGAAGCAGCTAGACCAGAGGGAGGATTTCTTCTTTTACAGAGAAGGACCTGTAGGTGATGCTGCAGGAAGTGCAGCAAAGAAGGTTTTCATCATTGGATCCGAGGGCATCCCCTCAGAAGACTGCAGTAAGGCATGTATGGGTTGAGGTCACTGAACAGGTCAATGCGGTGTCCCTGGTGAGGAAGGTGGTGACTCAGATCCAGAAGAAATTTTCCACCCTCAGGAAGTTTGTTGAAGTAAGTGTATTGATTATTCAGCTGCTTTAAATTAAATGGCATGGCATGCCTGCAACATATACTTTCAACTCAAACAGCTGCACCTGGACTTTGCATGCAAATGTTTACTAATTTGGTAAATCCAGCTTAACTCACCCTATCACAAGGCACTACATATTGATGTATAACAAACCTTGCATTTTTATAAGGACATCTTATAATGTTGCAGCTTATTTAGATGCCTGGACAATAGCAGTAGCATAGAAGTTCAGAGAATTGGTAACCTTCATTTCCACCAATAGGACAGTCCTTTTGGTTGACTATGGCTGCAGCTCAACTTTGACCACATGGCAATATTTGGTGACAGCACCCCTATTCTGTACCTCATCAAACATTGATCTTCAGCGAGGTCCAGGTAGCTGTGCCGATACACTTCCCCCTGGGGCAGGTGTTTAGCGCAGTACTGCATCTCACATGCTGTTGATGCTCCCTTGTGGCATTTTCCGCCATCTGTTCAGTTGAAACTACACCAATTTCTTGTTATCAGAAACACAGTGTAAAAAAAATAGTAATATGGTGATTTCACGGCCAGAGCTTCACCAGGTCTGGCTACAAGTAAATATCTATTTTTTGGAATTTATTTTATGTACATCTGTATATGTTCCTCTCCACCTGAATTCAACAACCATTAAGAAATAATTAACAAGTCCTTAACAAGATGGCTTCACCTCTGCATTTGTTGATTACTTTTCCACCCTTTACCCATCCAAGGAATGTATAAAGTGGCAAGAATAATGTGTTTGAGGGCAACTTTATTCTTCAATGGTTTTAAGGTGGAAAATTACTATGAAATTGGCACAAATTGATGCTGGATGTTGTCTTTCACCATCGGATCAGTTCAGTGGGTAACTAGCTAATATGTTTTCTGGAGTATCTTGTAGGTTATTAATCCCTGTGATGTAGATTTTATTTGTACCATGACTTGAATTTAACCATAAATTTTATTTTTACCATTTTATTAAAAAAATAATGTTTTCTATTCTGAATTCTTGCTGAAATGAACTATAACATGGAACAGATAAACCACTGCAATCTCTGAGTCCTCTAGCAGGATTGCTTTTTTATATCAGTCAATTGAAACACTTTCATGTGCAAGTATTTAATTAAGTCTTATCTTGATGATGAAAATCATCTGTTTCTTGACTGTATACCACCACATAAGCCTAGAAATCATCATGTACAATAGTAGTTTAGAAATGTTTAATCAATTTGTGTGATATTACATTAAAATTACCCACTTATTTATCCCTCAGTAAAATATAGAAAACAGACTAGCAAATGTCTTGTTCTGTTCAGGTTTCAAATTGTGTAGTGTCAGCTTTGGCTCTGAGTCAGAACGTCATGTGTTCAAACCCCACTCTAGGGACTTGAGTACATAATCTAGCCAGACAGTCCAGTGTAGTAATGAAGGAGTGCTGCAGTGTTGGAAGTGCTGTCTTTCAGATGAGACATTAAATTGAGCCCCTGTCTTTCCTCTGACGTGGGCGTAAAAGATCCCACTGTAATGTTTCCCCATGGCGGGAGTACGTGCAACCATGCAAATGGCCTGAGATAGAAAACTGAGCACTTACTACTCCTCTCAGGTGCAACATGCCTCAAAACATAGGGCCCAAATACAATCATTATACAGCCTTCTGGACACTGAATTTAGTTGATCTACCTTTCAGCAACCACTAGGCAAATTGGAGGGGTGGACAGACCGCTTGTTCTCCTGGTTGGGAGAAATGTATCATTTAAATGGCAGCTACATGAACCAACACAGGAGAACAGTGATTCTATCTGCCCAATGGTCTCATTCAGCTGGGCTCAGTTTTTTGGACATGAGCTAATCATGGTTCTTGGGAGTTCGTCGGGTGGGAGCTATTTCACAAAACTGGTCAAAGCAGCAGTATTAGATTTGTTTTGTGGGGGAATCATTTCTAATTTATATGCATTGTAATATTTCAAAGTCTTGATTTAAAATGAGCTCCTCACCAGTGAAGTTATTGAAGATAAACCTGTTAAGCTCAGGGCAATTACTTCTCCAGCTACCCTTAATTTTAAGCCTTATTCAGTGGAGTTCAGATTGAGTCTGGAAGCTATTACATGCTGAGATAGCCCTCAATTGAGCATTGCCAGCACACATTTACAAGGAACTGAACTGATTTATTTTGACTTTCTGTTGAAGCTACGCTGAAAAAGAATTTAGTACCGAACCACTTTTTAAAATATATTTCTGGCAGGCATTGCGATTATACTATCAGTCGGCTCCTTGGACACATTGGATTATACCTGTTGGATATGATTTATTTTTTCTCAGCCAACTATCTGGAAATCAAAGGTATAACATAGGAAGACCCATTAAAAACACTGGAGATACTCTGTAATGATTCCGATGACTCATTTAAACCTCAGCAACTACAAAGAACCCTTTTGTGACAGTGCCACCATAATACGTCTAAAAAAAACCTGTAAATAACATGCACAATTAGGAAACAACACAGAGTGATCAAAACAAACCTTTACATAATACACAAAAACAAGGGAAATGGGGACAAATATACAACTTTACCTAATCATACAGGCCTAGAAATGTCATGCATTTAGTTGCACTGCTTTTACACCATTGGAAAATGAGTTGCACTTGCTGAAGATATTAACAGCAGAGTTTCCTGGGTGAGCTCATTTGCTTATTCATTGGAATAGTGATTAGTGTAAAACCTGTGTAAAATGGGAATAATGTACTCGGTGCTTGGAAATTAGAGTGCCGCCTTTAAACAGCAAGTTCTGGTTGCAGACCGCAGCACCAAGCTGGGGGAGCAGAAGACAATTAAGGAACAGTGCTTGATTCAGTCAGTTGACTGTCAGATAGCGTCACTGTTCTTGGGGCTATTCACAAGAATGTCTAACACAGGACAATTTGGCAGAGGCAGGCAAACAAGGGACAAAGCCAGGACACGGGGCAGAGAATAAAGTGCCACAGTTTCACAGAGTCAAACCTGCAAACCCTCTTTGAGCAGAGGAGAGATAGACTGCTAGGTGTCTGCAGCAGGAAACCTATAAAATGATCACTTGTGTCATGTGAAGGGAGGTGGCATTAGCACTCAATGCCAACTTTCTTACCCCTTCATGGCCTCACTCTTCCCCATCTCTGTAACCTCTTCCAGGTCTACAACCCTCCTGAACTCTCCATTCCTCTGACTGTCTTTCTTGTGCATCTCCCACTACCTTTGCCTAACCATTGGCGGCTGTGCCTTCAGCCATCTAGGTTTCACACTCTGGAATTCCCTCCCTAAACCCCTCACCATCTCACTTTCCCTCTCTTCCTTCAAGACCCTTCTTAAGGCCCACTTCTTTGAACGAGCTTTTAGTTACCCCTCCTAATATCTCCTTTCGCTCCACATCCATTTTCTTGATTAAGCTTCTGTGATGTACCTTGGGACATTTTAAAGGCTGTATATAAATGCCAGTTGTTAGTTGTTGCTGATGTTATTATAGAGTCATACAGGACAGGGTGCTCTTATTCAGTGCTGACTTATTCAATTAGCTTATAGTTATTGGCACTGTAATGCAGGAAGGCTGATGTGTTGTCATGTTTTAGGATGGATACTGAACCGAAGAATTGATCTTTTATTTGAAAGTGGTGTCGAAGGCAGACTGTGTTAACTAGAAGAGAAGACTTCAGTGATGAGATGTGCTCAGATGCTCCATATTACAGTTACTGAGGAGTCCTCTGAGTGCAGGTCATTGTGATGCTTTCCTCAGTCTAGCGCTTGAATGTCTCTCTTATTTATTGGTGACCAGAACACTGATCATTACCTCCTGACATTTGAATCGTTTGGCTATGTAGTTCAACATCTTATTGGCTTCATTGATTGCTGCTCTGCATTGATTGAATATATTTAGCATCAAATCTACTAAAACCCCTGGGTCTCCTACAGCTTCATTCTTTAGCTACTTCAACACCATTCATGGAGTACATGTGTCATCTATTTTCCTTCCTATTTGTAGCACGTTACAACTTGTCTGCATTACAGGCCACTGTGTCTCTGAAGAGTTGAAAGAAACACAATTTTCATTGCCCTATCAAAGGGCATGAAGGAGATCAAAATGTAATAATTCAACTGTTGCACTGCAAGAGGAATGAAGATTGCGGGGACTGAAAGGCTGTGATCTGAGTATACAAAATTAGGGTTATGGTTCTGGTGATTGTCCACGCTGTGAATAAATTGGTTAAGAAGACTAAAGACAAGCAGGTGAGAGTGACTGCCCTTGACATTAAGGCAGCATTTGACTGAGTGTGGCATCAAGGAGCCCTAGTAAAACTGAAGTCAATGGGAATCGGGTGGAAATCGCTCCACTGGCTGGAGTCATATCTAGCACAAAGGAAAATGGTTGTGGTGGTTGAAGGTCAATCATCACAGCCCCAGGACATCACTGCAGGAGTTCCTCAGGGCAGTGTCCTAGGCTCAACCATCTTCAGCTGCTTCATCAATGACCTTCCCTCCAACATAAGGTCAGAAATGGGGATGTTCGCTGATGACTGCACAGTGTTCAGCGCCATTCACAACTCCTCAGATAATGAAGCAGTCCATGCCCGCATTCAACAAGACCTGGACGACGTTCAGGCTTGGGCTGATAAGTGGCAGGTAACATTCGCGCCACACAAGTGCCAGGCAAAGACTATCTCCAACAAGCGAGAGTCTAACCACCTCCCCTTGACATTCAACGGCATTACCATCACCGAATCTCCCACCATCAACATCCTGGGGGTCACCATTGACCAGAAACTTAACTGGACCAGCCACATAAATACTGTAGCAACAAGAGCAGGTCAGAGGCTAGGTATTCTGTGGCGAATGTCTCAACCTCCTGACTCCCCAAAGCCTTTCCACCATCTACACGGCACAAGTAAGGAGTGTGATGGAATACTCTCCACTTGCCTGGATGAGTGCAGCTCCAACAACACTCAAGAAGCTCGACACCATCCAGGCCAAAGCAGCCCACTTGATTGGCACCCCATCCACCACCTTAAACATTCACTCCCTCCACCACCGGCGTACCGTGGCTGCAGTGTGTACCATCTACATGATGCACTGCAGCAACTCGCCAAGGCTTCTTCGGCAGCACCTCCCAAACCCGCGACCTCTTCCACCTAGAAGGAAAAGGGCAGCAGGCGCATGGGAACACCACCACCTCCAAGTTCCCCTCCAAGTCACACACCATCATGACTTAGAAGTATATCGCCGATTCTTCATCGTCGCTGGGTCAAAATCCTGGAACTCCCTACCTAACAGATCTATGGGAGTACCTTCACCACATAGACTGCAGCGGTTCAAGAAGGCGGCTCACCACCACCTTCTCAAGGGCAATTAGGGATGGGCAATAAATGCCGGCCTTGCCAGCGACGCCCACATCCCATAAACAAACAAAAAAAAAGCAATCACGTAGCATTGTTTTGTGCCAATTGATTGTCAGAATTTTCTTGTTATAAAGGCAATTGATGGAATCATTTTACCATTTTAAATAAGTGTCACTTCGGTGAAATGTAGGAAGTCATTATAGGAGTATGTTTTCTGATGAAATTATGACAGGGTTAAGTGTTAGAAGCCTAGAAATGACTGTTGATGACATTAGAGGATGAACAATTAGTTTATTCAAAAGACATTCATTTATCTGCGATATTAATGGAGGCTTTAATTCATTTAAAAGAAATGGGTTAACTCCTGTGTTAAAGCAGCAGCTGAGAAATATCAAACAAAGGTGTTAAGCATTCATCCACTAATATCACCAACAGCAACTTCCAGGCTAAGGAGCTTTTAAGTACAATTGTCCAGAAAGGATGATAAGGATGATTGCAAGACTTTAGGCCTTAAGTTATGGGAGACTTGAAGAGCTAACCTTGTTTTCTTTGGAGAAAAGCAAATGGGGGAGAACAATATTCAGTTCTTTAAACGGCTGAGGCATGAATAATGTAGATATAACTTGGTTACTTAACTTGGACTGTGGCCCCAAATCTAGAAGACAAGACTACAAACTAAAAAAGACACAGGCATGACTAAAACAAATTCTCAGTGTATTGAATAGTTGGAATAATTTCCAGCAATGCAAGTTAATGATATGCTGGTTAACCCCTTTTAAAAAGAGCACTTTGGAATGTGTTCCACTCCACCTAAATAGGGTAACTGTCAAAGCCTGGTGCCATAGCGAGATCCCACCAAGCCATGACACATCAAGCCAGTTTAGCAGTACACATGGGCACAACTGCTGTTCTCTGGAATCCGTCTCCAGGCTTTACAACCCTATACATCCAGAAAGATTCACTCACTACTACAATATACCATGTATTCTATGCCATGCATACTATATAGTATGGATGTAAAGAAAGAACTTGCATTGATATAGCACCTTTCATGACCTCAGGACGTCCCAAAGCATTTACCCAGCCAATTATATACTTTTTGAAATGTAGTCACTGTAGAGAAACAAGGTCCCACAAACAGCAAAACTGGAGGAGGGCTAATTTCAGCGAATTGAGGAGGGATCTGGCCTGGGTAAATTGGAGTCAAAAGACTGGCAGCCAGAAATTTAATAGAGCAATGGGTGGCCTTCAAAGAGGAGATGGTTCGGGCACAGTCCAGGTACATTCCTACAAAGAGGAAAGGGAGGGCAACCAAAGCTAGAGCTCCCTGAATGACGAAGGAGTTGGAGAGTAGGATGAAGCAGAAAAAAGGGGCGTATGACAGCTTGATAATACAAGGGAGAATCAGGCTGAATATAAGTACAGAGGAGAAGTGAAAAAGGAAGTATGAGGGGCAAAGGGACAGTATGAGAATAGTTTGGAGACTAACATAAAAGGGAATTCAAAGGTCTTCTATAGGCATATTAACAGAACAAGGGTTGTCAGAGGAGCAGTGGGGCCGATTAGGGACCAAAATGGAGATCTGTTGGTGAAGGCAGAAGACATGGCTGAGGTACTAAATGAATACTTTGCATTGGTGTTTACCAAGGAAGTGGACTTTGCCAAAGTTATGGTAAATGAGGAGGTTGCGAGGATACTGGATGAGATAAAAATAGATAAAGAGGAGGTACTAGAAAGGCTGGTGGTAATTAAAGTAGATAAGTCACAATGTCCGGATGAGATGCATCCTAGGTTGCTGAGGGAAGTAAGGGTAGAAATTGCAGAGGTGCTGGCCACAATCTTCCAAGTCTCCAAAGATACAGGGATGGTGCCAGAGGACTGGAGGATTACAAATGCTACACCAGTGTTTAAAAAAGGGGAGAATGATAAACGTGGAAATTACAGGCCAGTTGGTGGTGGGGAAGCTTTTAGAAACAATAATAAGGGAGACAATTAACAGCCAATTGGACAAGCATGGACTAATAAAGGAGAGCCAGCACAGATTTGTTAAGGGCAAATTGTATTTGACTAACTTAATTAAGGGGGAGAAATTCAGTATCACCCCGTTTGGGGCGCGATTATCGGCCGGGCGCAAAGTTTAGCGCCTGGCGCTAATTATCGCCTCCGACTGCAAACTTGGCTTTTATTGCCCCTGGAGGTGATTGGAGCGCTAAATCAGGCGCTGCACACCTGTCTTAAGGCGCAAAGGCCGAGGAGCGAGGCGCTACCTCAGAGTGCGGGCGCAGCGCAGGTGATGTCAATTAGTGATGGAACACAGACACACTGGCGCCGGACAGTTCTTAAAGGGGAGGGTCGATCTTGCTCTCCAGCCACACCCTGCTCATTAGAACCTTGAATCTTGGCCTGGAGAGACCTGTGACTACATTTTCCAGCCAAGGACTATGGAGAGGGTGAGAGAATGGGCTCAGCGCTTCAGCGAGCGGGCCTTGGAGGCTCTGGTTGGTGTGGTGGAGCGCAGAAGATCTATACTCTACCCTGAGAGTGGCAGGAGGCCTTTGCCGCGCGACTACAGAAGAGTGTGGAGGGAGGTGGCTCAGCACATCTCCTCCAGGAGCATGGTGACCAGGACCCATACTCAATGTTGCAAAAAGTTCAACGACCTCACTCGGGTCGTCAGGGTGAATGGCTTTTTTTCAATACCTCTCCATCCCACCATCTCAACCTCACTCTATGGCCAGAGGGTCTTAAAACCCCAATGCCCAACACTCATCCAACAACTATGGCCCTCTCATGAAGCACACACGCACATTCAACACTTTGCATACAGTAAGGGCTATTCAACTATGGGAGGCACATCAGGCAAGACCATGGCTGCATACATTAAGGGCAATTCAATTATGGGAGGCACATCAGGCAAGACCATGGCTGCATACATTAAGGGCTATTCAATTATGGGAGGCACATCAGGCAAGACCATGGCTGTATATTTACTCAGACGCCATCCTTTTTCTTGCAGGCCAAGCTATCTCATAACAGGAGACAGCAGCAATGGACATGTGGAGGGCGGCCTCAGCTGCAACCCCTCAGCGATCTTGAGGCGCGCGTCCACAGGATTGTGGCAAGCCAGGTGATCGGTCCCGTCACCCCTGGAGAGGCCGACCCCGTTCGGGACAGCAATGCTAAGGTCATCAGCTTTCTCTCCTCTCTCATTCCACTTGTCCCTCACAACACCAGCCTTTGACACTTTCAATCCAACTTACTAAATCGCTTCACTCCTTCCTCCATTACTGCCCCCCTGTCCTCACGTTAAAGCCACTCTTGTACCTACCTGCTTTCAGATGGTGATTCACCAGCTGAGGAGACGGGCCCTGAAGCTGCCAGTGGGAGTGAAGCTGAAGGCAAGGAGGAAGAGGAAGCCGGAGCATCAGCGCCACCCTCTTCCGAGGAAGCCCATGCCCACACTCCCATGCCCATGTCTTCCCTGGAGGGAAGCAGGGGGGAAGGGTCTGATGAGGGTGAGGCTCCAGGACCCAGCGGGCTGCAGCAATGCGATGTGGCTAGGGAAGCTCGGGGGCCTTCTCCCCGGAGGGAGAGTAGGCCAGCGAGTCCTGCTGCACTGGACGCAGAGGAGGAGCGGCTCATCGCTGAAATGAACACCCAGGCGGTGGATATGCACACTCAGCTCATGGGTGCAGTGGGAAGGGTGCCCGAATGCATTGATGCACTGGCAAGGAGTGTGGAGCACTTCGCTGTAGCACAGGCGGATGCCACGCTAAAGCTTAGTGCTGCAATTCAGTCACTGGCTGCCGTGATCCAATCTCAGACTGCTCTCATGCAGACTCAGATTGAGGCCACGTGAGCACTGACTGCTGCCATTGTCGCTGGTTCAGACACATTTCCCCGGGGCTCTCACCGTGCCGCAGCAGGCCAGCAATCTGTGCTCCAGCAGATTGCTCCGGATGCTGATGTGCTGCCCCGTGGGAGTGCCAGTGTATCGGTCGAGCAGGGAGGTGCTGTCCTCTCTCAAGATGACAGCATTCCTGCTGCCACCACTGTCACTTCCCCATTGCACTTGCCACCGCCTGTAGCCCAGACTGCTGCCGCCCATGCAGTCTGCAGCCAGGCCCTCCAGGCCCAGAGCTGGTCGAGGCTGTCCTTCAAGGGCATCTGCAGTCTCAGGTTCTGACAATCAGCAGCCTTCCAGCAGCCTTGCTGCAGCCACTGGGGCCCCATTACAGAGGAGCAGTAGGGTGGGAAGGGGGGAAGTGCGCAAGGGAAGCAGATCAGCCTCGAAGGGCAAAAAGTAGGAGGTGTGACGAAATGTTGGTCAATTTTTTATTAAAGGCCGAGGTTTGGTTTAGTGTTTTGGACATTATCTCCAGGTTGTGAGAACCAGTTATGTTAATGAATGATTTTTTGTGTTTGTTTCTATTAGTTTGTCATGAAGAAATTACACACACAGGGCTGGATTTTGATACTGGGGCGGGTTGGGGGTCGTGTTACCCGCATTTCATGTTATCCACCCGACTGCAATTTGATGTGGGAGATTGATGCAATTTTCACCTAATTGGGCAATTGAGTTCCAGCATGTGGGAACCCATGAACCAATTAGTGGTTTCAGTCTGAAAGTCACCTCTGATGATGTCATCATTGCAGCTGCATTGAAGGTCTTCAGAGATTGCCTGGCCTTTGCTGTGAGTGGACCTGGATGCAAAATGAGCAGCAGCTGAGAGAGAGAGAGAGAGAGAGAGAGAATTTTTTTTGCATCCAGGTCCTCTCACAGCAAAGGCCAGGCAGTCTCTGAAGACATTCAATGCAGCAGCATCAGAGGCGACTTTCAGACCTAATACTACTACTACCTTCATCACATCTCCGTTGTAATAGTGGACCTGCAGCTGATAGTCAGCTATCCACTTGTGCTCCCGCCAGGTTTCACTGGCGTGTTTCACACCAGGCGTGCTTCACGTTGGAAAATGGCATTACAGAGCCAATTTAGGGCTTGTTAAGGGCTTTAATGGCCTCTCCCGCCTCTTGGAGGTGGGACGGAGTCGGGAACCCCACACACGATTTTATCAAAATTGCGTGGAGGCGGGATGGAGGCGGTATCAGGTCCGCCCGCCACTTTTCGCAATTTTAACCCCCCACACGCCTCCAAACCCGCCTCCACGGCCCTATGAAAATCCAGCCCACAGAGTTTGTAAAATAAAAAAGTTTTTGTATTCAAAATGTACAGGTTTGGCCTTTGGAATCATTGCTGCCTTGGCCAGCTTAGGGGTTGCAGGTTGGTTTCATTCATGTTGTTCTCCATGCCAGAAGCCATTTCCTCAGTAGGGGCCTAGAAGCGGCTTGTTATCAGCCGTTGACGGACGGCCCTTCCAGTTTCACCATTGTGGGCCTCCCTCTCGCTTTGGTGCTGCTGATGATCATCCTCCTCCTCTTCCTCCTCCTCTTCCTCTTCCTCCTCCTCCAGTGGTGCTCCAAGGCCTGGTGGCATTGGCTGGGTCCTGAGGATTGCCAGGTTATGTAGCATGCAGCACCCAACTATGAAGAGGGAGACTCGCTCAGGCGAGTACTGCAGGGCTCCTCCTGAGTGGTCCAGACAGCGGAACCGTTGCTTGAGCACACCAATCGTCTGCTCAACGATGTTCCTGGTGGCGAGATGGCTCTCGTTGTACTGCAGCTCAGCAGGGGTGTTGGGGTTATGGAGCGGTGTCATCGGCCAGGTGCACAGTGGATAACCGTTGTCCCCGAGGAGCCAACCACTTGGATGATGCGGTGCCTGGAAAAGTTCTGGCACAGCAGTCTGGTGCAGGATGAAAGCATCGTGGCTGCTGCCAGGATAGCAGGCATTGACAGCGAGTAAACCTCTGCATTCTCATGCGGTGCCCGCAATGCCACATGTGTGCAGTCAATGGCGCCCTGCACCATGAGGAAGCCCGCTATCCTCGCAAAGCCCGATGTGCGTTCATGCTGTTTGGCCCGGGTCATCCTTTATAGAGAGCATTTGTGACCTGACGGATACAGCAATGGACTGCGAACTGGGAGATATTGGCGATGTCCCCAGTAGCTGCTTGAAAGGAGCCGGTGGCATATAAGTTCAGAGCCACTGTGACCTTCACTGCCACAGACAGAGACATCCTGGTCCTCAGTTGAGGCTGCAGATCTGGCTGCAGCAGGTGGCAGAGCTCAGTGACCACCTCCTTGCTGAAGCGCAGCCTTTGCAAACACTGGTCCTCAGACAAATTAATGTAGGAGAATTGTTGGCGAAATACCCTGGGAAAGGTAAGGTCTGCTGTACAGAGGCCTGGTGGCCCTCCTCCATCTGGCCATGATTGCCACTCTCTCTCTGCGTCTCTGTTGCCTCTGATTCTGCAGGCGCAGGCGCAGGACGATGCCCCGAATCAGTGCAGCCCCCACAGTCTCTTGGTAATCGAAGTAATGAAGGTCAAATCCAAAAGTACCTGCAAAGTGATGCGCAGTAGCCAAAACTACATCACACAGCGTTGACTCTATGCAGAAGTCTCTCCTTCTCTCAGAATCTCTCTCTCTGTCAGAATGAGTGGTGCAAAAATGTCTACCACAGAAAAAGCCAGGAAGAGGCCGCTTTTAAATAGCGCCCCCCCAGCCCCTCACTGACTGGGAAATGTTCCAGTCTCCTTGTCGTTGCTTGTGCCAGGCGGAAAGGAGGGGGGCACCACTCAATATCTGGTCCGAGGCACCACAAGGGCATTGCACGCTCCACTGATGTCAAGATCTGCGGGCACAGGAGATCGGGGCAGTAGTGTTTAGCCCCGCCACAAAATGTCTGGTCAATTTCGATCGCCGCGCCCGGGCGCTAGTTGCTTTGCGCCCCATTAGCGGCCTCTAAAGGCGCTAGTGGGAGGCGCAAACCAACTGAATTTTTCCCCTTACGTTTTTTGATGAGGTAACAGAGAGGGTGGATGAGGGCAATGCAGTTGATGTTGTGTTGTTGGACTTTCAAAAGGAGTTTGATAATGTACCACATGTTAGGCTTTTTAGCAAAATTGAAGCCCATGGGATAAAAGGGGCAATAGCAGCATGGATACAAAATTGGCTAAGGGATAGAAAACAGAAAGTTGTGGTGAATGGTTTTTTTTTGGACTGGAGGGAGGCAATGTTTTTTGGGTGCATGGCCCCTTTATGGGGACCACTGCTGTTTTTGATATACTTTAATGACTTGGACTTGGGAGTACAGGGCACAATTTCAAAATCTGCAGATGACACGAAACTTGGAAGTGTAGTAAACCGTGAGGAAGATAGTTATAGACTTCAAGAAGACATAGACAGGCTGGTGGAATGGGGACACATGGCAAATTAAATTCAATGCAGAGAAGTGTGAGGTGATACATTTTGGTAGGAAAAATGAGGAGAGACAATACACACTAAACGGTACAATTTTAAAGGGGGTGTAAGAACAGAGAGACCTGGGGTGCTTGTGCACAAATCTTTGAAGGAGGCAGGACAGGTTAACAAAGCAATTAATAAAGCATATGGGATCCTGGGCTTTATAAATAAAGGCATTGAGTAGAAAAGCCAGGAGTTATGCTAAACCTATAGAAAACACTAGTTCGGTGCCAGCTGGAGTATTGTGTCCAATTCTGGGCACCACACTTTAGGAATGTCGTGAAGGCTTTGGAGAGGTTACAGAAGAGATGGTTCCAGGGATGAAGGATTACAGTTATGTGGATAGACTAGAGAAGCTATGGTTGTTCTCCTTGGAGCAGAGAAGGCTAAGAGGAGATTTGATAGAGGCATTTAAAATCTTGAAGGATTTAGATAGAGTAAATAAAGAGAAACTGTTTCCAATGGCTGAAGGGTCGACAACGAGAGGGCTCAAATTTAAGGTGATTGACAAAAGAATCAGAGGCGACATGAGGGAAAAATTTTTTTTATGCAACGAGTGGTTAGGATTTGGAATACTCTGCCTGACAGGGTGGTGGATACAGGTTCAATAGTAGCCTTCAAAAAGGAACATGAAGGAGAAAAAATTGCAGGGATTTGGGGAAAGAGTGGGGGAGTGGGACTAACTGGATTGCTCTTCGAAAGAGCCGGCGCAGACTCAATGGGCCGAATGGCCTCCTTCTGTGCTGTGCTATTCTATGATTCTATGATTCAATGAGATAAATCACCAATGATGTTGGTTAAGGGGTAAATATTGGCCAGGACACCAAAAAAACTACCTATTCTTGAAATAGTGTCATGTGATCCTTAATATTCACCTGAGCCTATTACAGAGCCTCAGTTTTACATCACATCTAAAAGATGGCACCTATGACAGTGAAGCAGTGCAGTGTGGGCCTAGATTATGTGCTTAAGTCTCTGGAGTAGGGCTTGAACCTACAACTTTCTGACTCAGAGGCAAAGGCTGACAACTACAATGAACATTAACGTGTTTTAACCTAAGAACAGCTGTAATAATGAAAAAGAACTGGGTTCATTTTTTGTTGGGAATGGGATTGAAGGTTATTGGGATAAATATAGACTGAGTTAAATATATATGGCATGGAACACAATTCTTTGTGCTGCTGGAACAATGGAAATATCATATATGGAAAGCAGTCAAGCTTGAATAATATGAAGTATGTTCAGGTATATAGTCTGCGATTTTGCCTGATTACCTTTGGGATCAGGGTAGAATTTTGTAGAACTTTCCCTCAGCGGATTAAGTAAATTGGATAAAGCCGTGATGAGACAAACTATGCATGGTCTATGAAATAAGTAGGCTTGATAAGCTGAACGACATTGTCTTGTCCCATGCTTTTGTTAGAATAAAAGCACTGATGGTTGGCACTGATGATGTTCATGGAAAAATGCACATAATTGTGGAATTCAATCCCCAAAACACTGGAATTCTTTTTAATAAAGGAGGAATTTGACTTATTCAATGACTGGGAGTCAGGGGCCCTGAATTTTCCCTTTCATGCTGCACTACTAGAGTAACTTTGTTTTCCAGGGTCAGGGTCATTTATAGGTGCAGGATGGGCTACCAATGCCGTAACTGCTGATCCTTGGGAGCCCACCATTGTGGGGAGGGAAATTGTGAGCCACTGCAGCACGCGATTTGAAATAGTTTAAAGGGAGAAGATGCCACACAAATCAAAACTTTGTGCATAAGTCTGCAGGAGCCAAGTTGTGCATCCTCAGTTGGCAGAGGGGTATGAAGGAGTGGGAGTGCGCAAAACACTTCACAAAGCTTCCTTTGAAGTTCCTCCGCCTGCTTCCCACCACCACAGAAAGTCTATCACCTCGTCCTTGCAGGCGTTCCTTCTGATCGGCAAAGTAGAGGCAAAAGCAGAAGGAAATCCCACAGAGACCTACGTTCTACTTATTCACCGTCATTAACATGTGTGATCTGCCCACAAGGGCATGGTAGGAAAATGAGTGCGACTGTTTCTAGGGATGGAAATTTGACAGGAAGGCCTCCCTGCCCCATTTCCTTATGTTCTTATGTTCCCTTAGTTATACATTCCAGGACTGCCCAAAAATGAGTAAAATCTTGTCCATTGTGTATAAAGCCTTCTAGTTTTCCTTTGATGTTTATATAAGTAGCATTTTGCCTCTGGTAATAAAATATTGTTACAAAGAATACAATGAAGGAGTCACTTGCACTATTGATTTTTATTCATGTTGGAGATAGGAGGTCAAAAAGCATATCCATTAGGAACATCCACAAATCTATTCTCCCATTTCTAGTTTGTGTTGAACTATAATATATAAAGAGCGGGAGAATCTGCTGAGAGGGGCGGATATAAAGAGCGGGAGAATCTGCTGAGAGGAGCGGATATAAAGAGTGGGAGAATCTGCTGAGAGGGGCGGATATAAAGAGCGGGAGAATCTACTGAGAGGGGCGGATATAAAGAGCGGGAGAATCTGCTGAGAGGAGCGGATATAAAGAGTGGGAGAATCTGCTGAGAGGAGCGGATATAAAGCGAGACTGTCCCGGATTCCCACATCTGCAGGAAATGTCTCTGCCTTCAGTCACTCCGGCTCTGAGTCATTGAGCTGGAGTGCGAGTTAGAGACACTCTGAAACATAAGGGACGGAGAGGAATTTCTGGATAGTTTTATCCAGAATACAGTCACACCCCAGAGGAAAGCACAGGTTCAGGAAAGGGAGGGTGTGACTGTTAGGGAGCCGGTTAGTGGAGACTTAGGAGAGGTTGAGAAGGAGGTCCCGAAGACACTGGTCCTGGCCAACAGGTACAATGTACTCGCTACCTGTGAGGACAAGGAGGAAGACTGTGGGGAGAACAGCCACAATGCAGACCAAGGCACCGTGGCTCAGAAGGCTGTCCAAGGGGGGGAAGAGCAGAATAGAAATGTGGTAGTGATAGGGAATTCTATAATTAGGGGGATAGATATCGTCCACTGCAGCAAAGAACGAGAATCCCGAAGGGTGTGTTTCCTACCTGGTGCCAGGGTAAGGGCTATCTCATGGCGGCTGGAGAGAAATTTGGAAAAGGAGGGGGTAAATCCAGTTGTCGTGGTCCATGTCAGAACAAACGACTTAGGTAAGAACAGGGAGGAGGTCCTGCTGAGGGAGTATCAGGAGTTAGGAACTAAATTAAAAAGCAGGACCTTGAGGGTAATAACCAGCCCAAGCCACGTGCAAATTGGCATAGAAACAGTCCGATCAGGAGAATTAACACGTGGCTAAAGGGCTGGTGTGGGAAGGAGGGGTTCCTTTTCATGGGACACTGGCACCAGTACTGGCTGTACCGATGGGACGGTCTCCACCTGAACTATGTCCTAGCGGAAAGGGTAAATAGGCAGGTGGCAAAGGCTTTAAACTAGTAAGACGGGGGGGGGGGGGGGGGGGGGGTGGGGGGGGGAGAGATCTACAAGAAATGAAACCAGCCTAAATATAAACAAAACAGGAAAGGAGAGCATAGGAAAGAGTAAAGTAAGGGAGGACATTGATGGCCAGGGAATAAATAGAGTTATAGAATAGTAGTTTAAAAAGATGGTTAAAAATAAAGAGAGAGGAACTGCTATTAGAAATGAGTTAAACTGTCTGTACAGCGATGCACACAGTGTCTGTAATAAAACAGGGGAGCTGGAGGCAATCATGCATTGCGAGAAACCAGATATAGTAGGGATTACTGAGACATGGTTACAGAAAAATCAGGACTGGGATTTAAACATTGCAGGATTTAACATATTTAGAAAAGCTAGAGAGGGGAAAGGAGAGGTGGAGTATCTACTTATTAGGGATAACATAATATCAGTAGAAAAAAGAGCTGCAGCTACCAGCAAGTGGATAGAAATAAAAGATAATAAAGGGTTAATCACACTAATTGGCGTAGTCTACAGACCACCTAATAGTGGAAGGGAGGTGGAGGAAAAAATATGCAAACAAGTTAGGGAAATGAGTAAAAATCATAAAATAATAATCATGGGGGATTTCAACTACCCAGATATTAATTGGAGAGAAGAGGTATGTAAAGGGGATAAGGGAATGGAGTTCCTACAATGTGTACAGGATTCCTTTCTAACCCAGTATGTAAAAAGCCCAACAAGGGAGGATTTACTATTGGATCTAGTAATGGGGAATGAACCAGAGCAGATAAGGGAAGTAAAAGTAAGGGAACATCTAGGCAATAGTGACCATAATATAATACGCTTTAAGATAATAATTGTGAAAGACATATGTATGACAAAGACCAGGGTAATAGATTGGAGAAAAACTGATTTTTAGGGGCTGAGAATAGTACTTGGGAAAATAAAATGAACAACAGTATTGGCAAACAATGATATAGAACAGCAATGGGAAACATTTGAAATGGTGTTCAACAGAGTCCAGGAAAAATATATTCTGTTAATAAACAAGAACAAGCTAAACACTAATGGGACACCATGGATGAATAAAGCCATAAGGGAAAAATTAAAGGTAAGGAAAGAGGCATACATTAAGTACATGGACAGCAGGGGAGAGCATGATAAGGGAGAATATGAAGAGATTAGGAGAGAAGTCAAAAAAACAATTAGGAAAGCAAAGAGGAACTATGAAATTAAATTATCAAGGAACATAAAACAAAATAGTAAAATATTTTACAGGCACATAAATAAAAAAAGGAAGGTCAGGATGGGAATAGGGCCACTGAGGGGTGCACAGGATAATACCACAGGCTGCAATAGAGAGATGGCAGAAATATTAAATAATTACTTTGCTTCAGTATCAGGGAGATAGAACAGGTGGAGATGACATCGGATGATGAGATTAGTAATGAGTTAACTGCATTTAAAATAAAATGAGGAGATATACTAAATAAACTAATGAAACTCAAAGAGGATAAAATCCCTGGTCTGGACGGATTACAGCTGCGCATTTTAAAAGATTCTAGGGAAGAAATAGCGGAGGCATTACTACACATATTTAGTAATTCATTAGAAAAAGGTGTAGTGCCAGAGGACTGGCGGATAGCTAACGCAATACCTATATTTAAGAAGGGAGATAGAACATGTCCAGGGAACTATAGGCCAGTCAGCTTAACATCAGTGGTAGAAAAATAATGGAATCCCTGCTAAAGGAGAGAATAGAAGAACATCTAGAAACAAAAAATATAATAATAAATAGTCAGCATGGATATCAAAAGGGAAAGTCTTGCTTGACTAACCTAATTGAATTTTTTGAAAAGGTAACAGAGAGAGTAGACAAGGGTAATGCAGTAGATGTAAGGTTTTCAAAAGGCCTTCGATAAGGTACCACATAATAGACTAATGAATAAGATCAGGGAATGCGGAGTCAGAGGACAAGTCGCAGAATGGATAGCTAACTGGCTTCAGGACAGAAAGCAGAGAGTAGGGGTAAAGGGTAGCTATACAGAGTGGCAGAAGGTGGGAAGTGGTGTTCCACAAGGATCAGTGCTGGGACCACTGCTGTTCACAATTTATATTAATGATTTAGACTTTGGAATCAAAAACACAATTTCTAAATTTGCGGATGACACCAAATTAGGGGGCATGGCCAATACTGAGAGGGATGCAACAAATTACAAGAAGACATTAATAAACTTGCAGAATGGGCATATAATTGGCAAATGAAATTCAACACAGATAAATGTGAGATATTACATTTTGGTAAGAAAAATAGGGAGGTCACATATTAAATGGGGTAGAGGAGCAAAGGGATCTAGGAGTACAAATACACAAATCACTAAAAGTATTGACACAGGTTAACAAGGCCATAAAAAAAGCAAACCAAGCACGAGGGTTTATTTCCAGAGGGATAGAATTGAAAAGTAGTGAAATTATGCTAAACTTGTATCGAACCTTAGTTAGACCACACTCAGAGTACTGTGTGCAATACTGGTTGCCATATTATAAAAAGGATATAGAGGTACTGGAGAGGGTGCAGAGAAGATTTACAAGGATGATACCAGAAATGCGAGGGTATAAATATCAGGAAAGGATGAACAGGCTGGGTCTCTTTTCTCTTGAAAAGAGAAGGCTGAGGGGTGACCTAATAGAGGTATTTAAAATTATGAAAGGTTTTGATAGAGTTGATACAGAGAGAATGTTTCCACTTGTGGGGAAGAGCAAAACTAGAGGCCATCAATATAAGATGGTCACCAAGAAATCAAATAGGAAATTCAGAAGAAACTTCTTTACCCAGAGAGTGGTGAGAATGTGAACTCGCTACCACAGGGAGTAGTTGAAGCCAATAGTATAGATGCATTTAAGGGGCAGTTAGATAAGCATATGAGAGAAGGGAATTGCGGGTTATGCTGATAGGGTTAGATGAGGAAAGACGGGAGGAGACTCGAGTGGAGCATAAACACCAGCATAGACTGGTTGGGCCGAATGGCCTGTGTCTGTGCTGTATATCCTATGTAATCGTATGTAACATATAAGTTCTACATACAATATAAACAAATGCAATGAGAATTAAAAATATAAATAAACACAATCCTAAAGATAATACTTACAACTTGCATGCCTATGATAAGCACTTTAATAGGTAAACCTAGTAATAATACTTTCACAATCTTCATTTAATTTACTAAGCATCACTATTCTCTTGACGACTGTTTTCAGAAATGCTGTTAGTAAAAAAACTGCAATATATAAAACAAATATCAGATATGATTCTTTAATTCTATGGATGGCGAGAATTATAACTCTAAAATTAACAGTTCTTTTTTATTGTGAAAAATCATTTAAGTTCTCCATTTTATTTCCCATTTATGAAATGTAATGAAGAAGAAGCCTGCGGCTCTCAAAGGCCAATGGTAAAGATCCAAGCCGATCAGAGACAGGTGCCAGCCACAGATAGCGACTGTCTCACTTGTCCCACAAGGGCTGGCTGGTGTAATGATTGTGTTGCTGTTAAAAGCTTCACCAGAGGCTTTGGATCCCGGTGAAGTCTCACTCTGAAGGCTGCTCTGCCGAAGGTCGTCAATCCTGCTGTCAGTTAACTATAATGTTCCTTCATCCGATTTCACACGATTTTCTCCCTGGATCAGATAACACAGCTGCACTCCAAGTAGTCGTTTTGATTTTTTGTTCTAATTTACACCTCTGGAGATAACTGCTCCTCAAGTGCTAATTGTCTTCAATTAAACTGCCTGCTCTGCTGCATTGATCAAACAGTTAATTGATTGAAGTAGAATACCTGCAACATTGAAACAGCTCTTGTGTGGTTAATGACTCACATTTCTTTATTGAAGTCATTTTCAAAATCCACCCCAAAAATCACATAATTTACGGTCAAATATTTTTTCCCTACAATTGAAAATGACATCTTAATTGTTCTGCATTTCCAGTAATATCTACAGTTCTAAGCTTTTTTTTTATCAGTTATTATTCATATCCATATTTTGTCTGGAAGTAAACTATGTAATGCCACATGACCTCAGATCAATGTAAATCAAAAATGCCAAAAATTAAAACAAAAAAAGTTATTTATTTTCAGCACTTTTTGAGGAAGATACTTGTATGTGTGCAACAAGGGGAAATTAACATACCATAGAAATGCACACATTTCTATGCATCTGGATCCTTTTAGACTGCAAGATCAAAAAGTACATAAAAGATCCCATGGCACTATTTAGAAGAAGGGCAGGGGAGTTCTCCCTGGGGCCCTGGCCTTTATTTATCCCTCAACCAACACCACAAAAAAAATCAAATTATCTGGTCATTATCGCATTACTGCTTATGGGGACATTTTGGCCGTGATTTCGCCTACCTGGGTGGCTTCATGGCGGGAGAGGCCGGTGGTGGGTGGCAACCCCGCTGCTGCATTGAACTCGCTGAAAAATAAGATCTTCCCGTAATGGGCTTTATAAAGCCCACCCTTTGCGTTTCCCGGCCCAATTAAGAGGTGCGGGTATGGTGACATCGGCGGACGACGCGATTCTTGCCATTATATTTAAAGGGGCCATGGCCCCATTTGCAGTCAGTTGTAATTTCACTTAATTCAGTGCTGTCAGTGTGTGTAAGTGTGCACAATGTGCTCCCAACGCCAAAGAGCAGCGCGTCGCTTCAGTGAGGACTCGCTCCATCATCTTGTGGAGGGAGTGAGAGCACGTAGGGAGGTTCTCTTCCCTATGGACGGTAGGAAGAGGCCTCCCCAGCAGACGAAGGCAGCGTGGTTGCAGATTACGCAGGAAGTGACAGGCATGTCAGTGGTCATTCCAACCTGGGTGCAGTGCCGCAAGAGGTTTAATGATCATCTAAGATCAGGAAAAGTGAGTATAAAGCCACACTTAACTTGATGCTGCTGTGCCTGTCATCACATTCTCACCACTCTGCATTGCCAACCCTACTCCTGCACAACGTTACTCACCCCAACATCCCTTGGACCTTCATCCATCCTTCTCTCTATATTGACATTATCAGGTCCCCATATTACTATGCACCCCTCACACTCAGCCTCATCGTAATGCAATGACATCAACTAACAAAACAAAAGGAGGCAACTTGGTATTGGCACCCCACTGCATTATATTCTCCCTCTAAAGATGTAACCTATCCATTCCTTACACTCACTCTCACTCAACCTTCTCTTCTTTCCCTCCTTGCAGGAAAAGAGAGCCCACAATAAGAGGGAGAGGGAGAGAACGGGAGGAGGACCGCAAGTCATGGCCTATCTGACCACTGCAGAGGAGGCAGCACTGGATAACGCAGAATTGGTCGACCAGCCGGAAGTTGGGGATGGAGAGAGGGGCTCATTAGAAGAACCTGGTGACAGAATTCTTTTCCATACACTTGCATGGCTTTCATCAGTCACTCTTATGATGTCAACAGAAAATGAATGCTCACCATATGGATAATGGTATGTGTCTGCAGTTGACATCTCCTATATCTAACTGATGTCTATACTCTCCCACAGTTCTATCAAGAGTCCCCCCACCCCACCACTGTCCAGGAGGAAGGGCAAGAAGACTCCTCAGAGGAGCCTCCTGCCTCTGAGGGCGCAGCGTCACCTTACAGAATGCAACCCAGCACCAGCGCAGATACGCACACCTCAGTGAGTCCATCGCGAGATAGAGTAGTGTTGTCACCTGGTGTCTCACCAATCACAACTGAGCAGCAGCAGACGGTGGAGACATTGACAGCAGTGGAGACTCCTCGTCGGAGGGCACAGGAGTCTCCTAGCTCTGCTCAGCTGCATGCAGACGCTGAGCCTCGGGGGCCATCCAGGAAGAGGGCGATCCTGGAGCTGCAGGAACAAGTGCAGGAGGCTCTGACAGGTTTCTTGACCGCAGCGACTGCAAGTGTGCAGAGAATGGAGGAGTCCATCTCAAGCATGAGCACCACCGTGGCACACTCACTCGCAACTGTTGGTTCCTCCATGGATAGGATGGCCACCTGCATGGAGGACATAATGTGCCAGTCTCATGAGAACATGGTTTCGCTTCAAAGTAGTTGGGCATCTATGGAGGAGAGAAACCAGAGGCTCATAAATGTCCTTTCTAGAAGGGGTGTTATTATAGACGAGAGCCCTCATGGCCCCACTGAAGTGCAGCAAGGTGCTCTCAAGCTACTTGCTAGCAGGGAAGTACGGGTAGCCCATGAGAGGGATGATGGTGGGAAGGGACATGGAAGTGGGGGCTCCTCTCCAAGCGCTCAGACTTCCACCCCCTTACCAACCCTTCGGTCAGAGCCCCAGATGCCTCCCTGGACAGTGATGGCCGAGTCTGCCCGTGCACAGTCGCAGGAGCAGCAGACTTTGGCGGGACCCTCACAGGCTCCAAAACCCAGAGGACGACCGCCAAAGGTGTCTAAGCAGGCGCAGCAGGGAGTCGAGGAGGCTATGTCTACCTCTGCTGAAGCCACAGGGTTAGCACCACATAGAAGCACTCGGAAAAGAAAGATGTCACACAAATAGTCACAAGGGTAGTCACATGGATGTGTTTTTCATTATAAATGTGATGTTAAAATTCTATGATGTAGCTGTAATGAATCATTTATTTTTCAAACTTTGCAGTCCTTGCCAAATGTGTGTGCTCAAATGGAAGTGGCAGAGTGAACGGTCAGGGCTCAGTTGACCTCCACCAATGGTGGTGAGAGTGAAAAGAATGGAATGGTCATTGTTGGACTGCTCTATGTTGTTGGTGTGGGGTGATGCCAACCTGCGTAGGCCTGTGGCAGCCACATGTCTGAGCTTTTAAAGTTATGTAAATGTGCCATTGATTAGGGTATCCCTGGCGTCATGGGCAGCAATGTGGTCACATACTGCTCACAATTGCACCTCTGGCTCTTCCAGGTCTTCCTCATCCTCGTTTTCAAAATCATGCTGCTCTTCCTCCTCCTCCTCCTTAGTGGATGTGCGCTCTGCGCCATCTTCCTCATCCAGCGCTAATCCTCGCTGTTGCGCTATGTTGTGCAGGGCGCAGCAAACCACAACGATTCTGGAGACCCTGGCTGGTGCATACTGAAGGGCTCCTCCAGATCTGTCGAGGCACCTGAAGCACATTTTGAGCAAGCTCGATGACACTTCTCGTGGAGATGTGCCTTTGATTATAACGTCCCTCAGCCTCGTTTGTTGGCCTCCTCAAAGGTGTCATGAGCCATGTCTTCAGGGGATAGCCCTCGTCTCCAAGCAGCCAGCCGGTAAGACTGTTTGGCGGTGCGAAGAGCTGAGGGGCGGTGGAATGGCGCAGGATGTATGAGTCATGGCAGCTGTCAGGGAACTTGGCGCACACATGGATGATACTCTTCCTATGGTTGCAGACCAGCTGCACGTTGAGGGAGTGGAACCCCTTGCGATTGACAAATACTACTGGGTTCTGATGGGGCGTCCTGATGGCCATATGTGTGCAGTCGATGATGCCCTGCACTGGAAGGCAGCCAGAGCTGCAAAACCGAGCGCCCACTCATTGATACTGCCTTCATCACTTGCAAAGTGGATTTAATTTGCGGACTTGTTAAAGAGGACATCAGTGACCTGTGTGATGCATGTGTGGGCAGCCGACTGCGAGATGCCGCAAAGGTCTGTTGCAGATGCCTGGAAGGAGCCTGAGGCGAAGAAGTTGAGGGCGCTGGTGACTTTGATAGCCACTGGTAAGGGGTGTCCACCCTTTCCTCTGGGCTGCAAATGTCGGTGACGACCTGGCGCGATAGCCTGAGCCTCCTTTGGCACTGCTGCTCCGTCATGTTGAGGAGGCTCATCCTCTGCTTGTATACCCTGTGTTGGGGGTATCGCCTCCGGCGGGTTGCAGGCCTGCGCTGATGCCCTCTGCCCTGTGCAGCATCAGGTGGTTGAGGAGAAGGTTGGCGCTCTTGTTGTTGCTGCTGCTGTTGCGGCTGATCGTCATCAGATTTGGAGGACCAAGGTGACAGAGCAAAAATCGTGCCCATTGTGATGTTGTATATGGCAGCTCAAGGTGAGATGACAGAAGCAATCTGTCAATGTTGAGATAGGTTGTTCCAAGGAGGTGACAGTGGATAGAGAGATTACTCCAAACACTTCTGTTTTGAATATACCCAATGACTGAGCCTCCACTGCCCTCTGGGTTGGAGAATTCCAAAGATTCACCACCTTCTGTGTGAAGAAATTTCTTCTCATCTCAGTCCTGAAAGATCTTTTATCTCTAACGTACCGATCTCATCCCTTATTAACAGCGCTACGCCACCTCCTTTTCTCATTGTCTGTCCTTCCTAAATGTTGAGTACCCTGGAACATTCAGTTCCCAACTTTGGTTACCCTGCAACCATGTCTCTGTAATGGCAATTACATCATACCCATTTACTTCTATTTGTGCCGTGAATTCATCCACCTTGTTGCGAATGCTACGTGCATTTAGATGAAGTGCCTTCAACTTTGTCTGTTTAATATTTTTCTGCACTTTGACCCTCTTTACTGTTGGCCTTTGTTTCTGCTCCCTACTAGTTTTGCTGACTACTTTTCTAACTTTCACTTCCAGCTTTGTTTCTCTCCGTTCTGGGCCCACACTTAGGTTCCCAGCCCCCTGACAAACTAGTTTAAATCCTTCCCAACAGCACTAGCAAATACCCCTGTGAGGATGTTGGTCCCGGTTCTGCTGAGGTGTAACCCGTCCAGCTTGTACAGGTCCCACCTTCCCTAGAATCGGTCCCAATGCCTCAGGAATTTAAATCCCTCCCTCCTACACCATCTCTCCAGCCATGCATTCATCTGGTCTATTCTCCTATTTCTGCTCTCGCTAGCACGTGGCACTGGGAGTAATCCTGAGATTACTACCTTTGAGGTCCTGCTTTTTAATTTATTTTCTAGCTCCCTATATTCTGCTTGCAGGACCTCGTCCCTCTTTACCTATGTCGTTGGTACCGATATGGACCATGACCTCTGGCTGTTCATTCTCCCCCTTCAGAATGCCCTGCAGCCGTTCAGTGACATCCTTGACCCTGGCACCAGGGAGGCAACATACCATCCTGGAGTCACGTCTGCGGCCACAGAAACATCTATCTGTTCCCCTTATGATAGAATCCCCAATCACTATTGCTCTCCCACTCTTTTTCCTCCCCTCCTGTGCAGCTGAGCCACTCGTAGTGCCACGGACTTGGCTCTTGCTGCATTCCCCTGAGAAACCATCTCCCCCAGCAGTATCCAAAACGGAAAATCTGTTGGAGAAGGAGATGGACCCAGGGGACTCCTGCACTACCTTCCTAGTTCTTTTACTCTGTCTGGCGGTCACCCATTCCCTTTCTGCCTGTGCACTCTTTACCTGAGGTGTGACCACCTCGTTAAATGTGCTATCCACGTAGATCTCAGCCTCGCGGATGGTCCACAGTGACTCCAGCCGCTGCTCCAGATCCGAAATCCGGATTTAGAGTAGCTGCAGCTGGAGACACTTCCTGCATGCGTGTTCGCCCTGGACACCGAAAGTGTCCCTGACTTCCCACATAGCACAGGAGGAGCACTCCACGCTGCCGAGCTGCCCTGCCATGTCCTACCCTTAATTTACTCCCCTTACTTCCTCTAAATTAAAGAATATTAAAAACACTAGGGACCTTACTTCACTTTAAACACTACTTACTCTAAACTAGAGACCTTACTTTTACTTAACGACTGGACTGTAGAAATACTCACCAGGTCCTTCTTACCAATCAGCTCCTTCCCTGGTTTTGCCGTCACTTTAGCAGTTTTGCAGTTGTTGTTGTCGTTTGACTGCTCCCGCTATCGGACTCTTTCCTGGGTGTAAGGTAAGAACCAATTCCTACAGAGTGAAAAGTTAGGGAAAGCAAAGGCGAAGCAAGGGAGCTCCTCCTTCCACTCCTCACCCACCTAACTCCCTCCCTCACCCAACTCTCAGCACTCTGTTCAAACCGAACTCAGTGCAGATCGCACTGCGAAGCCTGTTTTTATAGGCCTAGTTTCCCTAATTAACTGCCTTCAGCTGCTCTGAATTATCCGCTGCCTTCTCCGGTGCTGCCGACTCCTATCCTGATACTGCAGAGTAGTCAGAGGTGGAAGTGGGATCTGGCAGTGGGGGATGGAGGCTACGCAAAAGTCAGCCCCTTCCTCCCGAGCTTACTGCCTCAGATCTCTGGGGTTCTGCTTTAAAAAGAAGGCTGGATCAGCATCACACTCACATGGAGGCACTGAAAGCCAGCTTGGAAGACCTGAGACAATGGGAAGGCTCACAGTGGAGTCCAATGCCATTCTCAGTGCCAATATCCGAGAAGGATTTGATGCACTGCTGTGTTACCCGATGAGGGTGATGGCACCATGAATATCTCCAATGGGAGACAGAGCTCCTTCTATGTCTCCATTTCAGAAAACATTTTGAGAGAATTGTGGAAGTGCAGTGGATAGATTGTTCACTCAGTATGCTGACTTCACAGAGGCATTTTCCATTAAAAATGTAAACATACTAATTTTTAATGGAATGTTGTCTGGCAAAAACATGATAATAGGAAGTGGCACAGATAAGATGTGTTGGAGAAATGTGTATACATAATACAAAACATATATGTATATATATATAAACACACACACACACACACATGTCAGTGCACACACTTCCTGTCTGCGTATATATATATATGAAAGCTGTAGCATCTTTGAAGCCAAATGACACCAATGGTATGCCAAAGGCACATCCCAGGAGCATGTCTGAAAATGGGAGATAGAGTTTGTGTTAAAACAAAGTACTGAGGGTCTTTTCAAATAATAATCGCGAAAATCCAGAAATAAGCTTGCTTTGCTATCAGACTGGACATATAAGCCTGGTCTCCCAGTTAGCATCAATTAACCTTTCATGTTGGCACTCATCACATCCAAGCATAAGAAGTAAGTGAAGTAAATGAATCTTACAAAAAACACTGATTTTTGTATGTCACCAAAGCGATGTTATGGAAGTTTATGAGCCGAAAGCAACAGGAAATGTATGACAAAGAACTGAAAGTTGAATCTCTTTTGTAGTGAAGTTAGCTAACCTGTTGTGACAGATTAGTGTTCAAGACCTTGAAAGAGACATTTTCAGCTTGGAAGTTATCTCTACATGGTTAATAAAAACCATCTGTGACTTCAACCATTGTCTCAGATGATTTGAAATGCTATTCACTATCTGTAACAGAAAATGGGCTGTAATTTGCGACTCCTATGGGTGCGTACGAGGTGCGCACACGGCTGTAGGGGCCACACAAGTTCCGGGTTTAGGCATGCGAAGCACATGCGCGAAAACCCGGAACTTGCGATCTGTCAAGAATTCTCTTGACTAATGATCCGCATCCCCAGGAGAAGGGCCTCCGCGGGCGGAGACTGGCGCTATTTGCCCAACTTCTGCCCAGCGAATGCCCTTCAAATTCTTACGCCTGGTAAAAGCAGGGATAAGGCCTGTTTTTATCAGCATAAGAGTTTTAAAAAAATAGAAAAATAAAATTTTATCACTCATTTATACTTTAAAAACCCTGTCCAATAAGGTAAGTTTATTTTTAGCCCCATTAAAACATATAGGGGGAGAAATTCGGTATCGCCCTGTTTGGGGCGCGATTATCGGCCGGGCGCAAAGTTTAGCGCCTGGCGCTAATTATCGCCTCCGACTGCAAATTTGGCTTTTATCGCCCCTGGAGGTGATTGGAGCGCTAAATCAGGCGCTGCACATCTGTCTTAAGGCGCAAAGGCCGAGGAGTGAGGCGCTAACTCAGAGCACGGGCGCAGCGCAGGTGATGTCAGTCAGTAATGGAACACAGACAAACTGGCGCCGGACAGTTCTTGAAGGGGAGGGTCGATCTTGCTCTCCAGCCACACCCTGCTCATTGGAACCATGAATCTCGGCCAGGAGAGACCTGTGACTACATTTTCCAGCAAGGACTATGGAGAGGGTGAGAGAACGAGCTCAGTGCTTCAGCGAGCAGGCCTTGGAGGCTCTGGTTGTCGCGGTGGAGTGCAGAAGATCTATACTCTACCCTGAGAGTGGCAGGTGGCCTTTGCCACGCGACTACAGAAGAGTGCAGAGGGAGGTGGCTCAGCACGTCTCCTCCAGGAGCATGGTGACCAGGACCCATACTCAATGTTGCAAAAAGTTCAACAACCTCACTCGGGTCGTCAGGGTGAGTGGCTTTTTTTCAATACCTCTCCATCTCAACCTCCCTCTATGGCCAGAGGGTCTTAAAACCCCAATGTCCAACACTCATCCAACAACTATGGCTCTCTCATGAAGCACACACGCACATTCCACACTTTGCATACAGTAAGGGCTATTCAACTATGGGAGGCACATCAGGCAAGACCATGGCTGCATACATTACGGGCTATTCAACTATGGGAGGCACATCTGGCAAGACCATGGCTGCATACATTAAGGGCTATTCAATTTTTGGAGGCACATCAGGCAAGACCATGGCTGCATACATTAAGGGCTATTCAACTATGGGCGGCACATCAGGCAAGACCATGGCTGTATATTTACTCAGACGCTGTCCTTTTTCTTGCAGGCCAAACTATCTCATAATAGGAGACAGCAGCAACAGACATGTGGAGGGCGGCCTCAGCTGCAACCCCTCAGCGATCTTGAGGTGCGCGTCCACAGGATTGTGGCAAGAAAGGTGATCGGTCCCGTCACCCCTGGAGAGGCCGACCCCGTTCGGGACAGCAATGGTAAGGTCATCACCTTTTTCTCCTCTCTCATTCCACTTGTCCCTCACAACACCAGCCTTTGACACTTTCAATCCAACTTACTAAATCGCTGCACTCCTTCCTCCCTTACTGCCCCCCTGTCCTCACGCTAAAGCCACTCTTGTACCTCCCTGCTTTCAGATGGTGATTCACCAGCTGAGGAGACGGGCCCTGAAGCTGCCAGTGGGAGCGAAGCTGCAGGCGAGGAGGAAGAGGAAGCCGGAGCATCAGCGCCACCCTCTCCCGAGGAAGCCCATGCCCACACTGGGAACACGTCTTCCCTGGAGGGGAGCAGGGGGGAAGGGTCTGATGAGGGTGAAGCTCCAGGACCCAGGGGGCTGCAGCAACGCAATGTGGCTAGGGAAGCTCGGGGGCCATTTAGGCGAAGGTTCACTAGATTGATTCCTGGGATGGCCGGACTGACATATCAAGAAAGATTGGGTCAACTGAACTTGTATCCTCTGGAGTTCAGAAGAATGAGGGGGGATCTTATAGAGACATTTAAAATCCTGACTGGTTTAGACAAATTAGATGCGGGCAGAATGTTCCCAATGGTAGGGAAAACTAGAACCAGGGGTCACAGTCTAAGGATTAAGGGGAAGCCATTTAGGACTGAGCTGAGGAGGAACTTCTTCACCCAGAGAGTGGTGAATCTATGGAATTCTCTTCCACAGAAGGTTGTTGAGGCCAGTTCGCTAAATATATTCAAAAGGGAGTTAGATATAACACTCACAACTAAGGGGATCAAGGGGTATGGCGAGAAAGCAGGAATGGGGTACTGAGGTATCATGTTCAGCCATGAACGCATTGAATGGCGGTGCAGGCTCGAAGGACCGAATGGTCTACTCCTGTACCTATTTTCTATGTTTCTATGTTTCTATGACTCAGATTGAGGCCACGCAAGCACTGACTGCTGCCATTGTCGCTGGTTCAGACACATTTCCCCGGGGCTCTCACCGTGCCGCAGCAGGCCAGCAATCTGTGCTCCAGCAGATTGCTCCGGATGCTGAGGTGCTGCCCCGTGGGAGTGCCAGTGTGTTGGTTGAGCAGGGAGTTGCTGTCCTCTCTCAAGATGACAGCATTCCTGCTGCCACCACTGTCACTTCCCCATTGCACTTGCCACTGCCTGTAGCCCAGACTGCTGCCACCCATGCAGAGTTGGTGTAGTCTGCAGCCGGGCCCTCCAGGCCCAGGGCTGGTCGAGGCCGTCCTTCAAGGGCATCTGCAGTCTCAGGTTCTGACAATCAGCAGCCTTCCACCAGCCTTGCTGCAGCCACTGGGGCCCCATTACGGAGGAGCAGTAGGGTGGGAAGGGGGGAAGTGCGCAAGGGAAGGAGATCACCCCCGAAGGGTAAAAAGTAGGAGGTGTGACGAAATGTTGGTCAATTTTTTATTAAAGGCCGAGGTTCGTGTTCAAACTTTTGTTTAGTGTTTTGGACATTATCTCCAGGTTGTGAGAACCAGTTATGTTAATGAATTATTTTTTGTGTTTGTTTCTATTAGTTTGTTATGAAGAAATGACACACACAGAGTTTGTAAAATAAAAAAGTTTTTGTATTCAAAATGTACAGGTTTGGCCTTTGGAATCATTGCTGCCTTGGCCGGCTTAGGGGTTGCGGGTTGGTTTCATTCATGTTGTTCTCCATGCCAGAAGCCATTTCCTCAGTAGGGGCCTAGAAGCGGCTTGTTATCAGCCGTTGACGGACGGCCCTTGCAGTTTCAACATTGTGGGCCTCCCTCCTGCATTGGTGCTGCTGCTGATCATCCTCCTCCTCTTCTCTCCTCTTCCTCCTCCTCCGGTGGTGCTCCAAGGCCTGGTGGCATTGGCTGGGTCCTGAGGATTGCCAGGTTATGCAGCATGCAGCACACAACTATGAAGAGGGAGACTCGCTCAGGCGAGTACTGCAGGGCTCCTCCTGAGTGGTCAGACAGCAGAACCGTTGCTTGAGCACGCCGATTGTGTGCTCAACGATGTTCCTGGTGGCGAGATGGCTCTCGTTGTACCGCAGCTCAGCAGTGGTGTTGGGGTTACGGAGCTGTGTCATCGGCCAGGTGCACAGTGGATAACCCTTGTCCCCGAGGGGCCACTTGGCTGATGCGGTGCCTGGAAAAGTTCTGGCACAGCAGTCTGGTGCAGGATGAAAGCATCGTGGCTGCTGCCAGGATAGCGGGCATTGACAGCGAGTATCAGCTGTCTATGGTCACAGACCGACTGGACGTTTAAGGAGTGGAACCCCTTGCGGTTTCTGAAAACCTCTGCATTCTCATGCGGTGCCCGCAATGCCACATGCGTGCAGTCAATGGCGCCCTGCACCATGGGGAAGCCCGCTATCCTCGCAAAGCCCAATGTGCGTTCATGCTGTTTGGCCTGGGTCATCGGGAAAGAGATGTACTGGCGTCTCCTTTTATAGAGTGCATTTGTGACCTGATGGATGCAGCAATGGACCGCGAACTGGGAGATATTGGTGATGTCCCCAGTAGCTGCTTGAATGGAGCCGGTGGCATAAAAGTTCAGAGCCACTATGACCTTCACTGCCACCGACAGAGACATCCTGGTCCTCAGTAGAGGCTGCAGATCTGGCTGCAGCAGGTGGCAGAGCTCAGTGACCACCTCCTTGCTGAAGCGCAGCCTGCGCAAACACTGGTCCTCAGACAAATTAATGTAGGAGAATTGTTGACGAAATACCCTGGGAGGGTAAGGTCTCCTGTACAGAGGCCTGTTGGCCCTCCTCTGTCTGGCCATGATTGCCACTCTCTCTCTGCGTCTCTGTTGCCTCCGATTCTGCTGGCGCAGGACGACGCCCCGAATCAGTGCAGCCCCCACAGTCTCTTGGTAATTGAAGTAATGAAGGTCAAATCCAAAAGTACCTGCAAAGTGATGCTCAGTAGCCAAAACTATTTCACACAACGTTGACTCCATGCAGAAGTCTCTCCTTCTGTCTCCCAGAATCTCTCTCTCTGTCAGAATGAGTGGTGCAAAAATGTCTACCACAGAAAAAGCCAGGAAGAGTCCGCCTTTAAATAGCGCCCCCCCAGCCCCTCACTGACTGGGAAACGTTCCAGTCTCCCTGTCGTTGCTTGCGCCAGGCGGAAAGGAGGGGGGGCGCCACTCAATATCCGGTCTGGGGCGCTACCGGGGCGTTGCACGCTCGACTGACGTCACAATCTGCGGGCGCAGGAGATTGGGGCAGTAGTGTTTAGCGCCGCCACAAAATGTCTGGTCAATTTCGCGAGCGGCGCAGACATCACCGCGCCCGGGTGCTAGTTGCTTTGCGCCCCATTAGCGCCCTCTTAAGGCGCTAACGGGAGGCGCAAACCAACCGAATATTTCCCCCATACATTTTTTTTCCAAAAAATTAATTTTTTGTTTAAAATATTTAATTGAATGACATTTTAATTAATTTTAAATATGTAATTAAAAATTTTTTTATTTCATGTGTTCGTGTTTTTTTAAAGTGATCCCCATTCATACTTATGGGAGTTCCGTACATACGGAATCCCCATAAGTATGAATGGGGATTCCCCTTCTTTCATTAGTTGGGCCGGCCCACCTGATCCCAGGGGCGCTTGCGAACCGCTTGCGCCCCTGGGATACGTGAGCCTCTACCCGCAGGTACCCGGAGAGGCCCAGGAGCGCGGATCTCTGTACCTCCTGGACCACCAGGTAAATTCGTAGATTTTTTGCAGGTCGGAGGCATCCGCCCGCGGGAAGCCTTCGAACGCAAATTTTGGGCCAAAACGTTTTTTCTGGGTTAATAGTAACAATTACTACTGAAACACTGCAATTCCATTTCAAAGTGATCCTTTTAAGAGTTCAGGACATCAAGTAGAAGTTCAAAAATGTGAAAAATCCCTTCTCATCAGTTTCCTGCCATGCATACTGTTTTCTTTTGCATCATAGATAAAGCATGTATGTGTCTATGCTGACGAAAGATAGAACATGAAGTCCTGTAGCAGTTGTTGGAAAGAAGACAACATAGACAGCATTTCATTTCAGCATGTTTTTATTTCAGATTTCCAGCATCTGCAGTATTTTCTTTTTGTATAGACAGCATATCATTTCATGCAGAAACATTTTTCATTTAGCACCCCGAAAAAATTAGCGCAATTCCGCCTGAAATTCAGTTGTAACGCCTCAAGCAGGAGATGGAGCACTACTAGAAGCGCTCCACTTCCTTCTTGGGGGGCTACAACTTAATATCGCGGCACTACGTGCAACAGCATCACGCGCGTCAGCAGGTAGCACCACGTCATTGCAGGTCTTCCTCTCGTGATTAAAGGGGAGGGGCCTAGTGCTTCGTGCACTGGGGCCCTGCTAGACCACCGGGGAGCGGGGTGCCGTGAAAACAGCCTGGCACTCAAGAGGAGTGCCGGGCTGAGCAATCGTGGCCGGCACCCTGAAGGAAAAAGGGAAAGGGGGCAGGTGCTAGCAGTCGACCCATAAAAAATGGCCGCTCGACACCTGCCCTTTAAGTAGCGCCGCCGCAGCTGCAAAAATGCCACCCTGACCCTGCCGGATATATCGTCCGGCGGTAGGTCAGGGGGCGCAACCCAAGTTTGCGACCGGGGCGTGAGCGGGGTGCTGCGCACGGCGATGTCATAATCGCTGGCGGTGCAGCGCCATGGGGCACTACCGGCTACTGCCGCCGCTAACCTCCCGCTGAATTTTGCAGGAGGCGTTAGCGGCGTTGTGCCTGGGCGCTAGGAGATTTGCGCCCCATTAGCGCTCCCTGGGGGCGCTAACAAGAGGCGCAAATCAACCCAATTTTTCCCCCTTTATTTTCTACATAATGAAAGAATGATGGACTGCCAGATATATTAAAAGCAAATTAATTTTAATAAGTTGTTTGAGTGCTAGAGCTATATTTATTTCATGCATTTACTACCACGTTTGTCCCTTTTGTGCCTTGAATTTCTTGGGGTTTGTTATGGATGTGCTGTACTATGAAATGCTGTCTTAGCTTGTGGCTGGCTGCACAACTGCCATCTGCAGGGGATACAGAAGATCTGCTACCTGTATTTACAAAGAGATATGTATCAGTGCCAGGGATCTCATTTGCTGGAGTTGCTGTGGTCTCATTCCTTTCAGAAGCAGTGCCAACTGCACCACATAGAACGGCCACTGACACGAGTGTCAACTGGCTACTCCTGTACTGCTCCACACATAACATGGGTGGTGGACATCTTACATAGCTTACTGATCTGTCTGAAAATTGAACAATTGGTATCTATGAGATTTCAAAATTGCACTGTTATGGTTGCTCTAACTGTTCTCCAAGAGGTTTGGAAACTGGCCGTGACTGCATCTTGGAGTTTGGACATGAAAGAATCCATGGCAAAAATGGGAGGATTCATGACAGGTGCTCCTATTGTCTTTATGATTCGTGTAATTGACTCCAATGCAAATGCCACTGATGTTGCTTATGTGGTCAATAGCAGACTACAGTGCAAACAATCATTACTCCACGACATCTTTCATGGGAGACGGCAGCACATATATGGGTGTTGGACTCCCCCACATTACTCAGGCCATCGTCCAAAGAGGCAAGCGGCAACTCAAAATCATGGTGCTGCTATACCATTCTCCATTTAAAAGCAGGCTGTTAGTGGATTTCTTAGGAGTTACCATTGCAACAAAGGGTTGTTAGTCTGGCGACAATAACTCCGCTTATGATTCACGCACAAGTGGTTTTTAGAATAACAAGCTTTATTACAGTGACAGATTTGGTCTTCCATTTACAGTATATTAAATGACACACAAATAATACAACCTGGTTCCCAGGCTCTGACTACCTCTGAGAATGCTTTCTGATGTCAGAGAACAACACAACTCCTGGAGTGACTAGCTCCCGCCCTCCAGGCCCTCCGTGTGGCTGCATTGCTCCTGACCCTCGACAATGATCTGAAGTTAAAGTGGACCTGGTTCTATGCTTATACTATAATACAACCTTGGCCTGTGCTTAAGTAATACGTAGTTTGCACATTTAGCTGAGGCCGCAGCTTCTAATCTTTTCAGCCTTTGCCTCTGTGCTACAAGCTTTGTTTATAGTACAGTAAGTGCTTAGGCCAAATGTTTATCCCATTCCCTAGACCTGTTGTTCATATATAGAGACAAGATTAAGGGCTAAAAATTCATGGCCGCCATGAAAGTTGCCGATGTCACCGCGGCCTTGGGTTAACGGCCGCTGAAAATGGACGAAGCGCTACAAGAGAAAAATTTGCGCTGGGGGCTAAAGATTTTTAGCCCAGCGTTAACTTACTGGTGGCGTTAGTGCAGGCATGGGAGTCGAAGTTCCCGTCCTGAAGCGGCCTTCCAACTTCCAACAGCCTTGGAAGCGAGGCTATAGAGTTCGCTAGGTATTGTGGGAAATTAAAAGGGCAATGCATTAAAAGGGCAATGTCTTCTGAACTAATACAAATTAAAATTAAATGAAAAAATGCAGTTTTCAGCCCTTACTGCCTTTTAAAAAAAAAAAAAAAGATGTCCCAAATAGGAGCCTTCAGCTCTTAAAGCTGAATTCCCTTCCGAGCCTCAAAAAATGGGCCAAGTGCTTCAGCACTAACACAAATGGCTCAGAAGCCAGGGAAGGGGCACTGAGGGTCTCGCATACAGCACTCCAGCTTTGTGCAGGGGGTCAACACTGCAAGAGAGGTCCTCTACCCACAAGGGCGAGGAGGCCCTCCAGAAAGAACGATGACAGACCACATCACCGAGGCCATCACTGCCAGCAGTGTCACCCCCACCACCTGGCTCCAGTGCCCAAAGAAGCTTCATGACCTCAGACCACTGGTCAAGGCCAGTGAATGCATCTTTAAAAGCTGTCTACTACCAACTGCACCACTAGCCTCACACACTGCTCAATGCATGACTCCCACACAATCACTCGCATACCAACAATCTCTACCAATCATGAGGCACATCTCCCATTCCTAGCTTCACCTCACCCTCTTGGAGGAGACAGTGCAGGCCATTCTTGGCAGGGGCATGGCTGAGCCGTTGGCCAGTGGCGGGGCTGAAAGGATACAAGATGCTGGTCTCCACATAAGTTATCCTCCTTCTGGCATGCACCTCTTGCTTTCCCACCCTCCCTTCACCACAACTCCACCCTTGTGCCCTCCTCATTTCACACACTCAAGAAATGCAGCCTTCCCAGCCAGTGGTCGGCCAAGAAGAGGAAGAGGAGAGTGAAGAAGAAACACCGTCACTCGACTTGACACTCCCAGCCACCAGCTCCTCAAGGTCGACCAGCAAGGCCATTTGCAGTGTCCCCCACTGAAAGTCAGCAGCCTTCCACCAGCCATGCTACAGTCACTGGGGTAGCAGTGTGTGACATCAGTAGGATAGGCAAAGGCACATACAAGATAGTAACTAAGAGAATGCATAAGGGTGTTGAGTTGATTTCTTGATGTCATATTGGATGGATAGATGTATAAAGTTGGATTGGAAGGTTTGCTTTGTGGTGGCTTTTATTTCAGCATTGTGGCCAAGAGGACGCTGTGCTGGTCAGTAACAGAGGGAAGGTAAGGTGTGGGACAAATATTGAAAGGGGAATTGGGGTTCTGGTCTCTGGTACCACGGGCGGATGATTCCATCCCGGATATCCCGGCCAGAAAGGGGCTGTTTGGGTTTCATCCTTCCTTCTGCTTCTTCCTCGTCTGCTTCCTCTCTTCTGCTTCCTTCTCTTCTGCGTCTTCCTCTTCCCTCTGTGAGCGGAAGCTGGAAATCTGAAATGACATCATAAAATGCTGGAAATACTCAGAAGCTCAGGCAGCATCTTGACCTGAGATGTGAACTCTGTTTCTCTCTCCACGGATGTTGCCTGACCTGCTGAGTATTTGCAGCATTCTCTGTCTTCTCAGAGCCCTTCCGTTACCATCCGAGGCCTTGCAAGCATGCAGCAGCACTCCCTACACACTTAAAAAACTTTTAACATCTACTGCAGCAATGTACTACTTCAATAAAATCAAAAAGAAATCCCAGTCCAAAAGCTTAAATCCAAACTTACCTGAAAGATGTGTGTGTCCCTTTAAGAGGTGCTGACAGCGCCTCTGTCAGTCTGCTGCACACAAGATTTATATGGCGAGCTTAGGACCCAGCGCTGAACTCAGTACAAAGGTCCAAGTTTGCCGTGGTGACGTTAAGTTGGCGTTGCACGCCGACTGACGTCACCTCTACCTCATTTCAATTTGCAGGGCGATGGATGTTTCCGGCAACGCTGCCGGGCCTGGGAAAATGGAGGATGCCGCGGGACCCACCACCAGTGGGCAAAAGATTGGCAGCTGCCCTCTTAACGCAACGTCTTGCCGGTAACGGGTGGCGTTAAGACCCCGAATTTTCAGCCCTACGTTCCTTTTCTCTCACATTCGCTCTACCACTAAAAATGCTAAAGGAAAGGAATGCTGGGCTAGATTGACTTTTCAAATCATCTTAAAACATTCTAACACAGGCCAACTGAGGTTTGTATCTCCATACAAGTAGGGGTACTCAGCATGTTGGGCCACTGCCCTGTACCAGCTGACCCCTCATCAACAACCACCATTGCTCCCTTTCCTTCATCAGTGCTCAGTGTCTAATCCTGTATTTTCTCTTCAACATCATTTTCTATTTATCTGGTAATTTGCATGTTATGTTGGCGCCTGTTTCTAGTGAGGGTGGTGAGGTTGACATTCAGTTAAGTGGTGGTGTTCAGATGTGGCTGGTTGGCCATTGAATTCTCTTGGCTTTGTGAAGAGAGTAGATGGTACATTATGAGTATATTAGCATAATATCTTTTTGGGTACTATTTTGTTGTATATGGGCTGCCATGCACTTGTACATAACCAGTATAGACCAGACATGCTGATTTAAAACGGTATGCAAATCAGAGAATATATTATTAATATGGCACCGCTGTCTGCCCTCTGTTTCAATCTCCACAGTCCCAGTGCCTTTTAAATTCTGCTCATGAATAAATTAACCATATCTTTCTCACGTAATGTGTGGAATAAGGCAGGTCCACCACCTGGTCCACATTAATGGCCTAGAAATTCGTTGGTAACGCTCTTGTTTTTCGGGTGCAAAACAGGTGCATAAGCATCCGATATGGCCCATGGCATATGTGTGCTCATTCTGCGTGCGTGGCATCCTATCCCCCTGCCCTAGCTCCTGCACACTTGTGCCCGGTGATTCACCACCTGAAGACCCGCTCCTCTAGCCTACCCCTTAAAGTAGGCATGGTATCAATCTTTGAGCTGGTGCTTGCTCGGGTGAGATCGAGTGACGCTGCATATTCAGTTAGGCTGGCCTCCTCTTCCTGAAGTGGCAACGGTCTCTCCACATTTTCAGCACCTGAAAAGAAAGAGAGGGACAACAACAACAACAACTTGCATTTATATAGCGCCTTTAACATAGTAAAACATCTCAAGGTGCTAACAAGGGTTAGTGTTTAGTGTGAAGGGAGGGTAGAGAGAGAAGTGGCTGCTGCAAGCAACTATAGTTTGTCATGCAGAGTGTGTAGGGTGAGATAGAAGTAAGAAGTGAAAATGAGGTTAAAGGTGTGAAGAAACTGTGCGCAATGTATCCTCCAGCATTGCCACTTGCCATGGCCATGACACTCCCCTGCCTGTGATTGCTAGTACGGGAATGATGGTGTGCGGGCAGGCTTGGCCTCCTCCAGTGTCAGCTTCCTCTCTCAAGTTCTGCATATCCTTCTCCTGCAAGAAAGAATGGGGTGTGTTAGTGACAGTCTTGTGAGGTGTTTAGAGAATGTGCATGTCATGGTAGAATAGTTGGTATGCAGTGTGTAAGATGTGAGGTGTGGGGAGATGAGGGTTGTAATAGTGGTGAGCATGGTGCAGTGATTGTAGAAGAGTGAAGAGAAGCGGGGTGGTGAGTATTGTGAGTAGTAAGGCTGGAGGTAGTGCAGGTGTGAGCAGACAGTAATAGAGCAGTATTGTTACCTTGACAACTCTGGTGAGATCATTGAATTTCTCTCGGCATTGCAGCCAGGTCCTGGAAGCTACGCTCCTGCATTGACCTCCTCAGCAACCTCGACCACTGGCGGCGGAGGCGTTGCCTGGAGGGCTTTCTGTCCCCTGGGGGAGCAGGATCACCCCATTCCTGTCTAATGTCTGGACCAAGGCCTTCAATGCGACATTAAAGAACTTGGGTTCTTCCATGATGTCTTCCAGCCATCTTATTGAATCTGGGCAGTTTCCCACATGTCTGCAGCCAGAGCCCTCCTGCAGTCTGCTCTCTCACAGATCAGTGGGAGTGCTGAGATTTCTCTGCTGTCTGGCTGCACTTAAGTGGTATTAGAGACACCCAATTTCCCACCCCACCCCAAAATAATCATGCAGACATTAAATAGCATGGGTAGCGCTGGCTGCATGCCTGAATCACGCTAATCAGTACGGCCACCAATGGTGGAACGATAAATATTGGGTATGCGCAAGAAGCCAGAATTGGAGGAGCACAGAGACCTTGGAGGGGTGTAGGGCTGGAGGAAGTTAGAGATAGGAAGGGGCGAGGCCATGGACTGATTTGAAAACAACAATGACAATTTTAAAATCAAAGCGTTGCTGGATTGGGAGCCAATGTAGGACAGTGAGCACAGGGATGATGGGTGAACAGGAAAGCAGAGTTTTGGATGAGCTCAAGTTTATGGAGGGTGTAAGGTGTGAGGCCAGCCAGGAGAGCATTGGAATAGTCGAGTCTAGAAGTAACAAAGATATCGATGAGGGTTTCAGCGGAAGATGGGCTGAGGCAGGGGTGGAGACGGGCGATGTTACGGAGGTGATGGAGATGATATGGGGTCAAAAGCTCAGCTCAGGGTCAAATAGGACACCACAGTGGCAAACAATCTGTTTCTATCTCAGACAGTGGCCGGGGAGAGGGATGGAGTCAATGGCTAGGGAATGGAGTTTGTGGCGGGGACCGAAGACAATGGCATCGGTCTTCCCAATATTTAAGTGGAGGAAATTTCTGATCATCCAATACTGGATTTCAGACAAGCAGCACAACAAATCAAAGACAGTGGAGCAGTCTGGAGAGGCAGTGGTGAGGTAGAGCTGGGTATCATCAGCATACATGTGCAACCTGACATTGTGTTTTCGGATAGTGTCACCGAGGGGCAGTGTGGAGATGAGAAATACAACTGGATAGATAGAAATGGAACCAGGCAAGGGCAATCCCACCCAGCTGGGCAACGGAGGAGAGGCGTTGGAGGAGGATGGTCTGGTCAACTGTGTCAAAGGCTGCAGATATATCGAGAAGGATGAGGAGGGATAGTTTCCCATGGTCACAGTCACATAGGATGTAATTTGTGACTTTGATAAGGGCAGTTTCAGTGCTGTGGTAGGGGCAGAAAGCTGATTTGAGGGCTTGAAACATGGAGTTGTGGGAAAGATGGGCATGGATTTGGGAGGCAACAACACATTCAAGGTCTTTGGAAAGCAAAGGGAAGTTGCAGATGGGGCTGTAGTTTGCAAGGACAGAGGGGTCAGAGTGAGTTTTTTGAGGAGGGGGTTGATGACGGCAGATTTGAAGGGAGGGGTCAGTACCTGAAGAGAGGGAACCGTTAACAATATCAGCTAACATGAGGCCCAGGAAGGGAAGTTGGGTGGTCAGCAGCTTGGAGGAAATAGGGTCGAGGGAACAGAGGGTAAGTCTGATGGACAAGATGAGCTTGGAGAGGGTATGAGGGGAAATAGGAGAGAAACTAGAGAAAGATGCAAGTTTAGGGCTAGGGCAGAGGAGAACCTTGGGGGATGTTTGGCTTGGTGGGCTAGACATGGTCATTTGACCCTTGTAAATTTCTTCCTGCAACATCTCTCTACCATGGCATGCATAATGTAATTTTCATAATCCTACTCTTTTCACTTCATATCTTACTTGCTACATCCTTGCTAACATTTTTTGTGTTAGTACAGTGCTTTTTGCATGTATACAACTAGACTTTTCAGGTCCATATATTTCTCTGTGTTCCCACTTTACAATAATATTTATGCCTTACCTTTGCGGTCTTCTTTGAGTTGTGCATCCTTTCCAGGTCATCCAGCCAGGTTCTCCAGCAGCATTTACCCTGTTTGTTGTGTATTTCCACACTTCTTCTCTGGTTTGTATGCTAGGATGCTGTCTTCCTCACCAAAAATGTCCGCCAATCACTCTATTACTGATCTTAACAGCATGTGGAAGACCCCATTGTTAAAGCATTGGTCTGTTGATCTACAACCATTTTCTCCAAACTTTTTGCTCAGCCGACCTGGATTACAAAACCTTTTGACATTTACCCTGGGTAAATAGCGCGCTTGATCTCTGAGAATCGTTAAACAATCAGGATTACAAGTGTGCTGTGATTGGCTGCTAAGGTTTTATTGCTGCATTTTTAAAGAGTGTGCATTGCTACGATTTCATTAGTGGTTCATTAATTTGGGGGGAAAAACATACATTGCTCCTTTTTGTAACTAAAGTACAAATGTTGGGCACAGAATTGTGTTTCACTTTCAATAGATTCAATTTTCAAAGTTCAATAAACAGTTTGACACCCTCTCGTTGCTCAATGCAAGTCTGCTATTAGAAATTAAATAATCACTTTAGTTATTGGCTACTTGTAGAAACATTATTAAAAACTGTGCACAGACCGTAATACCTTATTTTACCTGGCATCCACATTATTTTCCTCCCTCTTGGTTGACTTGACTGAAGACATGCTTCAGCATTGTGAGAAGGTATTCCCAAAGATGAATAGGCTGAGACTGATGAGGCTCACTTTAAAGGGAAACCAGAGCATGACTGTCAATCCTGGGTGTTGTAGTGCAAAAGACGCACTGGTCTTTCAAATCTGGATGTTGGATTTGAATCCAGCACAACCTGATGGGATCAAAGTCTTCCTTGTCTGCTGATTTTAAAAGTTTGTGTGAAATTAAATTGGGCAGTCGTAACCCAGTTGCAAGTGGGCATTGGTCTACAGCACAAAACTGTCCCAGATTTGCACTCTCACTCCTAGAGGTCAAAGGGGCAGTGGAGTAGGAAGTAGAAAACTTCACACTGGTGCATTAGAGAATGCTCTTCTGAGTTGAGGTGGAGCAGAGGAAGTGCTTGATGTGGACAAAGTGTTTCACTCTCCAGCTCTGACATTCTTCACCTTGGTGAGCAAAACATAATTTAAAAAATGAAACTCAAATCCAATATCAAATTTTCTAGCTGAAAGCCCAAATGTTTTAGCTGAACAGGAATGAATTACTAAAGAGAATTCTTTACTATGCTATAACGGCTAGCAATTAAGTCTTGAATTGCAATAGATCATTACCAATGGTGATTTTATCAGTTCATTCTATTCTATACTGTTAGATTTATAGATACCAGTCAAATTAAAATACTGGTGTAGTCTAACCTTGATCAAAGTCAACTCAGTTTAGTTGATCTTAGAATAGTACAACAATATTGCTAAAATCAAATTCTTCTGCATTTAGAAATAAGTGGAAGGGTATTGACTGATTTAATAGTATGCAAGTGGATCATGTGAAAAATGAGAATAAAATAAAATTTCAAAGTCAAAACTGCAGTAACCCTGAAGTGAACCCATATATTGCCAGTGTAAGTTTGGATTTTGCACCTGTCTGTCTCTGTTAATAAGGAAAATTGTTTAAACAGCGGGTATGACAAATTAGAATGATAAATTTATTATGGACAAAGGTCACATATTTTCTCTGTGAAATGTTAATTTAGTAACAGTTTACTTAATGGTTACAGGCTCAATGCTATCATTGTAAATCTTAACATATATATAAAAATGTTTCATTATTTAAATTAACATTCAGCATTTAATCAGTAACAAGTTGAAGTCATGACTTTATGCCATATTTAATCAAATTCTAGGAATTGAAAAGAAAAATTAAAGCTATAAGGCCTGTTTAAATAATTAAGTGAAGAACTATGCAACTATAATTATAAGCTTTTTGAGTGTCTTAATACGGTACCCAAGGGTAAAGGATAAGCGCAGACTTATCGTATATATTAAACATTGTTCTGAAGGAGATCATACATGACTAATTAAAAAAGGCAGCTATTATCTACCTAAGGTTTCTGCCTTTCTTGCCTCTTCATCCTTTAACAATACCATCAATCATAATTTTACGAGTCCTTTTTATCCCGCTGACAATGCCCTTGAATCAGTGAAAGGGTGTATCTGAAAATAAAAATTCATAGTTTTACTGTACTTCATTAGTGCTAAAGTACAGCATATCATTAAAGCAGATGCATTATGTGAGCTTGATATACCCAAATCACTGGGGTAATTTCAATATGATGCAGATGAAACTTTCTCATCAAGTCTACAATAATTGTTATAATGATTATCTGGTAAAGACTGAAATGACAGATTTTTCCATTATTGTTTCTATTTTAAGAAGGTGACAGTATTAAAAACTTAGGGGGAAAAATTTGTGCACGGCAACCGAATTGCCGGAGTCACTGGCAACTCGAGTTAACAGCAGCTGAAAATGGTCGCAGCGCTACCATTGAAAAATTGGCTCTGGAGGTTGGCGATGTGGAGCACAGCACTAACTTACCGTGCAATGCCCTCCTGGTGGCATTAATGGAAGCCTCCGACCCGAAGTTCCCGTCCACAGTCGGCGTTGCAGCTTCTTTTGGCTGTGGGAGCGAGGCTGTGGCATTCGCAAGGCATTGTGGGCAATTAAAGGGGCTATGAATTAAAGTGGCAATGCATTCAGAAGTAATAAAAATTAATATCAAGTGAAAAAATGCATTTTTCAGCCCTTTAAAAAAAAAACATAAATATTAAAAATTATTCCCAAATGGAAATCTTCAGCACTTAAAGCTGAATTGTCTTCCATCCCTAAACAAATGGGAAAAGTGCCTCAGCACTAACACAAATGGCTCAGAAGCCAGGGAAGGGGCACCCAGGGTCTTGCACACAGCACTCCAGCTTTGTGCAGGGGGTCAACACTGCAAGAGAGGTCCTCTACCCACAGGGGCCAGGAGGTCCTCCAGAAAGTATGATGTGGGACCACATCACCGAGGCCATCACTGCCAGCAGTGTCTCCCCCACCACCTCCTCCAGTGCCCAAAGAAGCTTCATGACCTCAGACCACTGGTCAAGGTCAGTGAATGCATCTTCAAAAGCCGTCACTTACCAACTGCATCACTAGCCTCAAACACTGCTCAATGCACGACAACTCCCCCATCACTCACATACCAACAATCTGTACCAATCACGAGGCACATCTCCCATTCCTAGCCTCACCTCACCCCACTGGAGGAGACAGTGCAGCCATGCTTGGCCGGGGCATGGCTGAGCCGTTGGCCAGCAGCGGGGCTGAAAGGATACAAAATACACGTTATCCTCCTCTTGCTTTCCCACCCTCCCCTCACCACAACTGCACCCTTGTGCCTTCCTTATATCACACACCCCAGAAATGTAGCCTGCCCAGCTAAAGGTTGGCCAAGAAGAAGAAGAAGAAGAAACACCTTCACTCGATTTCACACTCCCAGCCACCAGCTCCTCAAGGTCAACCAGCAAGGCTATTTGCAGTGTCCACCACTGGAAGTCAGCAGCCTTCCACCAGCCATGCTACAGTCACTGGGGTAGCACTGCGTGACATCAGTTGGACAGGCAAAGACAAACACAAGACAGTCGCTGATAGAATGCATAAGGGTGATGAGTTGATTTCTTTATGTCATATTGGATGGATAGATGTATTGAAGTAGGAGTGGAAAGTTTGCTTTGTGGCGGCTTTTATTTCAGCATTGTGGCCAAGAGGACGCTGTGATGGTCAGTAACGAAGGGAAGGTAAGGGGTGGGACAAATGTTGAAAAGGTAATTGGAGTTGTGGTCACTGGTACTGGAGGCGGATGATTTCATTCTGGATATCCCAGCCACAAAGGAGCTGTCTGGGATGCATCCTTCCGTCTGCTTGCTCCTCTTCGGCTTCCTCCTCTTCGGCTTCTTCCTCGTCTGTGTCTTCCTCATCCCTCTGCGAGTGGATGCTGTAAAACTGAAATGACAGCATAAAATGCTGGAAATACTCAGCAGGTCAGGCAGCATCTCGACCTGAGACATGAACTCTGTTACTCTCTCAACGGATGTTGCCTGACCTGCTGGGTATTTGCAGCATTTTCTGTCTTCTCAGAGGCCTTCCTTTACCATCCCAGGCCTTGCAAGCATCCAGCATCACTCCCTACACACTTAAAAATTTTTAACATCTATTGCAGCAAGCCACTATTCAACAAAACCAAAAAAACCCAGTCCAAAAGCTTAAATCCAAACTTACCTGAAAGATGTGTGTGTCCCGTTAAGAGGTGCTGACATCGTCACTGTCAGCCTGCCAGGTTTCCCTGGTGTGCTTAGGACCCAGCACTGAAGAGTCGAAGTTCGGAGTGGCGATGTTAAGTCGACATTGCATGCCAATTGACGTTACCACGCCTCCATTTTTTTCTAGGGCGCTGCCAGTTACCGGCAGCGCAAAGGGAGGGAGAAAAATGACAGCCACCGTGGGACCCACCACCAGCTGGTGAAAGAGCGGCGGCCGGCATTTTTTCGCCATTTCATGGCGCGACGGAGTGTAGGTAAGTAGATGAATTTATAGCCCTTAAAGTTTAAGCATGGTGAATGTCACTTTACAACACTAGGGGCTGGATTTTCCTTTGAATGACTTCCCATTTTGGGACGGATTTGGGTGGCAAATGGACTCTTTAGCCTTTACCTCAAAAAACTACACTTGAATTGTCGTCACAAAAAGTGCAAGTCCCCTTTAAGGCCCACCTAGAGACGATTCGCCTCATGTAAATAACATGGGTTGTGGCTAACCCCATCAGCCCATTTCCTCGAACTACCCCACCCCACCCCCCCCAACCTACCCCAAATAATTACCACCACTGTATGTGATAGTAAGAGCTGCAGGAAGGTATCATTAAGGTGGATACTCATGAATGAATGAGTAAGATGAGTGAGGTGAATAAGTAAATGAATGAGTGAGTAACATATGTGAGTAAAGTGAGTGAGTTGAGTAAAATGAGTGAATGTGTGAGTAAGATGAGTGAGTGACTGAGGTGAGTGAGTGACTGAGGTGAGTGAGTGACTGAGGTGAGTGAGTGACTGAGGTGAGTGAGTGACTGAGGTGAGTGAGTGACTGAGGTGAGTGAGTGACTGAGGTGAGTGAGTGACTGGAGGAACAATAACAGGAAAAGGATTGTATTACCCTGGAGCTTAAGAGAGGCCTATAACTTTATCCTGCCTCACCTCACTCAATGCACGCCAGCCCCAGGATTTGCACCTCTTCAAAAGTATTTAATGGCTTGAAGTTGCTGTGTCCTTCTCCTGTGTGTGTTTGCTTCTTCCTGTTAGGTGCTGCCTTGTCCAGGAAGCAGAGAAGGGAGCAAGATTTTCCACTGGAGTTACGCTGGATACCTACCGGAACTCAAAGGGGAAGGGAAGGGGGAGGGACAGAGGTCGGGCAGGGAGCTATTCCGCAAGCTCCTTACAACCTGCTGCCAGCTCCAGGATTTTACACTGAATAGGTGTAGTCTTAATAAGTGTGAGTGAATTCAAATAACATGTTAATGACTGGAAAATGAACTATGATCCATTTCCAGTCAATAATGTCACAGTAACACTGGACATTAGGAATGCCAGTGCATTCCTGGTGTATAGTAATGCTATGGCAGATGGAAGAGGATTAAAAATTTAAATCTGGGATGACTGATTTCACTCTCTCTACCTAGGAAGCTTTAAAATGTGGAAAAAAGTCAGTAGTTCCAGAGGCAGCATGGCCATGCTCCACTACTGCAGGTGACTGAGGCCTGCATCAGTGACATCCTTTGTCCCGGAGGATCAGTGGCAGGATAAGTAGGCAAACACAAAGACCGCCCGGCTGACTTTATGCTGGATTTTTGCCAAAACGGGATATGCCGGTTGTTTGAAGTTTGAAGAGCACCTACAGTGAAATCCAAGCACTCACCTTCCTCCCAGTGTGTGTGAGTAAATGAACATGCATCATGTAGATAGGCTTTGTTATTTAATAAGCTTGCTTTGGGTGCTTACCCCACAGCCTGAGCAATGGAACTGGAAAATTTACCCTGATATCTGTTAATAATAGGTCAGCTTACCTGTTTCTGAGGGCAGCTGGAGGAGGGCTTTATTCAAATGGTGGTGAATCTGTAGCCAGTTTAACCTGCTGCAGGATGTAGAATTAGCATTACAAGACATGGATCACATAAGGGGAAATTGTAACTTCTGGTGCGGTCAGTCGGCAGAGCGTGCAGACCTACGGCCCTGGTGCTGCGAGAGGCCTGGACAAATTTAACAGTTGAGCCTCATTAACATAGATGCCCAAAACAGGCATCCAGAGGCAGCTTGCTAGATTCCAGTGGGTGCTCAGGTAAGTTGTCAGGGAGTTCTGGAGGGTTTCGCAAACGCAGATGGAGAGGGGAGCCTGGGGTGGCATAGGAACAGGAGTAGGCCATTCAGTTCCTCGAGCCTGTTCCGCCATCATAGCTGATCTGCACCTCAACTCAATTTACCCATCTTTGCTCCTTATTCCTTGATACCCTTACCTAACTAAAATGTATTGATCTCAGTCTTGAAAATTGCAGTTGACCCAATATCCACAGCCTTTTGGCCAGGAGAATTCCACATTCCCATTACCCTTTGTTTGCAAAAGTGCTTCGTGATTTCACTCCTAAATTGTTTAGCTATAATTTTAAGATTATGCCTCCTTGTTCTGGATTCCCCCAACAGAGGAAATAATTTCTCTGTATCTACCTTATCGAATCCTTTATCATTTTAAGCACCTCAATTAGATTGCTCCTCAACTTTCTAAACTCAAGGGAATACAATCTAAACTTTATTTTGGCACCTGAATGAGTACTCCTGCTCCTCCTGGTCTCACAGAAATAATTTTTACACTTACCTGTAAAACATCTCGCCTGCCAGGTTTTACTGTGTGGAGCATCTGCAGCAGGCATTCCGCTCAGTAGACTGTTACAGTAGCTTTGGGGTCCTATGTATGTCATAGGACCCCAATTTACACGTATTCATGAGGCTCCCACCTGAGTCAGGCGGGCACCTCAACCACCCAAAAAAACATTGGCCGCGATTTCGCCTTCTGAGACGGGTCCAGGGTGGCCGGGGTCGGTGGCGGGGTATAACCCCACTGCTGGCTCCAGCCCGCTCTGTGAAAAGAATTTTACGCTGATTGGGCTTGTTAAGCCCGCCCAGAGTGTTTGCCAGCCAATTGAAGGAAGCGGGTCTGATGATGTCACTTGATGACGCGTCATCAGCCGGTTTCCTTAAAGGGACCATGCGCAAATTGTTTTTGACAGTTGTGCTGTCAGTGTTCACAGCATTGAGGTGATGCAAACACTGACAAGCACTGCACAGAGGTGCACGGCTGCACCCAGGCTCTCCCATGACTCCCTGGAGGGAGTCACAGCACGTAGGGAGGTCCTCTTCCCTTCCCATGGGTAGAAGAGACCTCCCCAGAAGACCAGATAGCCTTGTTGCACATTGCACAGGAGGGCACAAGCAGGGATGTCATCAGGAGGACCAGGCTGCAGCAGCACAAACCTTTCAATGATCTCAGTAGTTCACGAAACGTTACTGAAAAGCCACATTCAATCTCATCCTGCTGTGCCACTCATCACATCCCCATCACTCTGCCTTCCCTACCCTACTTCTCCACATCCTTACTCAAACCATCTTAGCTTGCACCTCCACCCATTCCTCTCTCTCTATCTACATTATCACATCCCCATCTCACTAGCCACCCCTCACACTCCCCCTCATCCTAGTCCAATCCTACCAACTAACAGCACACAAGGGTGGGCACTTGGGTGTTTTAGCCAATGTTTATGTGAAGTTTCTGTTTATGTGCTGTCAAACATTGAAACCTTTATTTTCAACACTTTGCATTCTTGGACAGATTTGTGTGCATCTTTGGAAGTAGCTTAGTGAGTTGCAGTGAATGGTAAGACATAACGGTACCCCCCGCAATGGTGATGAGTGTAAAAGGAATGGCTTCGGCATTGTAGGGATGCTTTATGGTGTTGGTGTGGGGTGGTGCCAACCTGGCGCATCATGTGGCAGCCATGGTGTACAGCGTCAAGTGAAGTAAATCTGGCCATGGTGAGGTCATCCCTGGCGTCCCGGGCAGCAATGTGATTGGGTGTTGATGCCCTGTGCAGCACCAGCTGATTGCGGAGAAGGTTGGTGTTGTTGTTGGTGTTGCTGGTGTTGGGGCTGATCGTGGTGAGATTCTGAGGACCAAGGTGAGATTTTTTCAAGAGCACCGATGCTGATGGAATAGATGGCAGGTGAGTTTGAGATGACCAAAGTGATCTGTCAATGGTGAGAGAGGTTGTTCCAATGAGATGACACTGGATAGAGAGTTTGCTCCAAACACTTGCAAGCTGCATAAAGCTCAATCTGTCTTCCAAATGCAGTAAGCAACAGCTTCTGAGCTTGGAAAGTGAACACCTATGAAATGAAAGCTTTTATAGACCATTTGCAGCTGTCAAGTAAAGAAATCATCCCATGCTGACACAACACCCGACCTCCTTACCTGACGTGATCCCTGAGCAGCGGGGAAGCCGTTGGCGACCACTAAAAATCTAAAGGTGAGCTTAAAATACTAGTTAATTGCCTCTTAACAATCTCTCTAATGATGTAAATTGCCTCCCCCGCCGCATGGTGTCGGGTCTGTTCCCTACCCGCTGTCAAAAAAAACCATTTTCCCAGCTGACCCGCCTCCAAATGCCCCCGCTGACCCCCCGAAAAATTCCGACCATTGGTATTAAAATGGCCAAGGAGAATAAGAGAGCCCAGATTCTGCTGGGCAGAGGAGTTAAAATTCCCTCCATATTGTTTGATAGATAAACCTGATTCCAAGATCACCCGGGTTAATGACTATGTAAAAATAGTACATGCAGAAAAGTGGTACAAGCTTATGAGCTGTCACTACCCCAGAGTCTTTCAAAGTGGCAGGACAGTCTTGTCTTGCTGGATAGTCTTGTTTGATCATTCCAAAGGTACTCACAGTATCCACAGTAAGGAATATGTTTGTGTCAGATTGTACAGGCTTCATGTTATTTGTCACAAAGCTCCATATGCAACCTATACTTATGTGTTAGGAATGCTTTTATCTCTGAGAAAGCTAACAACGTTGTCATTTACAGACCATATGCATCTGTGAGTCACAGCAATTTTCTGCATTCTGGTAGAACACTCACTGCTTGTTTTACTGACTGTGTTGACCTATTATAGGATTCATTAAAGATTGTAAAATGTATTCAATTCAAGAAAATGTTACAATTAATTGATTGCACCTAACTCAAGCAGCAGTTCAATCAATCTACTTTTGAGGCTAATACTAAGTGACATTCAATTAAAAATTTAATGGCCCCATCGCACTGACCTGTGCCCTTCAGCCTTTGACCCTGCTGGAGTTTGCGGGGTCAGTGGGGGGAGGACATCTAATTTGCATGGGGCCAGCAGGCGCAACTTGGGCACCTGCCTGCTCTTTGGAGCTGGATATTCCGGCATCTGCCTGCCTTGGGGTGGGGAGGGAGGGCTGTGGGAGTTGCCCAGATGCCTCCAGCTCCCATTGTGTGTTCCCTCAGCTTTCTGTGTCAGGGGACCGATCCTGATCCCGATCTGTTTTCAGGGTCGCTTCCCCAGTGAGACCCACCTCCACCCATTTGGAGACCAGTATGCCTGAATTCACTCAGCGTACCAGCCTCCAGTCCGATGCCGGGTCCTGACTAAGCCGGGGAAGTGGGAACTCCCAGCATACGAAGCCCCCCCCAGCCCTGGGGCTGCTCTCGGTTGTCATTGGCCAAGTAAAGTGCTGGCAGAGGTTCTCCTCCTGGGAAAGCTGACCAGAAATTCCCAGAAATGGTCGGGATCCAGCACATCTGTGCCCCTGTTGTTTTCTGGGGGGGTTTTGCTGAACTCCTGCTGGAGGTATGGTAGGAATCTGGTGGAACCCCTGAGGAAATTCGGGGCCAATAATCCTTTTGACAGGCCATGTAACATTTAGATTTTTAAATATGTTATCAGTGAAATAATTCAATTGGCTATTCTATTTTAAAATTTCATATGGTCTTAAGAACAAACCATAATTCCATCTGGAGTGATTGTACCTTGAGACGCACAACAGGCGGGCAATGAGAGGAGTGTGCCCGCTGCCTGCTCGTCGATACTGCTGTGACACCCCAGCAATTTTGAGGCCCGGGTCTCATGCACAGCGAACTGCTGGCACCAAGTGTGTGTCCTCGCTGCAGCTCCCATATGGCTCTAGCAGCAGAATCCTCCAGGTTACCTTCTGTGACTGGTTCTCCTCCTTCTCAAGGTAATGACAGAAATGCGAAGAATACAGCTGCCTGTTCAGTCAAAAAATGGCATTTAGGGTCCTATTTAGGGTCCTATTGATGTCAGAAAACCCCGATTTTCATTTTACTCGGGGAGGCCGTTCTGTTCTGGGAGGGCAGGAAATCAGGCGGCTCCCACACTGAGACGGCCGACAGTCGGGGGTGGAGGGGCGGGGGGGGGGGGTGGGTGGGGGGGGATGGGAGGAGGGGTGTGGGGGCTGGTGGGGGGCGTTGCCCAGGTGGGGTAGACTGGATTTTTTTTGTGGGCCCAGGAGGAGCACTCCTGCTTTTCCTGGCCGCCATAAAACATTTCCTGGGCTGTGGTCCCTTTCAGGCGAAGGTAGAGCGGCTCGGAGGCAACCCGCCAGCACTGAGGTAAGTCGTGTGGGGGTTCATTCCACTTGAAGTGTTTTTGAAGCACCATCCAGTATGAATGCTGATCAGTAGGCAGTGCATAGCTGGATTGGGCAGGGATGATGGTGCTATCTCTCAGGATGACAACACATCAAACCCTCCCATTAAACTGTTCCAATTACAGTAAGTGTAGAAAGCAGGCAATGCCAAGCGCTCCCAACAGTTGAAGATGTGGTGGAGCCAGTAGCTGAGCCATCATGGACATGGTTCAAGGAGGACAAGGGCCACCTCAATCTCTTTCATGGACACACAACATCCAGTCACCTCACTTACACGTGCCACTGGGGGAACACCAAGAAGAACCATCTAACTTAGGTTCTGGATCACATATATCATACAGGGTCACCAAAAGGAAGCACTGGGCTAAAAATAAAATCACTAGACATACACAAATCACATTTATGGAAATAAAATGTAGCTCATTGACATTGTACTGTGTCCAGAGAGTGTTCTTGTTTTGAGAGCTGTTTTAACCCACCCCAACTGGCAGGAATGGGGCGTTAAAATCACCTCCGCAAACTACAGGTCCAATCCGGCCGCCGCTTTAACTGGGCCTCTTTTTTAGTTGGGCGAGGTGCCTGCCTGACAAAACAGGCAAATTGGGGTCCTTCACTGTCATTAGGACCCTGATGGCATTTTATCCGCCGACTGAGCAGGAAATCTGTCGGCTAAATTTTAAACTTATCTTTGTGAGGTCAGGAGGACGATAAATGCTCCTCCGAGCCCCACAAGGAACATCTGGGCCTCTGCTCCCACAGGTTCTAAACCCTTCCCCACCTGTGAGATCCTGCCGATTCCCCTCGCGACTTATCTGAGTGTCAGCGTGTGGCCACTGAGCTGCCTGATTTTTGTCTGGGCAGCTGGTTGGCGGGATGTAAATGATGCCTTTGTTAAAATAGCCCAGGTCTTAAATTGATCACGCGGGGGTTGGGGGGTTGGTGTTTGATGCTCGTCCCGCCCACTGTCCATCCAAAACTCACTCCCGGTTAAAATCGCCGCCATTGTATTTTTTTGGGCAATACAGTTGAAGGTGCTTTTAATCGCAACATAGTGAAGATGGACAGAGGACTGTTGATGTAATGGGTAGATGGAGGATTTAGGAAAAGGTCACATCAAAGAGAGCCTGGCATATGGCTCTAGCATCTTGCAAAGATGCTTCAGCAGCAGAATCCTGCAGGTTACCTTCTGTGACTGGTCTCCTCCTTCTCAAGGTAATCCATACTTACGCCTCGTTAGATGACAAAAATGTGAAGAATACAGCAGCCTGTTCAGTCGAAAAATGGCACTCGGGGTCCTATTGACGTCAGAAGACCCCAATTTTCATTTTACTCGGGGGGCCTTCTGGCCGTCCAGTGGTAGGCCCTGCTGAAAATTTCTGCTGCAATGGGAAGGTAGGTTATTGCCCACCATTATCGGTGCGCTCTGTCCTGTTTCTGCCGGATGGAAGGGCTGAAAATTCATCCCAATATTTCTTATATTTTATGAGTCTGTCTGATGTGGTAGCACCACCACAGCATATGTGTTCACTAAATGATGAATTTTACAGATTTAACCTGAAAGACCCTCCTGACTATTAATTTAAATGATCAGAAAACCTTGTACAGTGCGTATCCGAATTTCTGATATGTGCTCCTGGTGGGGCAACTCCCCATTACCCTTATATTCCACAATTATCAATGCCATCATCCTTTTACAATGACATTAAAAGTTGCTGTCGGATTAACAAATCAGATTAGCCAGATAAAACTATGGATTTTGTGTCCTTTGATGAGCTGATATACAATTCTCAGTTATGCAGCTTGATAAATTCTTGTCTGTTGACAGGAAACCATGTTTGCCTCTATCTGATAAAACTACAACTACCCTCTGTGAAGATGAATTTACTGGACTTTTCAGTTGAAGGACACAATGTCCTGTCTCCATTGACTGAAGTAAAAAATAGGGAAATTTATTGAGATAGAACAACAAAAGCACTTGAAAGGACACTTAAAATGATATGTCAATCACTCTGTCTTAGCAGCTTTAGCCAATGCTGTCATTTAATATGGCAACATGAATACAGAATGCCACAGGAACCATGTTCACACCATCCGCTAATCAACCAGATAAGTGGGAAAAAGGTTTATGGGTGACTTCAAGTTAACCAGTTTTACACATGGAACAATGAACCTTGTAGACCATTGCCTCCTTTACAATTATATTGTACAGCAAATTCATTCATTGAAAACTACAAACCAGGTATTAAATATGATAAGGTTCCACGGTTTATTTCATTCTTAAAAAGGATTTAGTCACTGTGATGCAAGCTTTCTGTATACTGCTGTTCTGATATTGACATCTTGTTGAATTAAATATGATTAGCTTGTTTATGTTTACTTGTAAAAATCATATTTTATCTTGCCTTATTGTTTCTTGACATTTGTTGCTAGTACTGAAGGAGAAAATCACAAGAAGTAGAGTTCTCTATTTTTAACAAATCTTAGGACAGTGATGCAATGATTGTGCAAATAATGCACAAAGACCTTAGTTATTATTTTCTACTTAAGTAGCTATTGTAGTCACAATCAAGGAAGTTTTTTTTTACATTCAGATATTAAAACACTCTAAAGAGGTATTCAATGAAAAGCTTATTTATTTATTGCCCAACCAGGAACATTCCAAAAGATACTAATTATCTCAGTATCTTCACTCATCACCTGCTGCTTTTAAGTGGGTGCAGTGGGAGAAATATTCCACATCCCTGCACAAATATGCTGCACCTTACATTACATTACACACATTAAAACAATCTTCATAACACATCCAAAGCTTATTAATGTGTGAAAAATATAACTTGATTTTGTAAACAGAAGGCAGGGGTTCTCAACCTTTTGCTTCTGAGGCCCCCCTCCCGTGTTATAAAAATTCCACGGAGCCCCTGTAACACCACACAAGCATTGTTTCTGTATAAAAATTAGTTATACAATTAAACATACATATTTATTATTATTTCTGATTTACTTACTTAATGTGAAACATTACATCTTACGTAAAGATATTACGTAACCTGAGAACGTGTTACTTTCTGAGCTTGCAGCATATAATAAACATGCACCAACTAGGGGTGGGCGTAAATTCCAGCCTTGCCAAAATCCCATGAATCAAAATATATATTAAAAATATCCCAGCCCTCACCTGAATAATACCCGCTACCAGGAAGATGTCATGACATTTTTATCATATCAGCCTTGATGACTCAGAATCATGTATCAATTATTTGATTGGTGATCAAGAATACTCCCTGCAGTCATGGCTTATGACTCTAATAAGGTATTCACATACAAAGAGGCAGAACAAGTATAATGAGGCAATGAGACGACAAACATTTTAATAGAGCAGGCCACGGGCATTTTGAAGTCTCATTTTAGATGTCTGAATAAATCTGATGGGGCCCCACAGTATAGTTCAGTGAGAGTCTCCAGCATAATTGTTATTTGTTACATTCTGTATAATATCTGCCCTGCAGGAAGGATGAGTACTTTCTCAAGTTGAAGGTGATGTTGATGGTGAAGAAGAGGAGAAGGGTATGTAGGAATGAAAGGAGGTGGAGCCGGAGAACCATCAGCCTGCAGCCAAAAAAAGAGAGGCAGCAACTTATAACTGAGTGTTTTCAGTAAATAAAAATTGTGAAGCTAAATAATATTCTTCTCTTGCCTATAACCCCCAACCCCACTCCAACTGCCTCAGAAAGATTTGCATTCACTCAAAGACTTCTGTACCTTGTCTCCATAATAGAGAAGCCACACTCTCACATGACATCTGCCAAGTCCACTAACTTGCAAACATCCATAGAAACAAAATCTGAAGTTTATGTCGTCAAACAATTTTTACTTATCACAGCCAAATTCTCCAAAGCTTCCAATAATTTCATGCACCCTAACTGCAACTATTTCTTACCACCATGTTTACCCTTCATGCCAGCTACTTTACTTGCTCTACTTCCTAATCTACTATTTCTATGAGATGCTCCCTGAGTGATGTGAGATAAAGAAGTTGGTGGCTGGGAATATTCCTCTGGAGCCTTCAAGAACTGAGAAGGCTCATGTCTCAGTGAGGAACCAGCTTTCAGTTGCCATTCTTTTGCATTTCCAAGGGATGCTGGGCCCAGGACTGAAGTTCCCTCAGGTGCTGGCATTGGAGGGGCCTTAAAGAAGTATTGCTACTATCACAAGAGACAGCGACATCTGTTACCACTCCTTGTAGTCCACTGATGCAGGGTACAGGCTCAGATGTGCTACTGGTTGGTTTCATTACAGACCAAATAGTCCCAATCAAGTCTTGGAAGCCCTGTCAAATTGTCGTGGTGAGGCTGACCGTCAAAGCATCTGTTGAGGTAGAGGTAGCTGCCACTCCGAAGACCACCAATGCCCTTAGACCTCCTCCTGGAACCTTATTGCTGCAGAAATCTCCTCGGCTGTCAGGTTCTCCATGGTGTTCTGCATGCCATGAGGAATTTTCTGCAATGTGTTGTAGATGTGCGTAATAAACTCATCACCCCTCAATCACGTATATGGAAACAGTCTCCACTGCCTGCACATGAGATCAAAGCTCCTGAATCATTGTTCTTTTGAAGATTGGACCTCTAAGGTTTGGGTACCTAGGGTCCTAAGTCAAGGTTAGTTGTTTCTCCACTCTTCATGGAAGAATGGCACTCTGTCCCTCTTCCACTCCCAGGTCCTCATGCTCACTCATGCTCAGTGCTTCACCCAGCAACAACCCTTCTGGCTCACTTATTACTTCTTCCTGCTTGGATAGATCTGGGCTTGTGCTGGATCAGGTGAGATACCACGACAGAGTTGGTGAGGAAAGGGTAGAAGTTTCTCTGAGCCACTGATCTCTTTGTCCAAGATATCCCCTAGGATTTCAAAGAAGTGAAAGGTTGTTTTGCTGTGTAAATACTTACATGAGTTCTTGAAGAAATAGCTGTTGAGAACATGACCATTGCTACACTTTGATAATTGGCATAAATCTGAAACGATCCCCCTTTCGCTGTCTTTCCCAACCTGATCTTAGTACCTTGCCGCTTACTTAGCCAACTCATAGGGCAACACGGTGGCATAGTGGTTAGCACTGTTGCCTCACAGCACCAGGGACCCGGGTTCGAATCCGGCCACGGGTGACTGTCTGTGTGGAGTTTGCACATTCTCCCCGTGTCTGCGTGGGTTTCCTCCAGGTGCTCCAGTTTCCTCCCACAGTCCAAAGATGTGCGGGTTAGGTTGATTTGGCTATGATAAATTGACCCTTAGTATTAGGGGGGATTAAATACGTGGGGATAGGGTGGGATATGTGTCGGTGCAGGCTCGATGGGCCGAAATGGCCTCTATCTGCACTGTGGGGATTCTGTGATTCTGTGATTCATACAGCCTTTCCTGTTTGTCTGCCTCCAAGCTACAAAACTTCCTCTTTGTGTGCAATCAAAGCCTTCAAGGTTGGTGTCCCCCCTCCAGTTGTAATTCTTTGGCTCTAGTCATGCACTACCTTTTCGTTTGCCAACAAAACAGTGTTAGAGAAATTTGATTGCTGCTCACACTTCACCTAGTAGTCTGCATCCATCCACTATTCTAATGCTTGCAGGTGTTGGTTCCCTTTAAGGACCTCTCCTTCCAGAGTAGCACCACCCTCTCATGGCAGGTAATGTAAGTTCAGACAGTGATAGGGAGTTAACAAAGTGCAATATTGATGGCAGAGGTTCCTTGTGAATAGTGAAGTTTTCTCTTCAGCCAGTTAATTACACTAAGAGGGAATGGTAAGTCAGGGGCAGGGTTAACCCTATACAAGTGTGTATGGGGAATAGTGCCTTCAGTTACCATGGCCAACTTTGTAAGTTTGGCAAAAGAACCAAAGGCGACGTAAGAAAAAACTTTTTTACGTAGCGAGTGGTTAAGATCTGGAATGCACTGCCTGAAAGGGTGGTGGAGGCAGATTCAATAACGGCTTTCAAAAGGGAGTTGGATAAGTATCTGAAGGAAAGAAATTTGCAGGACTACGGGGAAAGGGCGGGGGAGTGGGACTAGCTGAAGTGCTCTTGCAGAGAGCCGGCACGGGCTCGACGGGCCGAATGGCCTTATTCCATGCTGTAACCATTCTATGATTCTATCACTAAACATCTTCCTGTAGCAGAACCGAGTTTCCTTCCCTCCCAGTGGCAGTACACCAATGTCCAGTGGTTTTAACATGGCCATCCTGTCCCTCATAATTAATTAGTCTCTTGTAAGGAAAATTGAGCAAGTTAGCAGCAGAGTCTCATGTGTGGGTGGAAATCCTGCTGCTAACCCACCAAAAGAGGGAGAATCTAGACCCTTTATTTATTTATTTGCCTTTATCGAGTTGAGAGATGTCAGTGCTGCAAAATGGAACATTTTTCCTATATATATTGTGGCATCGCTACACGATATCACAAATGTAGCAGCAATTTATGGTGAATTATGGATTCTGCTGTTGATCTCGCTGGGATCGGTGTTAGGACCGTTGCTCTTCACAATCTTCATTAATGATTTGGATGACGGTGTTGGGGGAACTGTCTGCAAGTTCAAAGATGATACAAAGATTTGTGCTAGTGTTAGAACTAGAATGAGAAAAAATTGACTGCAATCAGATCTCAATGTGGTGGCGGAAAGGGGTCTCATCTGGCAGATGTCATTTAACATAAATAAGTATAGTGCGAGGCACGTGGGTAGAGGAAATGCCAACCATATATATACCATGCATGGTTCTGAACTCAGGTTTATTGAGTGGGAAAGAGACATAGCTGTTACAATACATGTATTACGAAAGGTTCATGACCAGTGTCATGAGGCTATAGCAAAAGCAAATGGAATATTAGGATGTATTACTAGGACAATCCAATATAAAACAAAAAACAATATATTATCCTTGTATAACACCTTGGATTAAGCCTCATCTAGAATACTGTGTCCAGTTTCAGTTCCCTCACACAGTGGGTGATATAGAAACCCTGGAAAAGGTCCAGAGGAGGGCCACTAGATTAAAAATCCATAGTTACCACAATAAGCTTAGAGAGCTGGGATTTTTACTCAAGAAAAGTGTAGTCTTTGGGAAGAATTGATTGAGGTCTTTAAAATAATGTAGGGACCAGACTGTGTCCACTTCAGCAGTCAGGGGCATTCAGCCTCGGATCTGCGGGTAAGCGTTCTCCAAGGCGGCCTTCGGGATACACGACAGTGCAAAATCATAGAGCAGAAACTGATAGCCAAGTTCCGCACTCATGAGGATGGCCTCAATCGCGATATCGGGTTCATGTCACGATACAGAACGTGACTTGACATCATGGCCGGTCTTTCCAGGTTTTTTTTTTAAACCCAAATGGAGAGGATATGCAGCCAGCAGGTGTTTTGACACGTTGGACCCCCTGGGACACATCTCATTGTCTTGGCTGTGCTCTTAGTGTGTCTTTGATGTAGGGAAAGATTTGAATACATTTTTTCTGTGTTTATATTGTGAATTCTGGGATATTCTCTCACAGCTACCCTACCTGAAGAAGGGGCGACAGCTCCGAAAGCTTGTAATTTTAAATAAATCTGTTGGACTATAACCTGGTGTTGTGCGACTTCTCATTTTTGTCCATAAGATATGTTAGGGAGAACCAGGGGACATAAGTATAAGTTATGTAAGCATAGAACTAGGTCAGATGTCAGGAGGTTTTTATTTTTGCAGAGGGTCATCGACACTGTGGTCTCCTGGAACTCATTTTGATCGCTGTTGGGGTGAGGGTCAGAGAGGAATTTCTCAGAATTCATTTTTCGCTGAATTAGCCGAGGGTTTTTTTTGTTGCTTTTCCAGTAGATTATGTGGCTGGTGGTGGATGGGGTGGGGTGGTGAGGGAGGGAGGGATTGGGAATCATGGAGCCCAGTTGCACCATGACTGTATGTGGCAAGCTCGATGGACCAGCTGGTCTTTTCCTATTTGTATTTTTCGTCTGTTCGGGTGTTGATCCACATCTATTGGAACTGAGTTGAAACTGCCCAAACTGACTTTAATATTGGACCATTACAGCGAGCAGACAGAGGAGATTTTCAGTTCATCAGTTTGGCCAGATTCAAACTCATGTTGGAAAGGTGAAAGGACAGTTTTCCATCCCACTATCACTTATTTAAAAGACACCTTTACTTACTGATAATAAACATACTAAGAATAAAGTAAGCGCATATTTGACTGATGGTTATAGGATCACAATATCAGTGATCCTATCACCTTTTTTGTTATGTTGCAGGAGAAATATTCTCTAGAGGGAGCTAGTAAGCTAAGTTTAACTTCATTCCTGCTTCACATTAATCACAAAGTAATTTATTTACTCACCATCCAAAAAATGAAATAATTCTCGCAAGTGTATGAATATATATTCTTAAAAACAGTCGATTATTTATATCCTATTTCTTCAGTTTTATATCTGTGATGTTCTTGTTAGCTAAAATAGTATAGCCTAATGTGATTAATGTGTTTCCATCTGTCACTGTGGCATTTCATTACGTGTGTTGTCCCAGTATTTATACATTAAAGTCATGAAAGCATTGCACTTAGTTTGTCCAAAAATTATTTAAAAAAATGTAAGTATAGAACTTAAGAGTTGGTTTAAATTTCTAATAAACGCAAATATAACAGTAATTTGCATTTATATAGCGTCTTTAACAGGCAGAGGGGTTTAGGGAAGGAATTCCAGAGTTTGGGCCTAGATGGTTGAAGACACGGCTGCTAATGATGGGGTGAAAGGTCAGGGGATGTACAAGAAGCCAGAGTCGTTGGAATAAAGAGTTCTGGGAGAGTTGTAGACCTGGAAGAGGCAAGGCCATGAAAGGATTCAAACACGAGGATGAGAATTTTAAACTGGGGGACCGCGAGCCAATGAAGGTCAGCAAGGACAGAAGTGATGATGAGTGGGACTTTCTACGAGACTGGATATGGACAGCAGAGTTTTGGATGAGCTCAAGTTGATGGAGGGTGGTTGGTGGGATGCCAGCCAGGAGAGTATTGGAATAGTCAAGTCGGTATGTGAAAAAGGCATGGATGAGAGTTTCAGTGGAAGATGGGTTGAACCAGAAGTGGAGGCGGGCGATGTTATGGAGGCAGAAGTATGCAGTCTTTGTGATAGAGATGAAATGGGGTTGGAAATGTAGCTCGGATTTGAGTAGAAAGCCAAGGTTGGCAACAGTGTGCTTCAACCTGAGATCGTGGCTGGGCAGAGGAATGGAATCGGTGGCGAGGGTACAGGGTCTGTGATGGGTTGAGGAAACAATAGCTTCTGTCTCCTCAGTGTTTAACTGGAGGAAATTACGGTTCATCTAAAACTGGATGTCAGGCATACATGCTTGCATCTATGTTGGAAGAACGCTGGAAAAGAACGTGGCAGCACAGATGAGTCGAAGAGCTGCTCCTGACTTTCCTGGTGCCTCTCTGGAGGTCCTAGTGAGTTCCAGGAGAGAGGTTATTTCCCTCAGCACCCACAGGAGCATCCCAAAGTCTGGACAGAGGTGGCTGAGAGGGTCAGTGCCAGCAGCTTCACCCTCATGACCCGGGGTCAATGCAGAAAGAGGTCAATGACCTCACAAGAGCAGCAAGGGTGAGTACATTTCTTCATCTCTCCACCTCCCTCCCCAGCACCTCAGAACAATCCTCTCACCCCATCCCTCGCCACTCTCAACTATTACCTCCCCTCCATCACATCCTTGAACACACAATCACAACAGCAGAATAAACACCTCTCTTGGCCATTCTAAACGCACTCAGCTCTTACTTTGCTCTCGTCACATCACATACTATCACTATTCTTTTCTCACATACTACCATTTGTGCAACTGCCAACTAGTCCCATCCCTCCTTCCTCACTTCCCTTTACAGTCAACACCTCCCTCTCCTGAATGGTTTGAATATTCTTCAATGCAGGGAGAAGGGAGTAGGGAAGAATGTAACAAAGGCTGCTATGCAGAGGGGCTCCGTCTAATATCTCAGGGCAGGGGACTGGAAATCTCATCGCAATCACTGAGCTATGAGCTGATCCCTGACTGGAGGCACTGATGCGGTCCTCCTCCCTCTGCTGCTTCATTTCCTTCCCCCAGATCTGCCTTGTCTGATGACAATGGCTGCTGTTGCTCTGTCTCCTCCAGATGCAGGTCTGTGTAAATGCAATGTTGTGCAATCTGCAGCAGACCAATAAGAATAAAACCGGATGGACCACCCAGCATCGACCTGGGCACCGGCTTTGGACACGACAAAGGCACACCCAGCCCAGTTGACCCTGCAAAGTCCTCCTCACTAACATCTGGGGACTTGTGCCAGAACTGGGAGAGCTGTCCCACAGACTAGTTAAGCAACAGCCTGACATAGTCTTCTTCGACAGCACCTCCCAAACCCGCGACCGCTACCACCTAGAAGGACAAGGGCAGCAGGCGCATGGGAACACCATCACCTCCAATTTCCCCTCCAAGTCAATCACCATCCTGACTTGGAAATATATCGCCATTCCCTCATCATTGCTGGGTCAAAATCCTGGAACTCCCTCCCTAACAGCACTGTGGGAGTACCTTCACCACGCAGACTGCAGCGGTTCAAGAAGGCGGCTCACCACCACCTTCTGAAGGGCAATTAGGGATGGGCAATAAATGCTGGCCTTGCCAGCGACGCTCACATCCCATAAACAAATAAAAACACCACGACAATGCATGACATTCTATCAGGCGCATATTACAAGTAGCCCGAGTGGTCCAGACATCTAAACTTCTGCTTGAGCATTCCCATTGTGTGCTCTATAAAGATTGTGGTTGTGCCCTGGCTTCAATTGTATCTGTGCTGCTCGGGCATGGTGGGGTTGTGCAGGGGTGTCGTCAGCCAGATCTGCAGGGGGTATTCCTTGTCCCCCACATTCCTCACAGGGTTGAATAGCAGGGGGATGATAGAGTGTCTGAGTATAAAAACATTATGGCAGCTCTCTGGGTATCATGCATGTTGTCATTCTCGTGATCAGCCACTAGCTGCACATTGATAGAGTGGTATCCTTTCCGGTTGATGAATGTTGCTGGCTCGTGTTCCAGTGCCCAGACAGCCATGTGGGTACAGTCAATCATACCCTGCCTGAGAGGGAGGCAGCCACTGCTGCAAAGACACAAGCTCTGTCCTGCTGACTGCTGAGGTCAGTGGGGAAGATGATGTACTGCTCGGCCCTGGCAAACAGGGTATTGGTTAACTGGTTAATGCTGCGGTTGGCTGCGGACTGGAAGGTGCGGCTGATGTCCTCTGTAGCAGCCTGAAAGGATTCAGTGGAGGGTGGGAAGGGTGAGAGAAGGGTGCACATGTCACCCATAGGACAATACAGATTGCAACACAGCCAAAATAGCATTACTCAGCATTGACTTTATAGTAGTACAGCTAGACCTTTCAGCCAATGTCCCAGACTGCTCCATCACCATCCCTGGGTATGTCCTGTCGCGCCAGTAGCGGTGGCACAGTGGTATACAGTCGGGAGGGAGTGGCCCTGAGAGTCCTCAACATTGACTCTGGAACCTATGAAGTCTCATGGCATCAGGTCAAACATGGGCAAGGAAACCTCCTGCTGATTATCAACTACCGCTCTCTCTCAGCTGATGAATTAGTACTCCTCCAAGTTGAACACCACTTGGAAGAAGCACTGAGGGTAGCAAGGGCACAGAACGTACACTGGGTGGAGGACTTCAATGCCCATCACCAAGAGTGGCTCGATAGCGCCACTACTGACCGAGCTGGCCAAGCCCTGAAGGACATAGCCGCCAGACTGGGCCTGTGGCAGATGGTGAGAGAACCAACACGAGGGAAAAATCTACTTGACTTCGTCCTCACCAATCTATCTGTTGCAGATGCATCTGTCCACGACAGTATTGGTAGGAGTGATCACCGCACAGTCCTTGTGGAGACGAAGTCCCATCTTTACACTGAGGAGACTCTCCATTGTGTTTTGTGGCACTACCACGGTGCTAAATGGGATAGATTCAGAACAGATCTAGCAGCTCAAAACTGGGCATCCATGAGGCGCTGTGTGCCATCAGCAGAAGCAGAATTGTATTCCACCACAATCTGTAACCTCATGACCCGGCATATCCCTCACTCTACCATTACCATCAAGCCAGGGACCAACCCTGGTTCAATGAGGAGTGTAGAAGAGCATGCCAGGAGCAGCACCAGGTGTAACTAAAAATGAAGTGCCAACCTGGGGAAGGTACAACACAGGACTACATACATGCTGAACAGCATGCTAAGTGATCCCACAACCAATGGATCAGATCAAAGCTCTGCAGTCCTGCCACATCCAGTTGTGAATGGTGGTGGATAATTAAACTCATTGAAACGTATAAAATTCTGACACGGCTAGACAGACTGGATGCAGGGAGGATGTTTCTCCTGGTTGGGGGGTCTAGAACCAGGGGTCGCAGTCTCAGGATACGGGGTAGGACATTTAGGACTGAGATGAGGAGAAATTTCTTCACTCAGAGGGTGGTAAACCTGTGGAATTCTCTACTACAGAAGGCTGTGAAGGCCAAGTCACTGAATATATTTAAGAAGGAGATAGATAGATTTCTAGACACAAAAGGCATCAAGGGGTATGGGGAGAGAGCGGGAATATGGTATTGAGATAGAGGATCAGCCATGATCATATTGAATGGCGGAGCAGGCTCGAAGGACTGAATGGCCTACTTCTGTTCCTATTTTTCTATGTTTCTAAACAACTAACGGGAGGAGGAGGCTCCATGAATATCCCCATCCTCATTAATGGCTGAGCACAGCACGTGAGTGCAAAAGACAAGGCTGAAGTATTCACAACCATCTTCAGCCAGAAGTGCCGAGTGGATGATCCATTGCGGCCTCCTTCTGAGGTCCCCACCATCACAGAAGCCAGTCTTCAGCCAATTCGATTTATTCCACGTGATATCAAGAAACAGCTGAGCGCACTGGATACAGCAAATGCTATGGGCCCCGACAACATCCTGGCCGTCGTGCTGATGACTTGTGCTCCAGAACTATCCATGCCTCTAGCCAAGCTGTTCCAGTACAGCTTACAACACTGGCATCACTGGAAAACTGCCCAGGTATGTCCTGTCCACAAAAAGCAGGACAAATCCAATCCGGCCAATTACCGTCCCATCAGTCTACTCTCAATCATCAGCAAAGGTGTCATCGACAGTGCTATCAAGTGGCACTTACTCACCAATAACCTGCTCACCAATGCTCAGTTTTGGTTCCACCAGGACCACTCGGTTCCAGACCTCATTACAGCCTTAGTCCAAATATGGACTAAAGAGCTGAGTTCCAGAGGTGAGGTGAGAGTGACTGCCCTTGACATCAAGGCAGCATTTGACTGAGTGTGGCATTAAGTAGTCCCAGTAAAATTGAAGTCAATGGGAATCAGGGGGAAAACTCTCCACTGGCTAGAGTCATACCTAGCACAAAGGAAGATGGTTGTAATTGTTGGAGGTCAATCATCACTGCAGTTCCTCAGGGCAGTGTCCTAGGCTCAACCATCTTCAGCTGCTTCATCAATGACCTTCCCTCCATCATAAGGTCAGAGTGAGGATGTTCGCTGACGATTGCACAGTGTTCAGTTCCATTCACAACTCCTCAGATAATGAAGCAGTCCATGCCCGCATTCAACAAGACCTGGACGACATTGTGGCTTGGGCTGATAAGTGGCAAGTAACATTCGTGCCACAGAAGTACCAGGCAATGACTATCTCCAACAAGCGAGAGTCTAACCACCGCCCCTTGATACTCAATGGCATTACCATCGCCGAATCAACCAACATCAAAATCACCATTGACCAGAAACTTAACTGGACCAGCCACATAAATACTGTGGCTACAGGAGCAGGTCAGAAGCTAGGTATTCTGCGGCGACTATCTCAACTCCTGACTCCCCAAAGCCTTTCTACCATCTACAAGGCACAAGTCAGGAGTGTGATGGAATACTCTCCACTTGCCTGGATGAGTGCAGTTTCAACAACACTCAAGAAGCTCGACACCATCCAGGATAAAGCAGCTTGCTTGATTGGCACCCCATCCACCACCTTAAGCATTCACTCCCTGCACCACTGGCGCACCGTGGCTGCAGTGTGTACCATCTACAAGATGCACTGCAGCAACTCGCCAAAGCTTCTTCAGCAGCACCTCCCAAATCCGTGACCTCTAGCACCTAGAAGGACAAGGGCAGCAGGCGCATGGGAACACCATCACCTGCAAGCTCCCCTCCAAGCTACACACCATCCTGACTTGGAAATATATCGCCGTTCCTTCATCGTCGCTGGGTCATATTCCTGGAACTCCCTTCCTAACAGCACTGTGGGAGTACCTTCACCACAAGGACTGCAGTGGTTCAAGAAGGTGGCTCAAGGGCAATTAGGGATGGGCAATAAATGCTGGCCTTGCCAGCGACGCCCACATCCCAGGAACGAATAAATAAAAAATAAAATAACCTCCAACAATGCACCAGTCCCTCAGTACTATGTTCAAATCCTGAAGTGGAACTTGAACCTGTAATTCTCTGATTTAAAAGCAATGGTGCTATCAACTGAGTCAAGCTAACACTTAGGGGTAGAAATTAGGTCGCGCCCCATTTGGGGCGCAAATATCGTCTGGACGCAAAAATTAGCGCCTGGCGCTAATTATCGGCACTGACTGGAAACTTCACTTTTACCGCCCCGGGAGGTGAGTGGAGCGCTAAAGCAGGCGCTGCACACCTGTCTTAAGGCGCAAAGGCCGAGGAGTGAGGTGCTAACTCAGAGCGCTGGCGAAGCTCATGTAATGTCAGTCAGCAATGGAACACACACACAATGGCACGGGCCAGTTCTTAAAGGGGATGGTTAATCTTGCTTTCCATCCACATCCTGTTCATTGCAGCCTTGAATCTCGGCCTGGAGAAACCTGCACATCAAATGTGCTGGAAAGAACAATGGAGAGTACCAGGCAAAGAGCTCAGAGTGCAGCTCCCACAGTCTCTGCTAAATCGATACAAGGAATGGCAAATCAAAATGAACCTGCAAAGTGCTGCTCAGTACCCAAAACTCCTTCACACAACGTTAAATCTCTCCAGAAGTCTCTCCCTCTCTCTCTCAGAATGCATAGTTCAAAAATGTCACCAACAATAAAAGACAGGAAGAGGCCCCCTTTAAATAGCGCCACCCCCAGCCCCACAGCGATTGATAGCGTTCCAGTCTTCTGGTCGTTGGATGCGCCAGGCGGTAAGGCAGGGGGCGCCACTCAATTTCCGCTCCGGGGCGCCACAAGGGCGTTGCACCATGGAATGACGTCACAATCTGCGCGCGCAGGTGGTCGCAGCGGTAAGTTTTAGCGCCGCCGCAGAATCTCAAGTTAAGTTCTCGAGCGGCGCAAACATCGCTGCGCCCGGGCGTTAGCGGCTTTGCACCCCATTAGCGCCCTCTTAAGGCGCTAACGGGAGGCGCAACCAACTGAATTTTTACCCCTTAATCTTTAAAGTGCAAAGATTAAGTCTGGAGGCAAGTGTTCCAGTCAATGATGAGAACAGCATGATCCACTCAGTTGATATGTGATGACATTCTCAATAAAGGATTACATTTGTGACATTTTCACAGCAAGATTACAAACATGTGGGATTACTGATACCACTGCACAGAATATAGTTACTTAAAAATCAGATGTAACGTGGTGATAAAATCTTGCACTGGTGGTGATGTACTGATTGCCTCAAAGGAAGGCTTGAAATCTAGGATTTGTCAGAGTGTTGAATATCCACCAGTCAATATCACGACCAATTTCATCTGTTCAAATCATCTTTGGCATAGGAGGTTACATACCTTTCCGTAGTATCAAGACTTTTGAGCCTAGAAATTGGATTGAATTGTGCCTGTTTTACAGGTGTCCAATATGGCGGGTGGCGTGCCTGTCATAGTGGTTAGGGTTTCCCTGTAGGCATCCAGGGCACACGTCGGAAACAGGCGTTAGGCGCTTTGCATTTGCAAGTAGGGAGCCGAACACCTGTTTGAGGCCTCTTTGCAAAATGTGATTGCGACTGACCGCAGCATACATGTGGCAGTTTACAGTTAGTTTCTTCAGGGGCTTAGCAACCAAACCAGCTGGAGGCTGATAGAAAGGTACGTTTTACCTTTTTTAGGTTCCTTATTGTGGAGTCGGGGGGAGAAGGAGTGTTTCTCCCAGATCCACATTAATTTAACAGGCCGCTGTTTGCCACCACTCTCCCACCTCCCGGTTAAGGACCTCACCTGATATCCGAGCCGGCTGAATTTGCTCCCCTACCGTGACTAGTGAGCCTGCTCTGGGGCCGCGCCTGGCGCCCGCTCCTCGGCGATAACAAGAAAATGAGACCAGCGGACCAATATCCTGTGGTCCTGCTGCTGGTCTCATTAGGCGTGTACAGCGTGAGCTGCACTGGGATCACGCTCGATTTGCGCGCTCCAATATCTGGGTCAAGATCTTTGTTTAAATCAGTGTGTGATTTCAGCATGTTCATTCAGATATCATTATTGTCTTTTATGTCCTTTAGCTTCTTCTACTAACACCATTTGGCACAGCCCCAGAATAAACAGCAAAACCAATGGAAAATCAGTTTCCTTCACGCACCAGTAAATAACTAACAAAACGACATCACCAAAACTACGGGTCAAAATTATTGCAAATTTCCAAGCTAAGGATATTTTTATGTTTGATTTGCCATACATAATTAAGATCATTTTTCAATGTTCTTCTTTCCATGACTATTAGATATTAAAAATGCATGGGCAGATGTTCATCCTTCTCAAACAACATCATGTAAATTGAGGACAGATTATTTTTTGCTCACTGTAGTTCTTGTCAAACCACTTGTTCAACTAGATAAAGATTAATTTATACCACACATCTGGCAGAAATTAGCATGAAAGTAATATTTGATAGTCACAAATTAATTCCCATGGAACAACACTGACTGGAAGTATCTTTACATGTTTATGTTCAGTTGCATAGACTGCAAATTTTCAACTGTTCCTTCCAGTTTCATTTCAAATACTGGCAAACGTTACAGCAGAGATTTTAACTCCTGGGTGGAAAGCAGGGGAGAGGCGCCAGACTTCTTACCCGACAGTTGTCGTGTAAAGCTTCTCGATTTTAATGGCTAGGCCTCGTTAACATTTTGCCGGTGAGCTGCCCGCTCAAAATGATATAAAGAGGCAGCTTGGAGAAGCACTCCTGCTCCTCTTGGCCACATGAAGATAAGTTTTGTACTTGTGCCTTGGGGCTGCTTCTGCTTCTCCCGCGGCAGGTTTTACTGGCCGGAGTGTCCACTGCAGTCGTGTTGGCCAGTAAGCTTTTAAAATTGCCTCAGGGCCGTGAAAAGGGCCGTGGAGCTGCGTCTGAGCGGCAAAAGGTACTGCATGGTTTTAACTCCCCAGTTTCTGCCAGGTTGGGGGAGTTAAAATCTTCCCTTAAATTATTCTTTTCAAAATAAAGAAAGAAGTGTAATAGTTTTCTTTAACAAATACCATGACCCGGATTTTGCAGTAAGAATAATGATGAGGCTATCAGCAGTCACCGTTATTAAGGAGTAAATTGGACAGCAACTTCTGGTGCCGCACGTGTGCAGTTAAACGTGGAAATCAGGAAGTTGCTGTCAATTTGCCCTGCTCCTCTAGAAGCTTCGCTACGTCTGTGCCTCGCCGATAGATTCGCATTAAAATACATGATGGGCGTGAAGTTGTGGTACTTACCCACTAGATACCCATTAAACATTTGTGCATTCAAGTGTTAATGAATTTTTAACGCTGCAATAAGTCTTCATTACTACCAAACAACCTCTCTGGCACTGAAAAATTACTTTTATAAGTGTGGAGTCTCATTCCTTCAGATTTAAATTATTGTTGGAGATTTAAAAAAATTAAAATTAAAATAAAAACATATTTTTTACTTTTTCTTTCTGTCTCTTTTATCTTTCTCTAAATTCAATCTTTCTTTCTCTCTATTTTGCTTTCCGTACATGATTTTACATTGAATTAAATATTCTGATTTACACTTCCTAGTTTAGATTCTGTGGGCTGAATTTTGCCGGCGCTCAGAGGGCGGGTTCGGAGGCGGGTCCGCTGTCAAAATCCAAATGATTGACAGTGGGGCGGTATCCCGCTCTAAACCCGCCTCCTTGTGAGTTTCCCTAGTGCCGGTTCTGCCTGCGCTTTGCAGACATGGCACTAAGCGGCGGGTCATGCAATTGGTCTAGTTAAGAGGGTGTTTAAAGCAATTTAATCACCATTTTACCAGGCACAAAGCATTTTCCCAAGTTTTTCATGAGGTTCCCATCGCTCGGGGATCACGCCAGGTAAGTATGTCAGGTTCTGAACAACTCTTCATTTCTTTCATTAGGTCACAGCTGCAAAAGTGTTTTAAAACCTGCCATTATACAGCTGGTCACTTTCCAATCTCAGAAGTTTCAGCCTTCAATATTTGGAACCCAATTTTGAGCTTTATGCACTTTTGAAGTGTTTGGAGTAATCTCTCTATCCACTGTCACCTCCTTGGAACAACCTATCTCAACATTGACAGATTGCTTCTGTCATCTCAACCTCACCTGCCATCTATTCCATGAGCATCGGTGCCCTTGAAAAATTTTCACCTTGGTCCTCAGAATCCCAACATGATGCTCGGGTTTGCAGCTCTGGCTGGCTTCCCACAAGCACAGGGTGTCATCGACTGCGCGCATGTGGCAATTAAGGCACCCATAGATCACCCAGGGCTTTCACTCCATCAATATGCAGCTGGTGTGCAACCACAAAAAAATCTTTATGCAGGTGTGCGCAAGATTCCAGGGCAGCTGCCATGATGCTTTCGTCCTGCATCATGTCCACCCTCCCAAATGTCTTCGCACCTGGAAGCAGAGTTAGCAGAGACATGGGATACCCACTTAAAACAAAGCTGATGACACCTCTCAGCAACCCAAGGAATAAGGCACAGGAGTAATACAATGAATGCCATATGACCACCAGATGTGTCATTGAACAAGCCATCGGCATGCTGAAGATACGTTTCAGGTGCCTGGACAGATCTAGAGGCACCCTTCAGTACGTATCAGCCAGGGTCTCCATAACATTGTGCAGCAGTAAGGTTTGGACCTGCAGGAGGAACACTGTGCAGAGCACAGAGCCTCCTCGGATGATTCTGCGGAGGAGGAGGAAGATGAAGAGGAGTGGCAGGAGGAGGGGAGGAGGTGGAAGATGATGGGGCAATGCACCAGCAGCGGTGCATATTGCTGACCGGATGCTTTCATTATTACGAGGTTCACTTAGGTTCCACCAGTGCACCCATCTAACAACCACATGCAAAAGCCACTTTTGCACCCCCCTCCACCCCCGCTCCCAATGCCACTAACACAAAGCAGTCCTGCAAACAACCAAGCCTCGCTTTCACAGCCTCCCATTGCTCGGCGTCAACTCATGTCTTCCCATTCAGCATCACACAACTGAAAAGGCCACTTGCCAGCCAGCAACCAAGAGTGGGCAAGATGTGAAAGTGGTGTAAAACAATCATATTTATTTAACTCACATATAAAACAGAAACCTAATATTCTGACAATGTGTAACTCACCCATTCATGTGTATACCCTCGTGTGACTACAAATCTTTACTCTTCCTTTTCCTACCACTTCTACGAGGTGCAACCCCTGTGGCTTCAGCAGAGGTAAAGGCAAGCTGCTCAGGCAGAAGGCTGGAAATTATAGACCAGTTAGCCTAACATCTGTGGCGGGTAAAATTTTGGAGTCTATTATTAAAGAGACAGTAACGGAACATTTAGATAAACATAATTTAATAGGACAAAGTCAGCATGGCTTTATGAAGGGGAAGTCATGTCTGACAATTTTGCTCGAGTTCTTTGAGGACATAACGTACAGGGTGGATAAAGGGGAACCAGTGGATGTAGTGTATTTAGACTTCCAGAAGGCATTCGACAAGGTGCCACATAAAAGATTATTACTCAAGATAAAAAATCACTGGATTGGGGGTAATATTCTGGCATGGGTGGAGGATTGGTTATCTAACAGGAAGCAGAGAGTTGGGATAAATGGTTCATTCTCGAGCTGGCAACCAGTAGCCAGTGGTGTTCCGCAGGGGTCGGTACTGGGTCCCCAACTCTTTACAATCTATATTAACGATTTGGAGGAGGGGACCGAGTGTAACATATCAAAGTTTGCAGATGATACAAAGATGGGAGGGAAAGTAGAGAGTGAGGAGGACATAAAAAACCTACAAGGGGATATAGACAGGCTGGGTGAGTGGGCAGAGATTTGTCAGATGCAATACAATATTGGAAAATGTGAGGTTATGCACTTTGGCAGGAAAAATCAGAGAGCAAGTTATTATCTTAATGGCGAGAAACTGGAAAGTACTGCAGTACAAAGGGATCTGGGGGTCTTGGTGCAAGAAAATCAAAAAGTTAGTATGCAGGTGCAGCAGGTGATCAAGAAAGCCAATGGAATGTTGGCTTTTATTGCTAGGGGGATAGAATATAAAAACAGGGAGGTATTGCTGCAGTTGTATAGGGTATTGGTGAGACCGCACCTGGAGTACTGCATACAGTTTTGGTGTCCATACTTAAGAAAAGACATACTTGCTCTCGAGGCAGTACAAAGAAGGTTCACTCGGTTAATTCCGGGGATGAGGGGATGGCCATACGAGGAGAGGTTGAGTAGATTGGGACTCTACTCATTGGAGTTCAGAAGAATGAGAGGCGATCTTATTGAAACATATAAGATTGTGAAGGAGCTTGATCGGGTGGACGCGGTGAGGATGTTCCCAATGATGGGTGAAACTAGAACTAGGGGACATAATCTTAGAATAAGGGGCTCCTCTTTCAAAACTGAGATGAGGAGAAACTTTTTCACTCAGAGGGTAGTGGGTCTGTGGAATTTGCTACCCCAGGAAGCTGTGGAAGCTACTTCATTAAATAAATTTAAAACAGAAATAGACCGTTTCCTAGACGTAAAGGGAATCAGGGGTTACGGGGAGCAGGCTGGAAATTGGACATGAGTTTGAGTTCGGATCGGTCAAGGCCCTGTGGGTGGCGGAGCGGGCCCAGGGGCCAAGTGGCCTGGTCCTGCTCCTACTTCTTGTGTTCTTTAGAGTTGAGGTTGGATCAGATCAGCCATGATCTCATTGAATGGCGGAGCAGGCTCGAGGGGCCGATTGGTCTACTCCTGCTCCTATTTCTTATGTTCTTATGTTCTTATCCCTGCCCTGACAGCTGAGATGCTCTTGGCCGATGCTGTCTGGGTTTTGGACCCCTTGAGGGGGACTTCTCCACCTGCATCTGTGCAGGGGCAGATTCGGCAATCGGGACACGAGGCAGCACGTTGGGTACTGACTGAGTGGGGGACAATGTGTGAGAAGTGGAAGCACTTTGAGCAGAGTCCCCACTTCCATGTCCCCTTTCACCATCATCTTTAAAAGTTAACGCCCCAAACGGGGTTATAATGAATTTCTCCCCCAGGAAGTCTTGCTGCAATTATATAGGGCTTTGGTGAGACCGCAGCTGGAGTACTATGTACAATTTTGGTCTCCTTACCTAAGGAAGGATATACTTACCTTGGAGTTCACTAGATTGTTTCTTGGGATGAGGGGACTGTCCTATGAGGAGAGATTGAGATTGAGTGGGCCTATATTCTCTGGAGTTTAGAAGAATGAGAGGTGATCTCATTGAAACATATAAAATTCTTAGAGGGCTTGACAGAGTAGATGCTGAGACGCTGTTTCCCCTAGCTGCGGAGTCTAGAACTAGGGGTCATAGTCTCAAGATAAGGGGTCGGCCATTTAAGACTGAGATGAGGAGAAATTTCGTCACTCAGAGGGTTGTGAATCTTTGGAATTCTCTACCACAGAGGGCTGTGAGAGTCAATGAGTAAATTCAAGACTGAGATCGATAATTTTTGGGCACTAAAGGAATCAAGTGATAAGGGGGGGAAAGTGGAGTTGATATAGAAGTTCAGCCATGATCTTATTGAATGGTGGTATGGCCTACCCCTGCTCCTGTAGGCCCAGAAATTGATCTCGCTCTGTTCCCGCGGGGGTAAGCCTTCCCCGCGATGTCTCACCTCGCTTATGCTTTTTCAGATCCAGCTCGCACGAACTTGATGTTCCAGACATCAGCTGTGCTGGGCTTGCGTATCCCAGCGGCGTAGTGAATTCGTGCGAGCTGTGGGATTACGTGACTCAGTTAGAGCCAATGGCAGCAGACCATCTTCCATTCATAAGTCTCACAGCATGGCTGTGAAATCTATGAATCTTACACCCCCCCAAAATAACAGCTAAACCTCAATTAAATTAAAAAAAAAAACCATCACATTAATAAAATAAGTATAGTTAATTAAATTAACCATTTTAAATAAAAAATTAAATTTTTGAAAAAATTTAAAATCTTTTAAAAAGTTATAAAAATAAACTTACCTGTCTTTAAAGTCTCTAAAAAAGATATACCTGTAAAAAAAAATTCAAAAAAATACTTAATTCACTACTTACCTTCTTAAAAGCGGGTCTTACTCCTCCTTTTTACATTTCCAAAATCTTCCCTACTTACCTGCGCGTCCAAAGCATGAAGTGCACAGCGTGCGCGCAGCCTGTAGCGCGCACGCGATGCACCCAGGCCCCGCCCCCTTTTCAGAAGAGCAATTGCCGGTTTTCAGCGCATGCGCAGGGCATGCAGAAAACCGGCAATTGGAGTGGGAATACGCGAGAGTACACAGTGCGTACTCTCGCGTCCCGGGATCAATTTTCGGCCCATTGTGTTCTTATTTCTTGTGATCTTGCTTATGGATTGTCTACAGAAACAGCTTAGAGCTAAAATCATTGAAATAAACCATTTTAATTAGATTTAACTGAGTAATTCAGTACTTGCGGACCAAAAGAATCTGTTGTCAATGTCAATGACCAAGATAACTTCTTGGGAACACCTCAGAACATTTGACAAAAACAATGCATTTCCAGGATACAAATGGCCCGATATAAGCCACCACATACCAAGCAGTAGTGACTGCTAGCTTAAAAAGCTGGTTATTGGCTTGTATAGGTGGTTAAGGAGAGGCTAACGGGAGACTTAATAAAGGCATTGAAAATTATGGAGGTTTTTGATAGTAAATAAAGGAGAAACAGTTTCCACTGGCAGGCGGGTTAGTAACCAGAGAAGACAGATTTAAGATAATTAGCAAAAGAACCAGATGGGAGAGGAAAACTTCTTTTACACAGCGAGTCGTTGTGATCTGGAATGCACTGCCTGAAAGGGTGGTGGAAGCAGATTCAATAGTAACTTTCAAAAGGGAATTGGATAAATACTTGAAAAGGAAAAATTTGCAGGGCTATGGGGAAAGAACAGGGGAGTGGGATTAATTGGATAGCTCTTTCAAAGAGCCGGCACAGGCACGATGGGCTGAATGGCCTCCTTCTGTGCTGTATGATTCTATGTTAACCAAGACTGAAATTTATATTTCAGGAGACTTTTGTTGGGAGGGTGGTTGTACAGATATCTATAAAATATCAGGGACTCTTTTATTCTTCATCGTCGTTTACTTGTGTATTTACAATCGCCTTTTGCATATCCTTCTCTGTATATATTAGTAACCCATGAGAAATTTGACTAATCTGCTGCAATGAACTTCATTGATACACAATGAGACCATTCTTAGTTCAGCTTTTTATTCCTCAATTTTTCTAAAGTCTTAACTGGATAATGGATTGGAAGAAACAATCTACAGAAGGGCAAATGTTTAAGTAAACGCGATTGTAAGCCTTGTGCATAAGCTATCCTTGCTTTCTCCCTTGCTGTTACAAATTAGAGATCTGAAGCTTTTTAAACCTCTAGGTGATGGGTATGTTAATGCAAACCTAAGTAGACAGTTACTGGTGTAAGAGACAGATTGTCTGATTAGAACTTCTATTAAACTTTACTTAATTGCTCTATTTAAGGAAGAGCATGAGATTTCATTCTAAATTGTGCCAGTATTAGGATTACCAAGGACAGCAATTTATCTTGCGAACCTACCTTGTCAATATCAATGATTCCTATTAGACATCCATTACACAGAGAAGTAGTTTTCTGCATAGCCAAGCACAAGCTACTGAAGTACCCTCTGAGATTTTACTTTAGTAAGCAAATTCTAATCTTCGATGGAATTACACATAAGACTTATTTCAAATGCCCTGTTTCAGTGTCTCTCGCATATTTTACAAGGAACCGGTTAATGATTTGACTTCAAATGAAATTTTAGCAATGCAGGTGACCATCGATTATATATTAGCAAAGAAAATCAATCAGCTTAAATCAAAGCTGCGAATAAAAGTAGCCTGTTTGTAGAAAATAAATATTTTTTGCAAAGTTTTTACTAACTATTTGAGTGTCTCTCTGGAATGCTTACATATGTAAATTAGGGTCCTACTCCAGTTCTAGGACTCTGGAATTTTCAGGTACAAATGGGAGCAGCGCCCATTCCTACCAGGCATTAAGCAGCGGTTGTTAAAGGGTCCACTGGTGGCCTCTCATGATAAGACCTAAAAAGTAGAGCTCCTCCTGGCTCCACAAAAATTACTGTGGCCCATGGTCAACCCCCTCTGGAATATGCGATCTTAAAGGAGGGCCTCATTTAAAAAATCTATACAGAGTCCTGCCCGACAACTGGCCAGCCTGACTACCTGGCTGGCAGGGCAGGCAGGAGTGTGCGTCTAGTGGCAGGAGGCCACAGCCGAGGACCCATGTGAACGTTCCCAGGTAGTCAGCAGGGGGTGGAAGGCTCTGGCCACCATGGGGGGCGGGGGAGAAGGATCTGTCAAAGATTGGGAGGGGGTGGAGCCTGGGGCAAAGGAGGCGCAAGATGCCTTGTGAGGCCCGGAGAGGGGCTCACAAGGAAATCTAAAATACAACTTTGAAATGTTTCCACTTGTGGGGAAGAGCATAACTAGAGGCCATCAATATAAGATAGTCACCAAGAAATCCAATCGGGAATTCAGAAGAAACTTCTTTACCCAAAGTGTGGTGAGAATGTGGAACTCACTACCACAGGGAGTGGTTGAAGCGAATAGTATAGATACATTTAAGGGGAGGCTGGACAAGCATATGAGGGAGAAGGGAATAGAGGGTTATGCTGGTAGATTTAGATGAGGAAAGACGGGAGGAGGCTCGAGTGGAGCATAAACATCAGCATGGACTTGTTGGGCCGAATGGCCTGTTTCTGTGCCGTATATCCTATGTAATCCTGTGTAATGTAATGAAACATCTGGGCCTCTTCTGGCCCAGGAACTGGCTCCTGACCGCTTTGCCTGACGGGGGAAATGACAGAGCACCCCACCACCCCCCACCACCCCCCACGCCCCGCCTCCCCCATTCAGGCCTCAGGTTGAAATTGCAGACTGAGTCCTGATGACATTTTTGGGCCCGATCGATGTATTTAAAGTAGGAACCCGCTTCCTTCATGTGGGTGTCCCGCTCGCCTGCTCAAAAGAACAGGTTAATATCAGGACACGACGGGAAGGCAGCCGGGAAGGGGAAGTAAGTGAATCGCATCACTTTAACAGTCCCCCCCACCTGATCTCCGCCAGATGGGGGCAGTTAAAATCGGGGCCAGTGAGTTACCTACTGAACTATTGCAACAGTCCAATTTGAACAGATACCGGAATAGTTTTGAATTTCGACTGACATTCTGGGTGGGATAACATGGAGGAGTTGACAAAATTAAAAAATGTCACCAAACCTGCATCAGATCATACAACAACAACATCAATAACAACAACAACAACTTGTATTTATATAGCACCTTTAATGTTGTAAAACGTCCCAAGGCACTGCACAGGAGTATTTTAAGACAAAAACATTTGACACCGAGCCACATAAGGATAAATTATGGCAGGTGACCAAAAGCTTGGTCAAAGAGGTAGGTTTTAAGGAGCGTCTTAAAGGAGGAAAGAGAGGTAGCGAGGCGGAGAGGTTTAGGGAGGGAATTCCAGAGCTTAGGGCCTAGGCAACAGAAGGCTCGTCCACCAATGGTTGAGCGATTATAATCAGGGATGCTCAAGAGGGCAGAATTAGAAGAGCGCAGATATCTTGGGGGGGGTGGGGGTTGTGGGGCTGAAGAAGATTCTAGAGATAGGAAGGGGTGAGGCCATGGAGGGATTTCAAAACAAGGATGAGAATTTTGAAATCGAGGCGTTGCTTAACCGGGAGCCAATGTAGGTCAGCGAGCACAGGGGAGTTGGGCGAACGGGACTTGGTGCGAGTTGGGACATGGGCAGTTGAGTTTTCAATTTTAGTCTGAGCTACAGCAGGTAACACAATTACTAGCGATTTAGTTGAAACATACAATAATGCCATCACTCAAAGAGTTGAAAAATAAATTAGGACTGTCAAATCTGTTACATTTCCAACATCAGCAGATTTGCTCAGGATTTAATACTTTTTGGAACTTAAATGACTAAAGCTGGAACATAATAGATGTCAGTTCAGAGTGGCTGATACGAAGATGATGATGAATAAGTGATGATTTCTGCTGATTTAATACACCACAGTGAAGAAAATTACAGAAAAGCAAGAGAAGCCTGGCAATAAAACCCGGGGTGAACATACATAGATTTGCAGGGAAAGCATTGTTGGTAAGTGCACATGAATCAAGTGCTAACATCAAAATGTACAAGCAATTCTTAACACCAGCCACACTACATAGGATGAAAATGTTACCTCATAAAAAATGTTGGGATTGTGACAGTATAAGTTTGATCCACATGCTAAGGGAGAATTTTGTCAAGTCAGGAATTTGGGAATGCTTGTGCCTAAGTTTGAAAGGATGTTAGGAAAACAATGATCATGGGATCTGAAACAGATATACCTAGTACATTATGAAATTGTGAAAGGATATGCAATTCCTGTTAAAAAGACAAGAAAAGTAAGCACCAACTGAGAATGAAGTAATGGAATAAAAGTCTAATAAAATGTACACTGCAGGGAGCTGGGTGGTTTCAGACTGGCTTTTCACCCTCAAAATTTAGTTTCAAATCCAGTCCAGACTAATGGAATGAACATCTTCTCTAACTGCTGGCTGTAAAGACCCTATTGAAATGCATTTGGACAGTCTCAGTCTGGTTCTTAAATGCAGTCTGAAAGTGGCTAGTGTGGAAGTGCTCGTCTAAGGTTGAAGATGAGTCTGAGGCACATTATTGGACCAGAGTAGATGGAGCTCCATTATGCATCTGGGACTACTTGATGCTGATACCTGAGTGTCAGGGCGGGTGCGTGTGGGCCGCACAGTGGGTCGCCAGCTCGTTCTGCACTGCGCGTTTAACTCAATTGCATCAATTGAAAGAGTCATGCGGGTTTCCTGGCCCAGTTAAACGGAGCGGGTCTGATGACATCACCGATGACTCGTTCTCAGCGATTTGAAGGATGCTGTAGGAGAGATCAAGGTGTTTTGAAGAGCTACAAATAAGCTGCATAAGATTGAGATTTCTGTGGATCATGGAGACACACAGACAGAAGGCTGCGCCAAAATTCCCAGATGCCTCCCTGGAAGTGCTGGTCCAGGGAGTCAGAGCACGCAGGGAGGTCCTCTTCCCTGCGGATGGCAGAAAAAGACCAGCCAGAGACACTAAGAGGGTACGGCTAGAGATTGCAGAGCAGGTCAGCAGCAGGGACGTGGATCCAGTGCCGCAAAAGATTCAATGATCTCATGAGGTGAGTACAATGCCGCATTCAACTACATCCTGATGTTCGTGTCACCCCAACCCCATCACTCTGCACATCACTCCTCACACCAACCTACCTTGCAGGTCCACCCATCTCTCTCTGTCTATGCACCTACTCACACCCACATCTGACTAACCACCACTGACACCCACCCTCATCCTAATGCAATCATAGCAAGTAACACCACAGAAGGAGGCCATTTGACAATGTCACACCACTCCCTTATAGTCATCCTCTACAGATGTAGCCCATCCATCCCTTACAATCATTCCATCACTCTCACTCAAAGTTCTCTTCTTTCCCTCCTTGCAGGAAAAGAGAGCCCACAACAACAGGGAGAGGCAGAGAACTGGAGGTGGCCCTCCAATATTCACAAATTTGACTCCAGCAGAGGAGGAGGCCCTAGAAACCTCTGGAGTTGCAGAGCTGCTGGTGGTGGGAGACAGGGAAAGGGGGACCTTCCAGCAAACTGGTGATAGAATTAAATCTCATACAGCCACATGGCACAAAACAATCACTCATGGTGACTGATGTCAGCAGCCAGTGAAATGTCATCATGTGCTTAATGGTAATGTTATTCTTTCTAATCATAAGACTTCTAATTCATCTCTTTACTTTCCCACATGTGTGCCTGTACAGAAAATGGAGGAGTCCATCTCCAACATGAGCACCACCATCTTGCAGGCGATGGTGATGATGTGCTGTTTCATGGAAAGGATGGCCACCTGCATGGAGCAGCACATCCGCCAGTCCAACGAAAACACGCTTGCTGTGAACAACAGATTGCAGACTCTCATTGACCTCATCTCGAGGAGGGATACTAATGTAGACTTGGGCCTTCATCACCCCACTGCTGTGCAGCAAGGTTCTCACCAGCTCCTTGCTAGCAGGGAAGTGCGGGTGGCCTATGAGAGGGATGTTAGTGAGAGGGGACATGGAACTGGGGGCTGTTCTCAAAGCACTCCCACTTCTCCCCCATTGCCTCCTCCTCAGTCAGGCACAGTTGCAGGAGCAGCAGTCTTTGGTAGGGCCCTCATGAGCTCCAAAACTGCCAAAAGTGTTTAAGCAGTTGCAGCAGGGAAGTGAGCAGACTGCCTCTACATTTGCTGAAGCCACAGAGGTTGCATCTCGTAGAAGTATGCGTAAACGAAAAAAGACACAATCCTAGATGCACAAGGGTATGCACATGGGTGTATGAAAAAATGTTAATGTTAAGTTTCAGTTATATTTATGACGCACATAAATTTATTTCTTTGCACAACTTTCCCATCTTGTCCTTTTTCCCTGCTACCTGGGCAGAGGCTTTGTCACTTGGAGTGAATGGTGAGATATTACTTAACCTTGAGCAATGGGGGTTTCGGTGACAGGAATGGCTTGGTCATTGTAGGACTGCTTTGTGGTGTTGTTGGCGGGTCGGGGGGTGAAGTTAGTACAGCATTTGGGAGCCATATGGGTGGACTGATGCAAGTTAATAAATCGTGTCATGATGAGGCCATCCTGGGCCTCCCAGGCAGCAATGTGCGCCGCTGCTGGTGCAATCTCCACCTGAGGTTCCTCCTCCTCCTCCTCCTCGTGTTCCATCTGTTCCTCCTACTCCTCCTCCGAAGAGGCTGTGCTCTCTGGGCCTTGCTCCTTCTGCAGCTCCAATTCTCGCTGCTGTGCTATGTTGTGCAGTGCGCAGCATCCGACGATGATTCTGGAGACCCTGGCTGGTGCGTACTGAAGGGCTCCTCCAGATCTGTCAAAGCATCTGAAGCGCATCTTCATTATGCCGATTGCTTGCTCTATGGCACATCTGGCGGACATGTGGCTGTCATTACAATGCTCCTCGGCCTCATTGCTTGGCTTCTTCAAGGGTGTCATCAGCCACGTCTTCAGTGGATAGCCCTTGTCTTCAAGCAGGCAGTCGGTAAGTCTGGTTAGAGATGTTAAGAGCTGAGGGAGGGTGGACTGGCGCAACATGAAACAGTCATGACAGCTGCCAGGGAATGCTTGATGATCTTTTTATGGTTGCAGTCAAGCTGCACACTGATGGAGTGGAAGCCCTTGCGGTTCACAAACACTCCTGGGTGATGAGGGGATGCCTTGATGGCCACATGTGTGCAGTCGATGATGCCCTGCACCTGTGGGAAGCCAGCCAGAGCCGCAAAGTCGAGCGCCTGCTCAGTAACACTGGCTTCATCAGTGGCAAAGTTTACATAATTGGCTGACTTGTCAAACATGGCATCAGTCACCTGGGTGATGCATCTGTGAACGGCCGACTGCGAGATCCTGCAATACCTGCTGCAGATCCCTGGAAGGAGCCTGAGGCGAAGAAGTTGAGGGCACTGTGACTTTGGCAGCCACTGGTAAGGTGTGTCCACCAGGTCCTCTGGGCAGCAGGTCTTGTTCCAGCAAGCTACAAATATATGTGATGATTGGCGCGATAGCCTGAGCCTCCTGAAGCACTGCTGTTCAGTCATGTCCAGCAAGTTCATCCTCTGCCTGTATACCGTGTTGGGGGTATCGCCTCCAGCGCGGTGCACCCTTGTGCTGACCCCCTCTCTCTTGTGGAGCATCAGGTCATTGAGGAGAAGGCTGCTGTTGTGGTTGCTGCTGCTATTGTGGTTGGTGTTGTTGGTGCTGGGACTCATCTTGGTTTGATTCTGAGCTTCAAGGTGAGAGAGCATAAGCGGCACCCATGCTGATCTAATAGATGGCAGGTAAAGTGGAGATCAGAGGCACAATCCTTCAATGTAGTGATAGTGACTAGCAATGTGGTGAGAGTGGCTTCCAAGGTTGCAGAAATGACCTGCAAACTCCTGACAGCAAAATCACTGCACAAAATGGTGTCAGCAAGAGCCTTTCCATTAGGCAAGGAAGCAGGTGTAATGTGGGAGCATTTATGTGTTTTTCCAGCTGTCACTTAATGAACAATGGTCACTGAGCTCCCGCCTCCCCTTCACAGGCGAGGTTCCCGAGGTGTGTGAATCTCGTGTGCAACAAGTTAAAGCCAAAAGCTAGATTAAAAAGGCCTCTTAAGGGGCTCTCAATGAGCAGTTAACTACCTCAATCAGGTCGCCTGCCTCTCCCGAGCAGGTCCATGGCGCGCCTCGAAACGCGCCCGAGTTAAATGCGGAAGTCGGCGGGATGACGGCGGGTTCCTGATGCGCTGTCAATTTCTGCGCTTTTAACTGCCGACCCGCCCCAAAACCCACACAATCGGCAGCGGGATAATTCTGGCCAGTTAGTCTGATATAGGAAGAGTTCCATTCGTCAGCACTAACATCCTTCTCCTCGAGGAGCATGAACATTTAGGAATAAAATGTGCAGAGCATTCAAATAGAAAGGGAAATTAAGTTTACTGGAAGGCACGTAGTGGCTACTGTGCTCCCTTGTGCCAGTGGCACAGGATGCAGTGAGATTGGAAAACTCGATGCAGTATCCTTGCACAGGTTTTCTGCTGGGAATTTGCCGCAGGCAAAAGAGGTTTGTGTGGCTCCATGGAGCAAGCCTCATGAATATAAGCACTTGGAGTGTTCTCAGGGCGTGTCCTGTAGCTCCTGGAAATTGTGATGCTTTGCTCCATTAGAGCAAATTCATCCAGGTGCGCTATAAATGGTTGGATCAGAGGACAGATCTGTCAGTGAATAGCCACAGGAACTGCCTCCTTTCCCCTCTTAAGGCTGTATCACCCTTGGATTGGTAAGTGTATATATTTCTTGTGGCTTACTTCTGTTACATTGATTTGGAATCATTGGCCCGGAATTTGTGGTCAGTGGCAAAGTGATGGCGCTCGCCGCTGACCTTGAAGAAAGCTGCCCACAAAGATCTAGTAATCTCTGTGGCGTCGATTTCACTTTTCCTGATGTTAGTTTCATTCTGGCGCCAACTCTAGGGGAGCTCCGCCATCCAGCCACAGTGATGTCATCAAGCAGGCTAACCAGCCAATCACATTGAAGAATTTTCACTGACAGCAAATCAGGAAGTAAAATGCACTGATTATCCTTCACTTTTTATAAATTTTACAGAGACTGAAATAAAGATTGGGACATACACATGGGATTAAGGTAGCAGCTGAAATATCATAAACAAACTTTTTTTAAAATAAATTAATTTTTATTATATTAAAAACCTGTGGAATTTTTATCATAATGGAAAAATTTGACGTTCCACAAATATAAAATTAATTTTTCAGTGCCAGAGAGGTTGATCAGCAGTAGTTATGACTTAGTATGCCATTAAAAACCCAGTTACACCTCATTTAACAAGGCTTAACTTTTTCAGGGGTTTTTAACTGCGATATTACAGCATAAAAGGTGAATTTCATGTCAGTTCAAGTGATTTCTAAAGATTACCTGTCTGCGGGGACTTCAACAGCGCACCCTATGGAGGAGCAGGGAATCACTGACAGTAACTTCAGTATTTCTGCGTTTAACTGCGCATGTGTGGATGCCAGAAGTTGCTGTCAGTTTCACAGAATAATGACAGTGAACACTGACAGTTTCACCATCATTACAACCGCAAAATCTATGCCATTATTTTTGGGTCTTCTTCAGTTCTGTTGCAGTTTTATTTGGCCTCTGTTGTCACCTACTAGTCATGAGTTTTTCACTGTGATGTGCAACAGTGGCCAGTGGTAGGATGGGCTTTCTTTTGGAATTCCTCCTGCCTTCTGTGAGCTGGAGGACAAAGGAGGATTTCCAGAGGATTCATCAGAGGGATGTCTGTTGGTACCTGAGGCAGATGGCACAGACCCATCATTACCCAGGTATGTTGGTCCACACATCTCACCAGACCTTCTTGGGCAAGTTACAGGTGACTTGACAAGGGAGGACATTGTCAAGGTTGGGATTGAGCTCTCTGGTGGTTTAGTTGTCCCTGTAGAAAAGTCATCCTGAGAGATTGGAAGTTGAAGGCACACTGCACAGTGACAGACATGCGCACAGTCTGTGTACCAACCTGGGTGTAAGTAAGTTACTGTGCATCGTACTGACCGGTTGTTCGATGAGGTGTTTGAAAGGTGACTGTAGCAAAGTTTCCAATTCTTAATTGCACCTGAAAATGTGCCATTCTGAGGAATGGATTTTCAAGCGATACAAAGAAAAAATTGTAAGATTACATGAGGGCTTGGCATGGTTAAAGATCACATGTGGGACAAACAACACTTTGCGGTAAGCAAGCTTTGGGCTATCCACAAGATACATGGCATGGTTGGGTACTATCTCCTTGCTAGATTCCTTTGTGTGCTGTTGTTTTCTTCAACTAGTCCCAGGTCCTGCAGGTTGAGTCTGCTTAAAATCAAACAGTGGATTGTAAAATCCTCACAAGAACCATTTCAGTAAACCACATGTTTTTCTTTGTTAGAGAAATCCATCTGCTCCTAAGTTGAGGCTATCTTCATTTACCACCTGTAGCCATGAATGATGTCCTTGTGTCCTCTGGAGAGGGTGCCTTGAAATACCAAATTGGGCAAGACTTCTTATATCCACCTCATTCAGCTCCATTTAGCCATCTTTGAAACAGGGGAATGCCTGCTTTGCCACTCGTTCACTTGCCTATGAATTCAGTTTTGGGCACATTGGGCTTCTTTTCACTTCATATATGTCTGACATTCTGCCCAACAACCTTGGCAAGAAGGCCAAAAAAATCAGTTTGTCCAATTGGGCTAGCTGCTTGTAGAAGCGAAAATGTGCAATGGCAGCTCTGCATAATTATTCTAATAAGCTGGAGAGCAAATTCTAGGGCAGACAGTGTCCTTTTCTACGAGGGCAGTTCGCACTAGTAATGCAGCACATAAATTTCCCTTTTGTAAGAGCAGGGAATTCGCCTAAGTTGGTTGCTCTTTTGGGAGAGAATCAAATGCACTTTTATTTTTAATGTTAACTTATCCCACATTAAGAAGCAAAGTGCATTAAAAGTCTAATGGGTGCATGGATTGTGTCTCCAGGAAGTGATAACAAAGTCAAACAAGCAAAAAGAAGAACTAATTATTGCACGTGTACTTTTACATCTAATATACGTGGGCACTTTCAATTTATGTATTTTTGTAAAATCTATACAAATTAAAATGCTTGTTTCAGGGTAGTGTAGTGGGCTAGTCACTTGCCTTTCATCTCTGGACTGGACTAATGGGATGTAATTCTTTGATGTCTGCTGGCTGTAAGGTTTCTATGTAAAGTGAGTTTGGGCTGTTTTAATTGAGTTCCTAGTGGGCATGGACCTACAGCACAAAACAGCCCCTAATTTGGCACCAATGGATCAATCTCACTTCGAGATGCCATAGGATAGAATTTTACACCATTAGGTCCAACACGCCTGTGCTAGCTTTCTGAAAAAGTTCTCCCCTGTACTTATAAAAATGGTGATGTGAGAAATGAAAAACTGTCATGCTGGTGTAGTAGGGGCTGCTTTTCTGGGGTTGGGGCAGTGTGATGAGTGCTATACCTGCCCTGGGAGTGCTTGGTGCTGAAATTGGGTGCCTATAATGGAAGTATTGAGCACATAATAAAAAGCTTTGGTATAGATTTTCCACATGGGCTCTCCTGATGTCCTGCCACAGCTTTGGTGGAAGATTAGTGGAAACCTTTGAGAAACAGCACAAACCATTGTTTATGTCATTTCTCTAGGGATCTCCTGCCGAAATCTATTTCTGTCTTGCAGCATCTAGCAACCCTAGGCACCCATTTTATGTAGGGGAGCACCGCTGCAGAAATTCTACCCCTTTGTGTTTCATTATTGCTTCCAAAGCTGTTACAACTTAGAGGCCACACACCTTGGGGTATTGCAAATGATAGTGTCACATGTCTGTAGGGAAAATAAAAATTGAGATTGGCTGAAATAAAGACTCGTGTTGTTACCAATCAAATACCTGGCAGAACAAATGTAAACAAATCAGAAAGTAGTAAAAAAGTTCTAGAGGTAGTGGGGAATATTGTAACTATTGACAAAGATGCAGAGTTGCCCTTCCACACACAGCTGATGGTTTAGCAACCCAGAAATAAATGTTCTGCTGAGTATAAAACATACCAGTGTCTCCAAAACACCTGTGTTGCTGAGCAGTGTAGCTGCCAGGGTTGTCATGAATATAAGTTCTGCTACATAATATGCTCATGGTAAGTTATATAAAAGTTACAATTTATGGTCTTTTCAATGGTTCCTGAAAGTGTGAGGCTGGTAATGTACACCAATAAAAAAATTAATGGAACAACAACAGCTGGTGTTTTATTACAAATACTGAATACAGCTTGTAACAATTCTTCCACTAGCTGTAAATTATACTACATTGGTCTGAGTTTTCCTGCACAATTAAATTGCTCATGAATATAATTCACTAACATATAATCAATGCTAACTATAACTGATGAAATAATTGGCTTCCAACTAGTTAAACTGATGCTGCGTCTTTGTTCAAAGTACTAATCTTCACCTTTGCTATTGTGAGTGATTTTATCACTTTGAGGACTGCATTCATATTTCTTCAACAAAATTAAGAAATGCAAACAAGGTTCGTCTTGTGGATTGTTTGGAGGATGCCATGAAATAAGTTCATTAGGAAGCACCAGTGTTAAAGGGGGAGAAATTCAGTTGGTTAGCTGGAGGGGCGCTAATGGGGCGCTAATGAAGTAACGCCGGGGCGAGGCGAATCCAGCGCCGCACGCCAAATCCAGTCGCCCCTTAGCCCCGCCGCTAACAGTTAGCACCTGGGGCTTTAGCGCCAGGCAGATCGTGATGTCAGTGAGCGTGCAACGCTCACTGAGCTCCCGATCTGCCAAATTGATTATCGCCCCCTGCCTTAGCGCCTCGCCCCGACAACGACAGGAAGAGGAGGCGTGAAGCAGGCGGATGGCGGTTCCAGGGGCGCTATTTAAAGGGATCAGTCACAGCTGTCAGGTTAGTGCTGTTTCACTGCTTCCTTATCAGTTTGCGATTGTGCAAGAGTTTAATTCAGTCAGTTAAAGGTTCTTTAGTATCAGGAGTGTTGTGGCTACTAAAAATTTGTTACATTTATTCTGACAAAATTTCAAAGTGCTACACATCGTTACATTAATGGGGGTTGTACTGGCAGTCGACCTTGCCCTCCAGGATCTATTGCAGAGGGAGCACAGGCAGCGAGAAAGATTGCAAGATGTGGCCAGAGGGAAGAGGAGGGCCATCAGGGCTCTCAACAGTAGGCCTTACCCTCTGAGGGTATTCCGAGAGCACTTCTCCTACCTCCAATTAAGTGAGGGGTAGTGCATTAGAAGGCTCCACTTCAGCAAGGATATGGTCACCGAACTCTGCCACCTCCTGCAACCAGACCTCGAGCCTCAGATCAGGTCGAACACGGCTCTCTCAATGGCAGTCAAAGAAAGAAGAAAGAAAGAAAGACTTGCATTTATATAGCGCATATCATGACCACCGGACGTCTCAAAGCGCTTTACAGCCAATGAAGTACTTTTGAAGTGGAGTCACTGTTGTAATGTGGGAAGCGCGGCAGCCAATTTGCGCACAGCAAGGCCCCACAAACAGCAATGTGATAATGACCAGATAATCTGTTTTTGTTATGTTGGTTGAGGGATAAATATTGGCCAGGACACCGGGGATAACTCCCCTGCTCTTCTTCAAAATAGTGCCATGGGATCTTTTATGTCCACCTGAGAGAGCAGTCAAGGTCACTGTCGCCATCAATTTCTTCACCAGCGGTTCCTTCCAGTCTGCAACAGGAGATATAGCGAACATCTCATAGATTGCCATCCATCGCTGCATCTGGGAGGTCACAGAGGCCGTCTACAGTAGGAGAAGGGATTACATTTCCTTCCCCGTCATCAGAGAGAAGCAGGACGAATGTGCATGTGACTTTGCCAGGATAGCGGGCCTCCCCATGGTGCAGGGCCGCCATTGACCGCACCCACGTGGCTTTGCGGGCACCGCATAACAATCCTGAGGTCTTCTGTAACCGCAAAGGCTACCACTCATTTAATGTGCAGTTGGTGTGCGACCACACATAACGAATCCTCAATGTCAATGCCCGCTATCCTGGCAGCAGCCACAATGCCTTCATCCTGCGCCAAATGGGTGTGCCAGCACTATTCCAGCCACCACATCAAGCTCGTGGCTGGCTGCTCGGAGATAAGGGCTATCCACTCTCCACCTGGCTCATGACTCCCCTCCACAATCCCAACACTCCTGTTCAGCACTCATATAATGAGAGCCATGCTGCTACTAGGAACATCATCGAGCAGACTATCAGGGTGCTCAAGCAATGGTTCCGCTGCCTTGACTGTTCGGGAGGAGCCCTCCAGTACTCGGCTGAGCGGGTGTCCCATTTCGTGGTGGTCCGCAACTTGGCCATCATGAGGGCCCAGCCCTTGCCACCAGGGTTTGCGGGACCACCTCAGGAGGAGGAAGAGGGAGAGGAGGAGGAGGAAGAGGAAGACGAGGAGGAGGAGGAACAGGAGCGAGGGATGAAGCAGCCACTCAATCGGCCTTCCGGAAGGGCGGTCCGTGACTGCCTCATCAGACTGTGGTTCCAATAAATTAAACCCCAGATTCCCGTTGCTCAACACATCCCCATCATTCCATCCCTGTCACAGGCCATATCACAGCGCAAAGCTGAAATGAGAGACATCCAATGCCAATTAATACATTTATCAATAATCAGTGAACACATATTTACAACAACAATATTACCTATTCACCCTTGTGCAATCCCTTAGTGCCTCTTGTTACAGTGCCTTTGCCTACTCTAGTGCTCCTATGAAGTGTTGGCCCAGGGCTGCAGCAGGGCTGGTGGAAGGCTGCTGAGTGTCCGTGCGGGAGATTTCAGATGGCCTTGCAGGACGCCCTCAACCAGCTCTGGGTCTGGAAGGCCCGGCTGTAGACTGCACCACCTCAGCATGGGTGGCAGCAATCTGGGCTGGCTGGATGACAGGCAGCGACAAAGGCAATGGCAGAGTGGCAGTGGTGGGAGCAGGAATGCTGTCATCCTGAGAGAGAACAGCAGGTTCCTGCTCCACTGACCCACTGCTACACCCCCGGGGCAGCACCTCAGCATCACTACCAATCTGCTGGAGCACAGATTGCTGGCCTGCTTTGACACCGTGAAAGCCCCGGTCGACGGTGGTAGACCCAGCCACGATGTCAGCAGTCAGAGCTTGCGTGGCATCAAGCTGAGACTTCATGAGAGCAGTCTGAGAATCGATGGCACCAAGCATAGACTGCATTACAGCACTAAGACGTTGTGTCACTTCCGCCTGTGCTGCAATGGAAGCTGCGACATTGCCTATTACACGCGGCATGAGGTCTGGATCTCCACGGTCTCTCTGGGAGACCACCATCCTTTGCAGACTGCAGATGATGGGCTCCATGGTGTGCGCAGAGCTCTGTGCAATGTTGGAGGCGGACTCCTCCACGCTTCTTATCATTGCCGAGAGGCTCACAGGTACCCTTGCTATTGCACCTATCATCTCCGTGCGCATGTCCATCACCCTTCTTCTAAAGGCCTCCCCATCGAGGTCCTCATCTGAGTCCTGTGCAGCAGAACTTGCGCGCGAACTCACCCTCCAGGGAGCTAGCTCCCTGAGCTACCCTTTCCCTTCTGGCCTTGCTGTAACCCGCTCGTCCCCGGTGCCTCACCCTGTGCAGATCCCGCTACTATACTAACCTCTAAAGAACGCGTAGTGCTAGTGTCTGAGCTGGTGCCTGTGGGTGAGACATGCGGTGTGTTCTTCCTCCTCCTCTTCTCCCGCCTCGCTCCCTACGGTACCCTCAGGGACAGGCTGCTCAGCTGCTTGCTCATTATCTGAAAGCATAAAGGCACAAGAGTCGGGTTAAGGTGAGGGAAGGGGGTCAGGAAGGGAGAAAGGCATGCATACAGCATAATGAGCTGGAAAGTGGGAAAGGTTTGTGGGGTGAAGGGGAAGTGGGATGTGAGAAGAAGGATTAGGGATGAACATACCGTTGCTGTCCCCAAGGGGGTCAACGTTGCCGGTGGCCACGGCGCCTACTGCCTGGCGTCGAATGATTTGCAGCACTCTTTCCTCCAGCTCAGAATGTGGTTGGGTGTCAGGTTGTCCCCTGCCTGTGCATTCCTGCTCCCTCCTGTTGTGAGCGACCTTGGCCTGCAAAAGAGAGGAAAGTGTGTGAGTGAGTGTGGACCAATGTGTTTGGGAGATGTGCCTGCCATAGTTGAATAGCTGTCATTGTGTGCAAGGTGTGAGATGTGGGTGTGAGTGTTGGTAGGTGGAGATTGTTGGTGGGTGAGTGCTGGGGGTTTGGTGCTTTGGGCAGTGTGTGAAGACTGTGCTTCAGATGGTGGTATGTAGCATTTGTTGAAGCATTCACTCACCCTGACCAGCTGAGTGAGGCTGTTAAATTTCTTCCTGCACTGTGTGTGGGTCCTGGGGACCACAGTGCTGCCCGAGACCTGCTGGGCTACCTCCCTCCACATGGTGCACGAAGACTTGCGGTGAGGGCCTCCTGCCACTTGCTGGGTACAACACCGCCCTCCGTCTCTCCACAGCGAAGACCAACGCCTCCAATGATTGGTCGCAGAATCTGCGAGCTCTCTCCCTGGGCTGTTGATCTGCCATAATGACACCTCCTTCAGTGGCCCGGTTCCTTCTCCTTGGCCTTCTGCTGCTAGCTGAGACAGCTGCAGAACCAGCAATGCTGAGAATGAGGTTCTGCAGCAGGATTGAACCTCCCCTTAAAGAACTGGAAAGAGCCTGTGGCAAGATGACTTGTGATTAGACTGCACCCGATATTGGTTAGCGCTTCGAGTTTAACGCCACTGAGCTAGGTCATTAGCGCTTGATTTAGCGCTCCCGTCCTTTCTTTGAGCGCTAACACTTAATTTAGCGTGCAGCGAGATTCATTAGCTCCTGGCGCTAAATCTCAAACTTTTCAGAAGTTAGCGTCCATTCCTGGGCTATAATGAATTTCTCCCCCAAGGTGTCTCAAGCACTTTGGATGGACACATGCAAATGAGATGGTAACGCCGTGGTGGCATCATTTACCCTATTTTCCATATTTCCTGCTTCATCTGTGCTAGTTCCCATGCTCCCCTATTTAAAATGGGTACCCAGGGTTGCTAGATGCTGTAAGACAGAGCACATCAGCTATATTTGAAAGATTTGATGAATCCTGAGGGGGTTGTCGGGTGGGGTGGGGGGGCCGGTGGTGGCGGGGGGGGGGGGGGGGGGTGGTGGGCAGGTGGTGGGAGGAATTTTCAGCCTACGCCCAAAACAGGTATGAGGTGGGTTGGGCATCTGCAGCACCTGCCCAACACCTGGGCGAAAGGCATAAACCATTTTCATGTTTGTATCTCATTTCGTAGAATCATACAGCATAGAAGGAGGCCATTTCACTCATCGTGCCTGTGCCGGCTCTTTGAAAGAGCTATCCAATTAGTTGCAATCCCCTGCCCTTTCCCCATAGCTCTGCAAATGTCTATATCATGAGCGAGCTGTCAGCACCAGTCACACTGGTTATTGGCAGCTCACCCATTGGGACTGGAGCGAATTCAGGTGGGAGTGACACCATTTAAAAGCAGTGATGCATCTCTTAAAAGTGGAGGTGCACTTTGTCTGTGCTGCATGTTTCTGTGTTTGAACATGGAGAATACAGTCAGAATGAGTTCTGTAAGGGCCCCAAGATTTTCAGACAGCGCTGTGGAGGTCCTTGTGAAGGAGGTCAGCAGGAGGAAGGAGGTCCTATTTCTGCCTGAAGAGAGAACGGTGCCAAGGCAAATAGCTTGGAAACAGTGAGCAGAGGAAGCCAAGCAAGTACATGTTGAGTTAGCTGATCTGAATGGGATGGTGGTATGGGCAGTACAAGTACTCCTCGGCTAGGAACAGGACAAATTAGCCTGCTTTCTTGATCCTGATTACCATCCAGAGCTTCCTGCTGAAAATTGCACATGTGTGAACATTGGCTAAAGGCAGATTTATGCTTAGTTGTGATGCTGCCAAGGTCAAATAGCCAGCCAGTAGTGTCTGGACTCGCACATAAAAATGGCCACCTGTTTGAATGATCAGACACTCATTAAATTGTACTCCAGTTTAAGTCTGTCTTCAGAAGGGGAGTGAAGAAAATAGAATAAAAGTATGGGCCTGAATTCCGTTGGGACGCAATTCTGACGGTTATGCTGGGATCACTCCTGCCTGTGCCTCCAGCACTAACCCTGCTGGAGTTTGTAGGGCATCAGACGGAGGACACCTAATTTGAATGGGGCAGACAGGCACAAGCAGCACTATGGGTGCATCTCTTGTGCCGGACTGCCCCATGCGGTCAGAAACTCCTGTGTAAGGGGCCAATCTGTTTCCTATAAAAAGAAATACTGCCATTTTTTCAGGTTCCCAGGCCACTTCCTAGGCCTGGACAAGACTCATGGGGTGCATTTTTATTCCATCTGGAGCTGGGAAGCCTCAACTCATTTGGTGTACTGGCCTCCAGAGGTACGTCTGGTCCTGCTGAGCCAGTGGAATGGGAATTCCTGGTGTAGGGAGTCCCACTCTTGGCTCTGCCCTGACAATGTCTCCCTTGTAAAGGGTGGGCTGAGCCCAGAAATGCTGGAGACCTGGAGATCGAGGTCTGTGGGGGAGTGGGGGGGGGCGGGGGGGGGTTCTGTTCCATTGTTCTCCCATTGGACTTACAGGGGGAGACTGGCAAAATGCCTGAGAAATTACATAGGATTACATAGGATATACGGCACAGAAACAGGCCATTCGGCCCAACCAGTCCATGCCGGCGTTTATGCTCCACATGAGCCTCCTCCCGTCTTTCCTCATCTAAATCTATCAGCATAACCCTCTATTCCCTTCTCCCTCATATGCTTGTCTAGCCTTCCCTTAAATGCATCTATACTATTCGCTTCAACCACTCCCTGTGGTAGCGAGTTCCACATTCTCACCACTCTTTGGGTTCTGAATTCCTTATTGGATTTCTTGGTGACTATCTTATATTGATGGCCTTTAGTTATGCTCTTCCCACAAGTGGAAACATTCTCTCTGTATCCTCTCTAACAAAACCTTTCATAATTTTAAAGACCTCTATTAGGTCACCCCTCAACCTTCTTTTTTCAAGAGAAAAGAGACCCAGCCTGTTCATCCTGTCCTGATATGTATACCCTTGCATTTCTGGTATCATTCTTGTAAATCTTCTCTGCACCCTCTCCAGTGCCTCTATATCCTTTTTATAATATGGCGACCAGAACTGTATGCAGTACTCTAAATGTGGTCTAACCAAGGTTCGATACAGATTTAGCATAACTTCCCTACTTTTCAATCCCTCTAGAAATAAACCCTAGTTCTTGGCCCCCATTTGTTTACAACACAGAGCAGGTGTAGCGGAGAAATTCTTTTTTCCAGTTTCTGTTCCTAGAACCGAAACATTCACTGAGAATTCCCTGAAGTGGGATGTGCTGTGTATTCTGTGACATGCCAACAGGCTGTCAGCATTTATACTGACTGCAACACTTGAATGTCAGCCAAAAAACAAAGCTGTCACTCCTTGTCGTTATTGTCAAGCAAAACAGTGGAAAAATACTAATTATGTGGAATGGACCTTTGGTGAACCTCGATCATATATTCAATGAATGCATTATTACATTAAAATGAATTAATGTCCTATGAAATGAGTATTATAAATGTGGGAGGAAACAATTTACATTATAGCTGCACCTGCAGATTGCATGAAAAGTCCTTACAAAGTACAGTAATGCACAAAGCAGCTTTGGTAGTTTTTGCCATGTGCAATTTCAATAAATTAGAATTCCTTTTATTTATGTGCATTTTTATTTGACCATAAACTCATGTTTCTAACAGTATTGAATCATGGTTCAAATCTGGAATAATTTTAAACCATTCTCAATCTCATTGCAATTTTTTGTTAAAGAAATTACTAGAATCCAAGCAAGTCAGCACGGGCACATAACCTCTGCTTACGTGAATTCAACTGGAAAATCCATAGTCTTGCAGTTACAGAAGTAGACTAGAAATTAAACAAATTGCACATACTAAAGATCATCTGCATACATTCAAGGTTCATAATAAAGTAAGTTAGTCGGGTCTTTTGGAACATAAGACACGATTTTCTCCTCTGCCCTGTGTCAGGTGTTAGACAGGTGGAGTGTTCCCGAGGTTGACCAGATTTCCTGCCCCAGACCATTAGCAGCCCGGCACAAGCCAGCCCTTGGCAGGACTTTGTACTGGGAAAGAAGGGTGGAAACAGGAGTCCAGCCACAGGCTTGAGAAACCCAAAGATCATGCTGGAACAAGAAAGATTAAAAACTTACCAGTTGCTAATTTCTTGTTGGGGTCGCCCTTCAGACCCTCCGATGCTCCACCATCAGTGTTTAGGGCTTTTCTGCGTTTGGGAGCCCATTGATGGATGCACTGGAAGATGAGTCGGGGTGCCTGGGAACACCCCTTCCTGCCTCGTTAACATCAGTGCACTGGAGCTGTGCCTATTGCAGGAATGCCTGGAAATCCTGAGGCAGCGAAATAAGGCAAAGTCAGAATGTGCCTCTTCCACCTTTTCCTCTTAGCGGTGCCTGGAAACTGAACGTTACTCACATGCGGCAAAGAGGAAGGTCGTCCCTTTGGAGTGTTAGATTTCCATTCAGAGTATCCAACTTCGAATTCCAGCCTTGGCTGCCCCTTTGAGCTTCATGTGGCTCAAAATGCCACTGGTATGTAGCTGCGTGATACCAGGTGAGGAAAAGTTTGTGTTGCTGGCCATTTGCCATCTTCGTTAAAGGAGGGCAAAATTGAAGAGAGGATGGGTTTGTGGTGGTAGGGGTCACGGGATGGGGGGGGGGCGGGGGGCTGGTGGCGATGGTGGTTCGAAGGGGTAAGCAATAGTGGAGGGGATAAAAAGTTTTAATAGTGGATTATTACTTTATTAGTGATGTACAACATTGCCAAAATAGTACAAAGTCAAGATATTCTGCTCTTTATTCAATGGACAGTTGTAAAATAATAGCATCTGTTCTGATTATTAAATTAATTTCTTACATTTTATCAGCATACTATGAAAATATATTAACATATATAATCCAAATAGTTATATTACATATTTCCGACTCTAATATTTCTTGTCCTCTTGGCTATTTCACATAAAATTTTTGTTTAATTTAAGGACTTGTGATCATTTTGAAATATCACCTAAAGATAAATCAGAGCTTGACTAAAAAATGACAGTATCATTCTGTTGGTGCATGTAATATAGCTGTTTTTTTTCAATAAAATCTTTATAATGTCTGGTATAACCAATTTGAAAAGCTTGTAAACAACTAACTGAGTAACTGAAAAGTGCTGCTTTACATACCTTTTTAGAAACTGCTAGACTTACTACATAAATTATATTCAGATACTGCGTAAGAACAGCTTTTGTAATCAGGAAAAGAAGGAGTTTTAGGGTTTCTTTGTTGTCAAATAGATAAAATATCCAGTTAGAAAGGGTAAGTGAAAGGGTGTTTTCGAGCAGAAAACCAGATAATCTCACTTCCAAGGTTAAATGGATGTGAGAATTTATGGGATATTTAAATGATTGACGGTCTGCTCTAAACCACAGCTGGAAGCCAGTGGAGCTAGTTTTAAGTGACACAGTGGGGATCCAGGCTTTTGACTTACAATGCTGAAAGACTGCAGAGCTAATCCAAATGGCCTGCTGGAAAAGTCTAAGGTTTCTTAAGTGGTTGTTTGAGAGCAACAAATTTGGTGCACTCCATGCAGGCAAGCTGGCACAATTTCAGACCTGCTTGTTCTGGGTTTCCAAGATCGAGTTGAAATTATACTTAAATAAGTTTAAAAAAAAATAAACCCTCTGCATTTTTATTAGACTTTTCATTTTAAGTGCATCACCACAATGGCTGGACAAAAGAACACATGAGAAGTTCCAAAAATCCATACTGTGATACTGCTTCATATATTTGCATCAATTTTCTATCTGTTAATGAAATGAAAGAAAACACAGAATCAGATTGTTTACATGAAATATAAAGGGGCGATTTTAACCCTACAAGCCTGACAGGTGGGCGGTTAAAACCGCTGCAGAGTAATTACCGCTCTGCTCCCACTGTGTTCCTACAGTCACCATTTGAACCACAGTTTTTTTTAGTCGGCCGAGGCGCCCACTAGAGGCAGGCGGTGGTATCATGAATAGATGTGAATCGGGGTCCTATGACACAATTCGGACCCCAATGCTATTTTAATGCGAAACCACAGGAATCCCACCCAGCAGCCATCCTGCCAGTAAAACCGAGCGGGATTGGTCTCTCAGAGCTACTGAAGCAGTATTTAAAGGGGTATTCATTTTATTCATTTTCAGGTAATTGGATCACAGGATCCGTGTGCCATTGTGCTGTTTGGATTGCCAGGGGAGTTTCCAGCTTCCAAATCGCTTCTTTCTCACATTTTTTGCCTTACCTACCCTCAGCAAGCTTTATTTGCTTATCATGGGTGCTATTATTGCCAGTTTCATTTGAATGGAGGAACAGTTGGAGGAAGAGCAGCAGGAGCCATGCCAATCAGCACCATCAGCAGCTGGGCCTATTAGAAGACAGCAGGTGAGGGGACGGGTGCTCATAGCAGGCGACACCCAGCACACGATGTACAGGCCCAGAGCCACCTTCTTTAAATATCTGAAGAGCAGTGCATCAGGAGGCTATAGTTCTCCAGGCAGGCTGTTGTAGATTTCTGTCACCTCCTGCAACAGGACCTGCTGCCTGTAAGGGATTTGGGTGGCTCTGTGCTTAGCCTGGGTGCTAGTGCGGGGTTAGGCCTTGTTGCCTGTTCTGGTCTCCAGCCAGCCTGGTAGCACTAGACACCTGTGAGTGGTTCGACCCACTCGCCCTTACGGTTCTGACACTGGACTTAGGTGCGAGAGCAGTAATGCAGAGAAAACTCAGGTAGACCAGGTTGAATAGTACGAAATGGAAAATCTTTATTGCATATTGTTCAAGATTACGAAATACATGTCATAAGCACAGATTAATGACAGTACAAGCTTACATACATTTATGAAACTAGGTTTAGGGAAACGAGGAGTGCACGACACATTGTAAAAGGGGACACACATTATAATTATCCTTAAAACAAAACCCTCCCCTATTACTACCTGTCCTAATCTAGATCTGTAGGATCGAGAACCATGCTCACCACTCGTGATAACTCGGAGAATTCTAAAACGATGCTCGGATGTTTTCGCCACAGCACCTGACTATTCACGTGTTGATCAGGGGTCTCTGTACCCCACTTGTTTACTCGCTCTGCTCCGGCTAGCAGGCTGGACCGTCTGCTGTCATGAAGATCTGTGTTGACCTCGGATTTCTGATAAAACTCAAAGAAGAGTCTTCCTGTGCCTGACACCAGTTAGCCGGTAGAATTCAAAGAAGAGTCTTTCTGGATCGACACCAGTTCGATAAAATTCGAAGAAAAGTCTTCCTGCGTCAGTTCGTGCAGTAACCTATAGAGTTCAAAAATGGTCTTTATATTTACTGGCGCGGTCGGGGTTTACTGACCGCGGCGGCACATGTAGTCGTCTTCTTCTTCTTGTCTTGTTTCGTTTCGTCGGGCCTTCGGGTCCCTACACCGTTTACCGACCCTCGGGATGGTGCACCCGCTTACCGGCCTTCGCAGCCCAGCTCTTCACAGATCTTCGCGGCAAGCCACGAGGTTGACTCCCGGAAGATCAGCGGACCAAGAGCTCGGTGGGCCGCAAACGAGAGCCAGGGGTCGAATCAAGAGAGAGATGGACGTTTGTTTACTATAGTTATAGTACTGTAATTCTTTATCTCCCGCCCAATCTTAATGTTCATCTTTTGTCATGTTTTGGCGCTCAAACTTCTTGTATGGGGTGGTTCTTGTCGTTAATGGGTTTCGGTGATACTTGTAACTGTCTAAGTACCCGTTAATATTTCTCCCATTGTGGAACCGGCTAGGAGTCTCCCTGGAGGGGTTTTTGGGGGCCTCCGAATTCTTGCTGTGAGTACCCGCGAACGGCTCTCTCATCGTAGAGCCGCGGGGAATTTGCGTATCAATGTCTTTGGATGGGCCCTTGATTGCCCAGTACAATAGCCCCCGTTTGTGTATGGAAAACCGATTCCAACACTTATATTCTCTTAGGTGTACAAAATGCAAAACGATCGCGTCTTGTCTTATTTCATTATGCTGAGTACTGTCCGATCTTGCTGAAATGTTTATTGAAACACCATCTTGTCTGCCTACTGAAAAATCTGGAACCTTCTGCCACGAGGCGCGGCGGCCATTTTACAGGCTGCTTGTGTCCGTTTTGAAACATGACAGCATTTTGCTGAAATAAAGCTGTGTTTACGAAACTGTATGGGGTAAAAATTGGGTCGCGCCCCATTTGGGGCGCAAATATTGTCTGGACGCAAATATTAGCGCCTGGCGCTAATTATCGGCACTGACTGGAAACTTCACTTTTACCGCCCCGGGAGGTGAGTGGAGCGCTAAATCAGGCGCTGCACACCTGTCTTAAGGCGCAAAGGCCAAGGAGTGAGGCGCTAACTCAGAGCGCTGGCGAAGCTCATGTAATGTCAGTCAGCAATGGAACACACACACAATGGCACGGGCCAGTTCTTAAAGGGGATGGTTAATCTTGCTTTCCATCCACATCCTGTTCATTGCAGCCTTGAATCTCGGCCTGGAGAGACTTGCATATCAAATGTGCTGGAAAGAACAGTGGAGAGTACCAGGCAAAGAGCTCAGAGTGCAGCTCCCACAGTCTCTGCTAAATCGATACAAGGAATGGCAAATCAAAATGACCCTGCAAAGTGCTGCTCACTACCCAAAACTCCTTCACACAACGTTGAATCTCTCCAGAAGTCTCTCCCCCTCTCTCTCAGAATGCGTAGTTCAAAAATGCCACCAACAATAAAAGACAGGAAGAGGCCCCCTTTAAATAGCGCCCCCCCCAGCCCCACAGCGATTGATAGCGTTCCAGTCTTCTGGTCGTTGGATGCGCCAGGCGGTAAGGCAGGGGGCGCCACTCAATTTCAGCTCCGGGGCGCCACAAGGGCGTTGCACCATGGAATGACGTCACAAACTGCGCGCGCAGGTGGTTGCAGCGGTAAAGTTTAGCGCCGCCGCACAATCTCTAGTTAAGTTCCCGAGCGGCGCAAACATCGCTGCGCCCGGGCGTTAGCGGCTTTGCTCCCCATTAGCGCCCTCTTAAGGCGCTAACGGGAGGCGCAACCAACTGAATTTTTACCCCTATGTCTCTTTCTCATTATTTTGAAATCGCGATAATTTGCGAATTCTACATGCCTATTGGACCAGATGGCCATGCTTTGCCTCTGGCTCTTACATAGAGTTACAAAGAATATACAGCACAGAAAAAGGCCATTCGGCCAACTAGTCCATGCCGGCATTTGTGCTCCACTCGAGCTTCCTCCCATCCTTCCTCATCTAACTCTATTAGCATAACCCTCTATTCCCTTTCCCTCATATGCTTATCTAGCTTCCCCTTAAATGTATCTATAATGTCTCTTAAAGTCACCACAACCTTTAACTTCTTTGCCCCGGCTCCTTCCAGTCTGTTACAAGGGACATCACCCACATCACCCAATCTGCAGTACACGGCTGTATTAATCAGGCCATCGATACCCAGCTCACCAGAGCTAACTAGTACATCATCTTCCCCATTGACCTCAACAGTCAACACGAGAGAGCCCAGGGCTTTGCAGCAGTGGCTGACTTCCTTCGTGTCCAGGACATCATTGACTGCACACATGTTGCCATCAGGGCACTAGAACACCAGCCAGTAGCATTCATGAATAGGAAGTGCTACCTTGTTGTTTGTTAAAGCCCTGCTAGCACTCGATCACAAAAACAGGATCAGTCAAGTTTGTGCAAATTACCCAGGCAGCTGTCATAATGCATTTATCCTGTGACACTCAACCATTCCCTCAGTATTTGACCCTTCCACCAACGTGACAGGCTGGCTGCTGGGAGACAAGGGATAACTCCTACACATGCAGACCAGGAGGAAGGCGAGGAAGCAGCAAAAGAAGGAGAGCCACCTCAAAGCCTTGCAGCCAGAGATGTGAGGGATGAGTTAATTGCTCGGCGATTCTGGTGACCTGCTCATTCCCCTGCCCAGAAAACTTATAGAAAGCTCCTCTGCATTAATAGTCCTCGTTATATCCTTCACCATTCCCTTAATTCTTCATGAAAGAACATTGAAACCATTCAGCCAACTTTTACATCAATGACATAATGAAAATACAGACTTAGAAGCTGCTATAAAACCATACTGCAGTCCAAAGTGCCAAATGTGATAAAGGAGATGAATTTAATTCACAATACAATAATTGACTTCCATTCATTTCCCATCCAAGTGTCAACCTATAGTGCCTTTCTTAGAAATCCTTCATATAAGTCTACTACTCCTAAAATGTGGCCAGTAAAGCTGGTAGAAGGCTGCTGTTCTTCATTTTGGGACCCTTGAGATGCTCGTGACTGGTAACTTTTGGGTGCTCGAGCCTGTGAGAGTCCGGTTGGAGACGGCTACACCTTGGCTACTGCCGGGCAGTCTGGGCCGGCTGACTTGCTGGCACCATAGCAGGTATTGGTTGAGGGGGTGGCGAGGAAGCAGGTGTGCTGACATCCTAAGGGAGGCCAGCATGTTCTACACCCATCATGTCACTGCCACTCCCGTGGGGCTGTGGCTCATCACGTCTACTGATCTGTGGGAGTGCAGACTCCTTGAAAGCCCCTATTTATTTGGTCCACTAATCTGTCCAAGGTGGACAGCTGTCTTTGCAGGGTGGAGCCCAGAGCCTGCACGGAAGTCATTTGAGCTTCCACCAAAGCTGCAAAGGCTGGTGTCACTGACGCCCTTTGTGTAGAGTCCCTGGAGGTGGCCAAACTCTCTAAAGGAGACTGTAGAGTGCTAATGCCATGCAAGATGACACCATGCAAGCTGGAAGTGGACTCCTCCATATTTTCAACCATAGTGCTGAAACTCCTTGGCAGGTCTTTCAATACCTCATATCAATGTTTGTGTGAGGCAAGCAGTTTTATTTTCATGGCTGGGTCCCTGAAGTCCTCATCTCTGTCCTGTTCCGCAGAGCTGGGAGGAGCCTTGCCCTCCAGTGAGCCCTCTCCCGGGCTGTTCCTGTATCAGTACCTGCTGCTGCTCACTCGTGCTGGGTGTTTCACCATTTTCAGACCCCTGGCTGACTATCCAACTCATGCTGAGTTCCAGTGACTGTGCTGGTCCTTGGGAGGGATGGAGCACATGACGGTGCATCCTCAGGAGGATTGTCCTTTCCCGAGGTCTTTTCTTCTGTAGGATCCAGATGCTCGAAGGACCTAGAGGAAAAATAAAAGGACAAGTTTATTTACTGAGGTGAATGAAGGGTTACAAGTAATATGCAGACACCTTGCTCAGATAAACCATCAACTTCGCCTTCCTCGATGCTCATAACTTTGCCTGAGTCACTAATTGCTAGGGCTTCGTACTCTTCTTGGGAGAGGGCTATGATATTCGGTACTCGTATTTTGGCCTTGCTCCTCTCCCTAGAATTATGTGCTGTTTTGTTCTACAGAAAGATAGGGGAATAGTTAGTGGGTGGCTGTTCAAGGTAAGTGGAAATATGTGGTGCTTGAGCTTATAGTAGTCATGCTGAGAGCTGGAGAAGAAGCAAGATGTAATGAGGATGGGGAGGTGATGAATGTAAAGCTAGGTATGTGGAGTATGAAGTAGGGAAGGAATGCTGGGAGGTGTTTCTGATTGTGCTACTGCTAGGATGTGAGGGAGAGAATGCTGTTAGTGCATGGTGTGAAGAAAGAAAAGAAATTGGTGCGGGTTTGGAATGAGAAAGAGCAGTATTGCAGTGTGCCCTTGTAGTTGCACATTGAAGGGAGTTGACAGTGATAGGGGTGGGAGTGAAAGGAACGTGGGCAGGTGTTGTTAAGAGAGATGAAGAGCTGTACTCACCCTTGCTGCCCTTGTGAGGTCATTGAACCTCTTTCTACACTGAAGCCAGATCCTGGGGGTGATATTTTTTGCACTGACCCTGTCAGCCATTTCTGGAAATTGTGCGGAGATAGTGGACGGGCTACCCGTTTCACGATGCAATTGGGTGGACAACTCATCAATCATATTAAAATGAGAAGCGGGAGTTAAATCACCTGGGCCTCATCCTGGTGACATCATGAGGAATTTCCGCTTGCACTCCCCGCTCTATACCCGCTGAGTTAAAATTGGTGCTTAAATGTGTGTAGATATTTATGTGTGAAATGCAGATTACTACACTAACAACATTTCAAAGAATAGCAAGTTCCAATAAAAAGCATATTTGATCCACATACAGATTCCTCACTTTTGATTCATACTAAGTTCCCATTAAAAGGAAAACACTTCTATTATAATTGTGAAATAAAGACAAAAAATATTGGAAATACACAATAGGTGAGTCAGCAGTTGTAAAGAGAAAACAGGATATGACAGATGCTGACTGAACAGCCAGGTATTTCCAACATTTTCTGTTTTTGGTTCAGATTTCCAGCTTTTGCAGTTTTTCCTTTTTAATTTATTGTTTGATTAAGATTCATTTTGCAGTGATTTTTTAATAAAAAATATCACATGCTAATCGACAATCCTAAATGGTGAACGTTAAGCTGTTGGGCTAGATTTTGTTCTGAATTACTGCCCGTTTTGGGGCAGCTTTTGGTGTCAAACAGAATAAAATGGGTTCTTAAGGGCTACTGCCTCAAAAATGGCACTAAAAAACTGCACCAGAATTGTCCTCCAAAAAAAATCACCATACGTCTTTTAGGTCTGCCAGGAGCCCGCTCTGCCGCAGTAACTGGGTTGAAGATGTACAGCACTGATGGGCAGAAAAAGTCCTGGTTAAACCTTCTTGATCTGTAGACCCTGATTAGTGTATATGGGCTGTAGGGAAGACACACCTTCTGTGGTGCCTCACTCTCCAATCTAGCCTCTTCCATATCCCCATCCACCTCCTATACATAGCATAATAAGGGCATTCCCATTGGAAAACACATGCCACCATTGCAAAGCAGTACTTCGAGTAGAGCTGAGTGAAACCAACAGCAAAAGTCTGACCACACCTCCAAAGTACTAAAGGCATCAATATGGAAGCAAAATAACAGCAACCTTCAGCAACAGAACACAAAATAGGCTTCTCAATGTAGCATCCAGCACAGGGATACCTTATTGCAGCTCTTACTGTCACTTATATAGTGGCAGTAATTATTTAATGCGTGTTTGAGGTAGAAGTTGGTGGAAATATCTCAGCTGCTGGTTGAAGACTTGCTGCCAACTTCCACCAAGACAACAGCATTGTCTGTAGCAGTCAAGATAAAGGCTTCTTTGAATTTCTTTGCCACTGAATCTTTCCAGGCAGTATGTAATGACTTTGCCACATCAATCAGGCAATTGCTCACCTCTGCTGTAAGAAGGAGGAATGTGCAGTTCATATTCTTCCCAATGGAAGCACACAAGTAAAGAGGGAGAAGGCTTTCCAGTTATACAGACTGGCACGGTTCCCACAGGTGCAAGGAACAATTGAGGGACTGTATGTGCTTCTCAAAGCCCCATATGACAACTCCATCAATTTTATGAACAGGAAAAGCTTTAAATCTATTAATATTGATTTGCTCAAATACTCACCTTTCTCCTCAACCTCTCTCTCCATTTAAGATCTGCTACCCATATTCACGGTCACGTCCTTGACCTTGCCATCTCATGTGGCCTCGCTACTCCCATCATCTAGCAAGCAAGGATCACAAGCAAGACCATCTCTGACTACTTCCTTGTATCCCTCACCATCGGCAGAGGCCTGCAATATACTTGTGGAGCCAGGAGGACCACGTCTGCATCCTCCAGCTCCACAAAAAAAAGCAACTTTATCTCCTTCCAACCCCACTTTCTTCTGTAACTGCCCCTGTCATGAACTCTCCCTTAAGTCACTTACAATTGCTGTTTCAAATGCCCAACCATCTAGCCTTTGGCCTTCTATTTGCCACAATATTACTGCAGCTGCTGATCTCTTCAACCACTCTCTCACCTCTACCCTTGATCCCATTGTCCTTTGTCAAACTCTTACTCTCTCCTACCTTAGTGTTCCCCATATTTGTTCCTTTAAGTACAAGGGACACAGACTTGAGCATATCTGGTGTACAACTGATTTAGTCATCCATCACTAGATCTGGTTGGATAACATCAAGCATATTGGGCCTTTCTCTCCTCTGCCAAAAGCATTCACTACTCCAGGATCATCTTGGAGAGCAAAGATAACTCCCAGCTTCTTTTTCCACTATCAACCGTCTCCTTTAATCCCTCTTCTCTGCCCCCTCCACCCTCACCTCCAATGAGGCATTGAGCTCATGAACTTCTGTATCACTAAAGTTGAGACCATTCATTTAGCTGCCTCTACTACATCTTTCAATCTGCTTAACCACCAAGCTAAACCTCCTCCCAGGACCCCACTGCCCCAGGTCTGAACCTACAGTTTATCTAGTTTCTCTGTTATCTCCCCTCATGCCCTCTCCAAGCTCATCTTGTCCATGTGTAGGACTTTCTCCTACTACTGTTCGGACCTCGAGAATTACAAATAAGCTTAACAATAACAGATAAGTTTGTGATCAATAAATGTTGTCTTTATTCACACTAGTTTAAAAATTCAAGCTTACATAGAAGCACCCTCGGCAATGCATACGCCCACAGTTTATTAATTCGCCCCAGCAATCCATATGCCCACAGTTTAATAAGTCCGTACATAGAAGTACTCCCAGCAATTCATATGCTTCACAGTTTAGGATCCCCCTGGCAATGTATATGCCCACAGTTTCGTACATAAAAGTATCCCTGCAATTTCTATGCCCACAGTTTACCGTACATAAAAGTATCCCCGCAATATCTATGCTAATCCCTGGCAATATATATATATTCCATGTCTGACTTTCATACATACATACACTCCTCCACGGGTGATCAGTCCAGAAGAAGTGGTAGGCTGCAAACATAGACTGCCATTTCAAACAGTCCCCTTTGTCCTTCTCATTTTCCCGCTTCTGTGTTTTCCTTTATAGTGCCTCCTGCATGGGCCCCCTCGTATATCTTCATCTGCCTCCCTCTGACAAGTCAGTTTCACTCCCAACCTTCCCTGATTGGAGTTCCTTCTGCATGACACATTCATGTTCCTGTGATGTGTGTGGGGGTGGGACTTCCTCTTCATCCAGTGTTTCTCCTTCCTGTCCATGTGGTCTCACAAACAAAGGACCCCATGCTGACTTCCTTCATTTTGAATCCATCTGTTATCATCTCACAATTCATTCACAATTTCGATCTCCACACGGTAGCAGCGGTTTTATTACGTGTATAGAGTCTTACAGTCCTCCCTTAAATGTCTCTCATGTTCATTCATGTGCAGACATTTCACCAGAGTTGGAGTAGTATGTATTCCGACCAGACATAGTCCCCTTTTATCCCCTACAATACAATATCTATACCCCCATTTCACATTATTAAAGCTGATCCCGTAACAGTTCCATAGCACGCTTAAGTTTTCTTCCCTTGTTCTTTTTGTTTACGTCTTGCCCACATTCCCCACTCCCACATAAGCACGATCACACACACATTAGCTGTAACCATAGCAGAGCTTGTGAGCACAGTCTTAACCATGGAGCTAAGTCTATACGATTGAATCCCAAATCCCACCACGAAGTTGCCTCGTCCATTAACGAGGTTATTATTCTGTCATTAGCATCATTCCTCCCTTTTAATACTAAGAATGTCCTTCCCACTTCTCCAATTTGTTTCACAAACTCAGTGAGATTTTTATTTATCCAAGGTAACCCATATCCAAAGATGGACACGTACTTTTCCAATTCTTCTACCCCGGTTGATGCCTTAACATGCATTGGATTCTGATTCATCAAAGGCAGGATAGTCCTGTTCCCGATTCTTACCATCCTTTTAGGTTTAATACACATAGTACTGTTAGATACCAGACGTATTGTAGCATTCTTTTGTCCATATTTATACTCTGTTACAGTGGTAGTCCAACAATAGACACCCTGTTCCTTATAAACAATGGTGGTATATTGAGGCGAGTGACTTGACACTGATACTTGGATATCCTTGTCAAGTTAAATCCACATAACGGCTCTTCATCATCCAAGACATTATACATACACATGGTGGTTCTTCCTTGGGTCTTACATAGATGTACTTTTACCTCATAGAGAGAGTGGTTACATTTAACAACATAGCTGGGCGATGATGTATATTTATATAAAACGCCATCTTTCAGGAAACCCATATTGGCTACCATATACACCCGCAGTGATTCCCAAGGTTTGGACATTACGGGCATTCTTAATATGATTCCTATCAAACTATCATCGCTAGTCTGATTATATTCGTGTGGGGCGACACGTACCACAGTAAGACTTTGCAACTGACACACTGTCAAATTTGACTGGTACCTTTCCGCTGCCTTCAGGTGTTTATCCTCCATCCAAGATGGAACCCTTCCCTCAGCTATTCTATTCAAATTCCTCCCTATGTCTTGTAGAATCCAAGAACTCATCATCGCGCATGCATCATTTTGTGCTGCCTGATCAGAGGCGTTTCTATCCTCCCTTGTCAAATTGTTTATGGCCTGTGCCTGATTTTCCAGCAATTTGACCTAACCCTCGCATGTGAATTGTCAAGGTCAATTCTGCTTCTAATTGTACTTTACCTATGCTATTCTGGTTTCTTAATGCCTGCTGTACCTTTTCTCTCAATTTTCCCAATTGATATTTCAGGCTCATAATATCCCCTGTATTTACCCATCCTAACATGGTATTCCACATTGTTGCTATATTATTAAGCACACTGCGTTTTCTCCTCTGTACTGGGGATTTCGGCTCCTCCCCTATGATCACTTGATCGCTATTTTCCTTCCAAAAGGTTTTTTATTAACTGCAGTTTTCAATCTCTTAGCCAATTCCTAGTGGGGTCACTGCACCATGTCGGCAAGGCAAGACTAGACATGTTGATAATAACCTCCCATGCATCTAATACAACATCATGTAACATTGACAACTCACTCGGAACCAACACCAATCCGTTAATTGGAGCAGGGGATGGGATGGGGCACTTTCCACTCCCTTCATCGGGTGGCACTGGTTTCTCTTTTGCCTTTAATTGAATGGCTTCTTTTGACTGATCAGGACATTGAATATTATCATACATTTTCAATTTGAGGATCATCGTGGGAAAAATTTCTGTTCACACACATATATACTCCTGTGTGATTACCTGACCAGAAATTTGTCCAACAGTAACTTGTCCCATCAATTAATGGGGTAGCTATGATTCCTCTTGCCTTCCTCAATCTCAGGTTATTTGTGGTCTGACCCGGTGCAAACCGAAGTTCTAGGATCATCCCATTTGGAGTGGTCTCATTTGAGCATTTTAAACAAATCCTTTGCCCCTCATGCACCCTCTGCTCCGTTACCCTCACTGTTCAATTATAACATGTTATAGTTTGATTTTTAATTGTTACATTCATCTCATTTACAATAGAAAACCCTGTATCCAGTGAGGTTATGGTTCCATCGGTGCTGTTTCCGAGCTGCTGTGATTCCTGATATAGTTCAATCCCATCCACTACGAGCATCAAAGCGCTCAATGTGTACAGGAGTTTCCCCATCCTGGAGCTTCTGTAACACATAACACAGTTAATATTCACATACTCTTACTCGCACATTCAACATCATTTCCTTTTAGGTTTGCTTCCACCTCCTCCTGAGGGTGCCGATGTTGTTCCCAGTGGGGTCCATGTTGGGTTGATTTTCATCTGGCGACTACTCCGCCTTAGAGCGGATCCCACCACATCACACTCATGTCCAACCCTTCACTCAGGGTCCTGAGGCTCAAAACATTTCCATCATCCTTTTTCCTTCCCAACTTGATCCTCTTAGATAACTGAACCATGTATACCATAGGACTAGCTTTATCAGTAATGTTATACGGCCCCTTGTAGAGGGGTTCAAAAACTCCCACTCTCGCATAGTTTCGTACCATTACCTGGCTCCCTACTTCCCACTCCTAGGGTTTACTCAGAGCCAGGTGTAATCGGTTGGGTTGGTGTGCCTTCCCAATGTTGTGGGCGGCCCTCAAGTTCAATCCCTTTAAAGTTCCCCACAGGTCGCTCAGGAATTTGTCCTGAATCATCTCCTTAATTTGTTTATCAGTCAGAGTGGGGACCAACAGGTGTGTGGGGGTTCACATGGGTCTCCCCGTTACCAATTCATGAGGGGAGTGACCCGTTCCTTTGGATTTGTTACTACATATCCCCATAAGGATTAGGGAAAGTACCTCATCCCACTTAGTGTGCTGTTCATTTAATTCCTTTCACAGGGCTGACTTCAACCTGCAGTTCATTCTTTCCACAATCCCCGATGATTGTGGGTTGTGGGTCACATGCCATTTCCCTTCAATTCCTAGCAATTTCAGAGTGGCTTGCATTACCTGACCTGTAAAATGACTTCCCTGGTCTAACCCTACTATGGAGGAAGTCCCCTTCTGGAGAATACCCCTTCAACTAGGGTCTTGGCCATCCATGAGGCTGTGGCCGACTTGCATGGGAAGACTTCTACCCCCCTGGTAATCTTGCACCATCAACACTCATCTGGCCCCCTGCTTAAAAGGAAAAATCAGAAAATCCATTGCGGCTTTCCTACCAGCCCAATGGGTTGATTTGTCAATTCCTGATTCCCTTCTGTCTATGTGGGGAAACATTCACTCAAATTAAAAAAATTTAAAATTTAACAATGCCCAAAATGTTTGCAAAACACACAGCTGCTTGTGGAGTTAAAAAACAGAGTTCACAGCTGCTTGTGAAAAGAGTTAACTTATTTTTTTTTGCATTTCAAAAGAAGACAAACACAGACATCAATCACTGTCAGGTTCTGTCACACAACTTCTCGCAGCTTTCAAGAAAATATAAAAAACGTGTCAATAAAAAAAGTTACTTTGTGCCTTTAAAATCTTTAAGATCCTGATCAATTCACTTCAGCAGGTAAAAACATCAGACACCCTTAATAACGCCACTATAAAACATTCTGTGTAACAACTCCACACACAATAGCATTTCCCTTTTCTTGCCCCTGATCAGACATACTTGCAATTGGTCAGAAATTTCAAAAATGTCAATTGTTGATGTGATTGCCTCATGTCCGGAACTAGAGGCTTTCACACAATTTACACCAACTAGAATTTCACCATGGCCACAATAAAAGTCTGGTTTTAAACAGGTTAATTAACCTCAATAACTCCAATTCAATTCAAACCAATATTTTAAACTAACCAGTACCACTCGAAAAGAAAGGGAGAAGTTTCCCTTAGCCTGTAGCTTCGAAACATTCATACAGGTTTTTTTCAAACATCACTACACTGAAAGTCAAAAACGGGACAGAACCTTTCCCTTTCTCCCATCCTTCTTCCAACATCCAACAAAAGGTTAAACGGCTTTAGCTCCAAGCACAGAAAAGTGGGTGGAGCTGAAACAAGAAACAGACAAAAGGAATACTGTGACTTCTTAAAACGCATAGTCAGGAACACTTCCACACTTTAACACACATATTCACACAAACTGAAATTCCAGCATCCTTTAAGGTTCCTTTCATTCAGCAAACCTTGTGTTTTATTTGTCTCGGCACAGAGCTAATAGCTTCGTGTCGGTATGACTTTAAGTTTCCTTTTATTCCTTCTCTTAAAATTTCATCCCAGCAGCTTGTCCCTGCTTCCCAAAACCCTGTTTTTTTTCCTTCCTTTGCTGAGTTTTCATTTTGCAACTTAGATCATTTTCCTTCTTTATCTCCCACTCTCTCGCATTTTGAACTGATTGCCTTTGATAGGCTAACAGCCACATCGCCTTATACCATGCCCCCTTTCCTAACAGACCTTCTGTCCATTCCTTTGCTTGTTTTGCTTCCACATCTTGCCCTTGCTTATCCACCATAGTTATAAAAAAACTGCTTTTTCTCCTCAAGGGCCCTTCTGGTCGCCATTTCTGTAGGACTTTCTCCTACTACTGTTCGGACCGCGAGAATTACAAATAAGCTTAACAATGACAGATAAGTTTGTGATCAATAAAAGTGGTCTTTATTCACACTAGTTTTAAAATTCAAGCTTACATAGAAGCACCCTCGGCAATGCATATGCCCACAGTTTATTAATTCGCCCCAGCAATCCATATGCCCATGGTTTAATAAGTGTGTACATAGAAGTACTCCCAGCAATTCATATGCTTCACAGTTTAGGACCCCCCTGGCAATGTATATGCCCATAGTTTCGTACATAAATGTATCCCCGCAATATCTATGCTAATCCCTGGCAATATATATATTCCATGTCTGGCTCTCATACATACATACATACACTCCTCCACGGGTGATCAGTCCAGAAGAAGTGTTAGGCTGCAAACATAGACTGCCATTTCAAACAGCCCCCTTTGTCCTTCTCACTTTCCCACTTCTGTGTTTTCCTTTATAGTGCCTTCCTGCCCGGGCCCCCTCGTATATCTTCATCTGCCTCCCTCTGACAGGTCAGTTTCACTCCCAACCTTCTCTGATTGGAGTTTCTCCTGCATGACACTTTCATGTTCCTGTGATGTGTGTGGGGGCGGGGCTTCCTTTTCATCTGGTGTTTCTCCTTCCTGTCCATGTGGTCTCACAAACAAAGGATCATATGCTGACTTCCTCCATTTTGAATCCATCCGTTATCATCTCACAATTCGTTCACAATTTCGATCTCCACACGGTAACAGCGGTTTTATTACGTGTATAGAATCTTACACATGAGACCCACCTCCTGCTCCCTTGAACACATTCCCACTAAAATTTTGACCACCCAACTTCTCTTCCAGATCCCCATGCTAGCTAACACTGTAAATGGTTCCCACTCCTCATGTATTGTCCCCCAATAATGGGGAGATGGTGAATGCATGATTCCCCCACTCTGCTGGGGGTGGAGTTGATTTGTGGAGGTGAAGCACCTTGCCACTTATAGGGGAGGGAAGGAAAAAAAATCAAAATCAAAAATATCAAGAGATTGGTTCGATTAGGCTTATATTCGCTAGAGTTTAGAAGAATGAGAGGGGATCTCATTGAAACTTATAAAATTCTAACAGGACTAGACAGACTAGATGCAGGTAGGATGTTCCCGATGGCAGGGGAGTCCAGAACCAGAGGTCACAGTCTAAGGATAAGGGGTAAGCCATTTAGGACTGAGATGAGGAGGAATTTCTTCACCCAGAGAGTGGTGAACCTGTGGAATTCTCTACCACAGAAGGCAGTTGAGGCCAATTCATTAAATATATTCAAGAATGAGTTAGATATATTTCTTAAGGCTAAAGGGATCAAGGGATATGGGGAGAAAGCAGGGACAGGGTACTGAATTTGGATGATCAGCCATGATCTCATTAAATGGCGGAGCAGGCTCGAGGGGCCGAATGGCCTACTCCTGCTCCTATCTTCTATGCTTCTATACAGAGCTATTCCCAGACTCCTGTCACTCAATTCCTTGAAGATGGCCTAGAGTGGCATTGGTGGGGTCTTACAAAAGGTTATCTGCCCTTCCTGCTGGCTACAGGTGATGCGGTGATGTGATATGGGACAGACAACAGTGATTATTAAAAAAGTTTTTAAAATTTTTAAAATTCGTTTTTAAATCAAATGACTGAAGAGAAAATGACCATTGTGTGTTTGGTTTGATTCAGTCAGCAATAAAGATTATCATTGTTGTCAGTAGGACAGACCTGTTCCTGATAATGCTCTCACATTGCACTGTTGTAAAAAGTTTGCCGAGTACACTGGAGCATGAGATCATTATCATTCGCAGAGAACAAATGGCGTTCTATACTGTGAACAACAATAATGCCGTATCTGGAATCTACTTCCACCGCTCTTTCAGATATTGCGTTCCAGATCGTAACAACTCTCTGTGTGAAAAAGTGTCTGTTCATTTCCTCTCTAGTTCTTTTGTCAATTATATTAAATCTGTGACCTCTGGTTACCGACACACTTGCCAGAGGAAACAGTTTCTGCCTACTTGCTCTATCAAAACCTCTCATAATTTTGAATACCTCGATTAGGTCTCCCCTTAACCTTTGCTGCTCTAAGGAGAGCAATGCTAGCTTCTCCAATCTCGCCACATAACTGAAGTCCCTCTTCCCTCATATCATCCTGGTAAACCTCCTTTGTACCTTCTCCAAGACCGTGGCATCCTTCCTAAAGTGTGGTGTCCAGAATTGTACACAATACTCTAGCTGAGGCCTAACCAGTGATTTGTAAAGTTTGTAAAGAATTATAAACTTTTCTGTCCACATTTGTAAAGGGAACTGCTTACATAAATTTGCCACACTGTAATTCATCCTCCTGCCAGTGGGAGCACTGCAGTGTAAATACAGTGTGACAAGATTACATAGGCAGTTTCCATTATGAATGTAGATATAGGATTTCAATCCCCAGCAATAAAAGAATGAAAATGGCTGCAATGTTCAGGCAGTCCATCTCTGGTTGCTGGCAGCCGAGTTCTACCCTTCCCTCCCACACATGCCAGCATGCCATGCGTTGGGCACTGGGAATGCCAATTTGTTTTACATTAAATGACCTTGCTTTATGAGGCAAGGTCAGCTGATTTATGCACACATGTACTGAGCACCTGAATAGCGCTGACCTTGGTGGTGCTGTGCAGCGATCACATTATCAGCCCCTTAACGTTAGCAGAGCTTTCTTAGGAACAGTAAAGAGTCATGTTAAACACAAGGTCACTTCAGAGAAAATGGAGTTTTATCTGCTCAGCGATTTTTTTTTACTATGGAACCTGCTATAAAACTCACTATTATAGTACCAATTAATAATTAGTTTTGGTCTAACTATGATAAATGTCATTTTGGTAAAAGCCATGTCCAACATTAAAACCTCATAAGCAAGATGGATGAACAAGATATTCAGAGACAGTATTAAAATGTTGGCATTAAAACATGGATAAATTAATTTTGATCCTGTAATTAAGCTTTTATTATCATTTAGATCAAATCTTTTTTTTCTTGCTCATAATACAACACATTTCTTATCTCTGATGTCAATCAGTCTGTTATAGATAGGAATTATGATTAACTGTATTACATAAATGTAAATCCTTTCAAAAAATTCCGGGCCTCGTTAGATGTAAACCTGACTGATTTGAGTCACATCCATGCAGCACCACCATTTTAAGTAATCAGATATGCTATTCATGGGCATGGAAGATTAGCATCCATTATCCTCAGATGTCTGTTAAAAACCCGTGGAGATACTGCCAAATACCTATTACATAGTCAATGATATTCTGCTTGTACATGGAGGCACATCTTAAAGATGAAGATGTGTGATTTTTCAGCATTCTTTTTGAGATAAAGGTGGGGGAGAAACAATTTAAGCAGAAAACATACCCCTTAAACTTAAACTGTCAACACAGAAATAGAGAACATGAATACAAAAGTCATCCTTAAAATACATCATCAAAGGTTAGAAGAAATATTTTTATCCTCATATAGTAGTTATTACATTGATCATAGAATCATAGAATCATAGAATGATACCGCACAGAAGGAGGCCATTCAGCCAATCCTGCCTGTGCCGGCTCTTAGTAGAGCATCCAATTAAACCCACACTCTGCTCGTTCCCCATAGCCCTGTAATTCTTTTCCCTTCAAGTATTTATCCAATTCTCTTTTGAATGTTGCTACTGAATCTGCTTCCACCACCATTTCAGGCAGTGCATTCCAGATCACAACAACTTGTTGTGTATAAAATGTGTCCTCAATGCACCTCTGGTTCTTTTGCCAATCATTGTAAATCTGTGTCCTCTGGTTACCGACCCTTCTGCCATCGGAAATAGTTTCTCCTTATTTACTCTCAAAAACCCTTCATGATTTTGAACACCTCTATCAAATCTCCCCTTAACCTTCCCTGCTCTAAGGAGAACAACCACAGCTTCTCCAGTCTCTCCACATAACTGATGTCCCTCATCCATGGTACCATTCTAGTAAATCTCTTCTGCACCCTCTCAGAGGCCTTGACATCCTTCCTAAAGTGCGGTGCCCAGAATTGGACACAATACTGCAGCTGAATCCTAACCAGTGTTTTATAAAGGTCTAGCATAACTTCCTTGCTTTTGTATTCTGTTCCTCTATTAATAAAGCTAAAGATCCCAAAAGGTTTTTTTAACAGCCTTCTCAACTTGTCCTGCCAGCATCTAAGATTTGTGTACATACACCCTCAGGTCTCTCTGTTCCTGCACCCTTTTAAAATTGTACCATTTAGTTCATATTGCCTCTCCTCATTCTTCTACCAAAATGCCCTTCTTTTCCCCCTCATGGGACTATGTCTACTCTGTACCTGAACCATCTCCTCTTTGAAGGCCTTCCAGTGATCAGTTACTGTTTTGCCTACTAATTTTTGATTCCAATCCACCTGGGCCAGATCTCTTTTCAACTCACTGAAGTTAGCCCTCCTCCAGTTCAATATTTTTACACTTGATTATACCGTGTCCCTTTCCATAACTATTCTAAACCTGATGATATTAGGATCACTGTTTCTCAAATGCTCTCCCACAGAAAATTATTCCACTTTCCTCATTTCATTCCCCAGAACTAGATCCAGCTTTCTTTCTCATTGGGCTGGAAACACATTGATCAAGAAAGTTCTCTTGTACACATTTCAGGAATTCCTCCCCCTCTTTACCCTTTACATTGCTACTATCCCAGTCTATATTAGGATAATTGAAGACACCCACTGTCACTACTCTAGTTCTTGCACCTTTTTGTAATTTGCCTGCAAATTTGCTCCTCTATCTCTTCCCCACTATTTGGTGGCCTATAGTATAATAGCGTAATAACTCCTCTATTGTTCCACTATTTTTCAGATTTCAGTAAAAGCAACTAATCTTGTCAATTAACTTCTTTAAAAATGAGCTGAAAAAAATTCAATTTAAGAGTGGATTGAAAAGTATAAGGAGAGACAGATCAAAAGATCACTGTGCCACAAACTCTGTTCCCTAGCCATCAATTCCATCCTTTTCTCTTGCCAGTCTCAGGCAAAACCAGACTGTTCGCAACCTCGGCATCCTATTTGACTCTGAGCTGAGCTTTCGACCCCATATCGTCTTCATCACCAAGACTGCCTACTTCCACCATCTCCCGTCTCCACCCCTGCTTCAGCCCATCTGTTGATGAAACCCTTATCTTCACCTTTTTTACCTCCAGCCTTGACTATTCCAATGCTCTCCTGGCCAACCTCCCATCTTCCATCCAACATAATTTTGAGCTAATCCAAAACTCTGCTGCCTGTTTCCTAACTCACACCAAGCCCTGTTCACCATTATCCCTGTGCTCGCTGACCGACATTGGCTCCAGGTCCACCAATGCCTCGATTTTAAAATTCTCATTCCCTTCATGGCCTCACCATTCCTTAGATCATGAATGAAGTTTTTGACTAGGTTGTCAGGCCCAGCAACAAGAATACGAGAGGTGAGGTGGGTAGGTGACAGGTGCAACAGTAGTTGTGGGTTCTAGCTTCAGTTCACATTTCAGAAAATGCGACCACCCCCCATAGCATGGGCACAGTGGCAATTGCTGGGTAAGTGGAACTTGCTACCACATGGAGTAGTTGAGGCAAATAAAATAGATGCATTTATGGGGAAGCTAGATAAGTACATGAGGGAGAAAAGGACTAGAAGGATAGGTTGATTAGGTGAGATGAAGTACGGTTGTGAGGAGGCTCGTGTGGAGTATAAAACTAGTCACAGACATGTTGGGCCGAATGGCCTGTTTCTGTACTGTAAATACTATGTAACGATGTAATACTATATAACAGAGTGTGGAGATGTAATGGTCACCTGTCTCTCCTTTAACTGCATATCTCAGGAGCAAATGAAGAGGCGAGAGTAGGAAATATGTGAAAATGAGAACATATTACTGATTAAGTAATGGAGTCAGGCTTTTATGAATCACTTACGAGAAGGTCCAAAATATGTCATTGACTGTTTCTTAAGGAAAGGTGAAAATTTGATATTATACAAAGCACTTGATGACATCAGCTCTTCCTGTGTAGTAAACATGTGGGCAGTCTTTGTTTTTCAGTTTCAGACTTCCTTTCATTATCATTTTTTTTGTACCTCTGAACATGCATTTCTGATGACTTACTGGGTTTCATCAGAATGCTGGAACAGTATACATAATCTCTCAGGGACCTCACATGGAGATCTTCATGGCCAAGAATCAGCAACAGCTTGAAGGGTTTGCCTGAGTATGATCAATGCAGTGTAAAATTCAGTTAGCAGCACAGATTTGTCCCTGTCATATTCCCACATAATCCCACGGGAGAAGAGATCTGGAGTGAAATACATTCCCCTCATGAGACATTGCACTGCAGTTGTCTTGAATTTAACATTGATTTGGAAAGCAGACTTTTGTAATATTATAAGTTACTACCAAATAGTAAAGTTATAAAAATCCTTGTGGTTTGACTATTGTTAATATAATTTTTGCCATGCTGGCATACAATTTAAAAGAATAAGGGGGAAAAATTCGACCATTTTGGGGCGCTAACATCGCCTGGGCGCTAACGCTGGCGACTGCGAAATTGAATTTTAGCGCCCCAAGAGGGAAGTCGAATGCTAAATCAAGCACTCCACTTTCTTCTTAGGGCGCTAATGTCGGAGAGCGGGGCGGAGACTTCAACAGCGCTGCACACTGGGCCGTGCAGCGTTGCCGCGTTCAAAGGCTCCTTCCCTCCCTTAAAAGGGAAGGGCCATCGCTGCAGGCTCTGCAATATAAAAAGTACCTACCTGGACCACCAAGGCAGCCGCGATCCCGCGCGATCAGCCCAGCACTTAAGCAGAGAGGTAAGTTTTTTTTCACTTACCTCGGCCACCTCGCCTTTAATCATCGCCCGCGAAGCGGCTGACCGCCTGATGCACGCCTCCTGCAGCTGTTGGTGTTTTTGCCCGGCGTTGTTGCAGGGGGCGGAAGTCAATTTTGGGACCAGGGGTGCTACCGGGGTGATGCGCACGGCGATGACGTCACGATCTCCGGCCGAAGGAGATCGGGGCGCAACGCCGTAGCGCTGCCGCAAAACGCCATGCCCGGGGGTGCTAACGGGAGGTGCAACGGCACCCTCTAATTGTTTTCATAGACTGATATTTTTTATTTTTAAGCCAGGTAGTTGTCCTTTGGGAGGATTCATTTTTCATGCCGGCATACTGATAGTTTCATACAAGTAACTAAATGCAAACTTTGCCTGCATCTCCCTAAATCCGACATGCACTGTTTAAAACTGTGATACTGATACTTATACAATTTGTGCTTGATTTTCAACATCTTCATGATTTTCCCTCACTTGATTTTCTGAACAGAAATTTGATTTATACTTCACCTTGCATGCTGTTCCTGCCATTTCAGTTTAACAAGTCCACATCACGAGCAAGCCCTTAGAGTTGATTCAGTGCCTTTGCCTGCAATTTGCCTCTCATCATTTTACACTGGCAGGAATCCACACAGTAGTGTCGCAAATGGATTTTTGGGTCGGTATCCAAGTCTCAATTGTTGAGTTGCTCATGACGGAATGTTTTTTATGCCTTAACATAAATATGGGCTTTAGTGTCTGAAACTTGAAATGATCTTTCTGTCTTTATGTCACCAGTTATGGCTGGTTGGTCATAAATTAACTGAGACCATGGAGCCAATTTGTAAGAGTTGTTAATGTTAATGCAGTTGAATAATTTGCATTTATATAGTGCCGTTCACATCCTCAGAACATTCCAAAATGCTTCAAAGCCATTGAATTACTTTTGAAGTGTGGTCACTGTTGTTATTTAGGCAAATGCAGCAGCCAAATTGTGTACAGCAAGGCCCCACAAACTGCAATGAGATTAGTGACCACTTCATCTGTTTTTGGTCATGTTGGTTGAGGGATGAATGTTGGCTGGATCACTAGGAGAGCTACCTGCTCTTTTTAATAATGCCATGTGATCTAATATCTCAACCAAAAGACATGGGGACAATTTTCGTCTCAGTACTGCCCAGATTTTCATTGTGAAATGGGGCAATAGCAAGACAAAAATGAAGAATAAAAGCCCACTTATCACCTAAGGCTCACTTCATTCAATTTTCGAATGGGCGTCGATGTAGGTGACCAGCCCTCCTGTGCAAAACAGGCGGGAGCCTAATGCATATATGTAAGTTATGTGTTTAAGACCGGATGCCATTTTGGTCTCCATCCCTGTTGTTATTACTCGCTTCTCAACCTGCCCACAAACCATGAGCGGTACAAGTCGGGAGTCAGTTATTTCCGGCGATATTTAAAGGGATCCTCAGCAACGCTCAGGTAAAATGTTGGAAAGTTTTGGGAGATATGTTGCAGTAAAGATCGCTGCCACCCTGAACTTCATTGCCAGACACCCCTTAAGTTGACAAAAATCACAATGTAATAGAAGTAAAATGTCTCCCAAAACATTGCAGATCCTTTCAGGCTGCCAAAGGGGATGTAAACAACATCGGTCAATCCGCAGTTCATGTTTGCATTAAGCAGTGGACTGATGCCATTTTTGCTAGAACAAACACTTTCATCACTTTCCCCATTGACTACCAGAAGCAATAGGACAAGGCTCTGGAGTCCACACAGGTGTCAGGCTTCCTCAAATCCATGGCCTCATTGACTGCACCCGTGTTGCCCTGTGAGCCGCTTCACACAACCTTAATGCATTCATGAATCACAAGGCCATCTATTCCATTAATGTGCAACTGGTGTGGGGCCCCTGGTTGTAATCACCTTGCCCGCAGATTCTGAAAAATGAGTGCCAGTAATTAGCATGTGGAAAGTTCACCTCGCCTTTAAGAGGTGCAGACTGACTTTAAATAACAGCGGCCCCGCTGAACTTCCTACCCTCCCAATTGGAAAGCTGCCTAGAGGGAGCATGATTAGCCCAGGCAGCATGCCAATTTTATTATAATGAGGCCCAAACTCAAAAATGGATGCCTCATGATAAATGAAAATTGACCTCAGTACCTCCAATAAGCAGTATTCCCTCAGCATCTCCAATATGCAGTATTCCCTCAGCATCTCCAATAAGCAGTATTCCCTCAGTATCTCCAATAAGCAGTATTCCCTCAGCATCTCCAATAAGCAGTATTCCCTCAGCATCTCCAATAAGCAGTATTCCCTCAGCATCTCCAATAAGCAGTATTCCCTCAGTATCTCCAATAAGCAGTATTCCCTCAGTATCTCCAATAAGCAGTATTCCCTCAGTACCTTCAATATGCAGTATTCCCTCAGTACTGAACCCTTTGGGCTGAATTTTTCCGGCATTCAGAGTGCGGGTTTGGAGGCGGGTCCGCTGTCAAATTCGAAATGATTGACAGCGGATTGGTAACCCATTGCGAACCCGCCTCCATGTAAGTTTCCAAAGTGTTGGGTCTGCGATTTCAGAACAGACCCGACACCAAACGGCGGGGGAGGTATTTAAGATACTTAACTGCTTGTTAAGTGCTTGTTTACTACTATTTTGCCAGACTTTTTCTATTTTATCACATTTTTAATGGGGTTCACGTCATTCAGAGATCACGTCAGGTAAGTAGGTCGGGTTCTCTATGTCTCCCCATTGCTGTGAATAGGTGACAGGGAGAGTGCAGATAAACACGTGGCTGCAGGGATGGTGTAGGGGGGAGGGTTTCAGTTATTTGGATAATTGGAGCACATTCTGGGGAAGGTGGGACCTGTACAAACAGGACGGTTTGCACCTGAACCAGAGGGGCACCAATATCCTGGGAGGGAAATTTGCTACGGCTCTTCGGGGGGGTTTAAACTAATTTGTCAGGGGGATGGGAAAAAGGGCTGTAGTCCACGAGCCAGTGGTGAGTGTAGGGAGGTACTGAGGAGGGTATCAAGGTCGCAGGAATGTACCGGCAGACAGGAAGATGGCTTGAAGTGTGTCTACTTCAATGCAAGGAGCATCCGGAATAAGGTAGGAGAACTTGGAGCGTGGATTGGTACTTGGGACTACGATGTGGTGGCCATTACGGAGACATGGTTAGAACAGGGACAGGAATGGTTGTTGGAAGTTCCGGGGTATAGATGTTTCAGTAAGAGTAGGGAAGTTGGTAAGAAAGGTGGAGGAGTAGCATTGTTAATCAAGGATAGTTTAACAGCGGCAGAAAGGCAGTTTGAGGGGGATCTGCCGTCTGAGGTAATATGGGCTGAAGTTAGAAATAGGAAAGGAGCGGTCACGTTGTTAGGAGTTTTCTACAGGCCCCCAAATAGTAATAAAGATGTGGAGGAAGAAATTGCAAAGCAGATTATGAATAGGTGTGGAGGTCACAGAGTAGTTGTCATGGGTGACTTCAACTTTCCAAATATTGATTGGAACCTTTATAGGTCAAACAGTTCGGATGGGATAGTTTTTGCACAGTGTGTGCAGGAGGGTTTCCTGACACAATATGTGGATAGGCCGACAAGAGGTGGGGCCACGTTGGATTTGGTACTGGGTAATGAACCGGGCCAAGTGTTTGATTTGTATGTGGGAGAGCACTTTGGAGATAGTGACCACAATTCGGTAACTTTCACTATTGCAATGGAGAGGGATAGGGCCATACGGCAGGGCAGGGTTTATAATTGGGGGAGGGGTAATTATGATGCGATTAGGCAAGAATTAGGGAGTATAAGATGGGAACAGAAACTATCGGGGAAAGGCACAAACGAAAAGTGGAGCTTTTTCATGGAGCAATTACTGCGTGTCCTTGATAGGTATGTCCCTGTCAGGCAGGGAGGAAATGGCCGAGTGAGAGAACCATGGTTCACAAAAGAGGTTGAATGTCTAGTCAAGAGGAAAAAGGAAGCGTATGTAAGGATGAGAAAACAAGGTTCAGTTGGGTCGATTGAGGGGTACAAGGTAGCAAGGAATGAGCAAAAAAAAGAGCTTAGGAGAGCTAGGAGGGGGCATGAGAAGTCCTTGGTGGGTCGGATCAAGAAAAACCCCAAGGCTTTTTACTCTTATGTGAGAAATAAAGGAATGACCAGGGTGAGGGTAGGGCCGGTCAAGGACAGTAGTGGGAACTTGTGCATGGAGTCAGAAGAGATAGGAGAGGTGATGAATGAATACTTTTCGTCAGTGTTCACCGAGGAGAGGGGCCATGTTCTTGAGGATGAGAGTGTGATAAAGGTGGATAGGCTGGAGGTGGTAGATGTTCTGAGGGAAGATGTTTTAGCAATTTTGAAGAACCTGAGGGTCGATAAGTCCCCTGGGCCAGATGGGATATATCCTAGGATTCTTTGGGAGGCAAGGGAGGAGATTGCAGAGCCTCTGGCTTTGATCTTTGGGTCCTCACTGTCCACGGGGATGGTGCCAGAGGACTGGAGAGTGGCGAATGTTGTTCCTCTCTTCAAGAAAGGAAATAGGAATGACCCTGGTAATTATAGGCCGGTTAGTCTTACTTCGGTGGTTGGTAAGATAATGGAAAAGGTCCTGAGGGATAGGATTTATGACCATTTGGAAAGGGGCAACTTAATCAGGGATAGTCAACACGGATTCGTGAAGGGTAAGTCTTGCCTAACAAATTTGATTGAATTCTTTGAGGAGGTAACTAAGTGTGTAGATGAAGGTAGAGCAGTTGATGTCGTATACATGGATTTTAGTAAGGCGTTTGATAAGGTTCCCCATGGTCGTCTCATGAAAAAAGTAAGGAGTTGTGGGATGGAGGGAAATTTGGCCGATTGGATAAGTAACTGGCTATCTCATAGAAGGCAGAGGGTGGTGGTGGATGGAACATTTTCGGACTGGAGACCAGTTACCAGCGGTGTGCCACAGGGGTCGGTGCTGGGTCCTCTGCTGTTTGTGATTTTTATCAATGACTTGGAGGAGGGGACTGAAGGGTGGATCAGTAAATTTGCTGATGACACCAAGATTGGTGGAGCAGTGGATGAGGTGGAGGGCAGTTGTAGGCTGCAAAGAGACATTGATAGGATGCAGAGCTGGGCCGAAAAATGGCAGATGGAATTTAACCCTGATAAGTGCGAGGTGATTCATTTTGGTAGGGCAAATTTGAATAAGGATTACAGGGTCAACGGCAGGGTTCTGAGGAACGTGGAGGAGCAGAGGGATCTGGGGGTTCATATCCACAGATCTCTGAAGGTTGCCACTCAAGTGGATAGAGCAGTAAAGAAGGCCTATGGTGTGTTGGCGTTTATTAACAGAGGGTTTGAGTTTAAGAACCGTGAGGTTATGCTGCAACTGTACAGGACCTTGGTGAGACCACATTTGGAATATTGTGTGCAGTTCTGGTCACCTCACTATAGGAAGGACGTGGAAGCATTGGAAAGAGTGCAAAGGAGATTTACCAGGATGCTGCCTGGTTTGCGGGGGAGGTCTTATGAGGAAAGATTGAGGAAGTTGGGGCTTTTCTCTTTAGAGCGGAGGAGGATGAGAGGCGACTTAATAGAGGTTTATAAGATGATGAGGGGGATAGATAGAGTGGATGTTCAGAGACTATTTCCTCGGGTAGAGGCAGCTGTTACAAGGGGGCATAACTATAAGGTGCATGGGGGGAGATATAGAAGGGATGTCCGAGGTAGATTCTTTACTCAGAGAGTGGTTGGGGTGTGGAATGGACTGCCTGCTGTGATAGTGGAGTCGGACACTTTAGGAACTTTCAAGCGGTTATTGGATAAACACATGGAGCACACCAGAGTGATAGGGAGTGTGATAGCTTGATCTTGGTCTCGGACAATGCTCGGCACAACATCGAGGACCGAAGGGCCTGTACTGTGCTGTACTGTTCTATGTATCTATGTATCTATGTAGCTGCAAAAGTGGTATGAAAGCTACCATTTCACAGCTGGTCACTTTCCAATGTCAGAAGCTTGAGCCTTCAGGACTTGGAAGACACTTTTGAGCTGTATGCAGTTTGGAAGTGTTTGGAGTAAACTCTCTATCCACTGTCACCTCCTTGGAGCAAGCTCTCTCACCATTGACAGATCGCTTCTGTCATCTCTACTTCAGTTGCCATCTATTCCAGCAACATCGGTGCCCTTGAAAAAATCTCACCTTGGTCCTCTGAATCCCTCCATGATCAGCCTCAACGCCAACATCACCAGGCACACCAACATCACCAACAACAATACCAACCTTCTCCGCAATCACCTGATGCTGCACAGGACGCAGGGCATCAGCACCCGAGCACATTGCTGCCCGGGAGACCAGCGATGGCATCACCATGGCCAGATTTACTTCACTTGATGCTGTACACCCTGGCTGCCACATGATGCACCAGGTTGGCACCACCCCACACCATCACCATAAAGCATTCCTACAATGACCAAGCCATTCCTTTCACACTCATCACCATTGTGGGGGTTACCGTTATGTCTCACCATTCACTGCAACTCACTAAGATACTTCCAATGGTGAGCATAGATCTGTACAATAAGGCAAAATGTTGAAAATAAAGATTTCAATGATTGACAACACATTAACAGAAAATTTACATGAACATTGCATAAAACACCCAAGTGCCTCTCCTTGTGTGTTGTTAGTTGGTATGATTGTATTAGGATGAGGGTGAGTGTGAGGGGTGGCTAGTGAGATGGGGAAGTGATAATATAGATAGAGAGGGATGGGTGGAGGTGCAAGGTAAGTTGGTGTGAGTAAGGATGTGCAGGAGTAGGGTAGGGAAGGCAGAGTGATGGGGATGTGATGAGTGGCACAGCAGGATGAGGTTGAATGTGGTTTTGCAGGAAAGGTTTGCGCCACTGCATTCAGGTACTCCTGATGACATCCCTGCTTTTGCCCTCCTGTGCAATGTGCAACCAAGCATATGGAGGGAGTCATGCGAGAGCCTGGGTGCAGCCGTGCACCTTTGTGCAGTGCTTGTCAGTGTTTGCAGCACTTCAATGCTGCAGAACACTGACAGCATAACTGTCAAAATGACTGTGGCCATGGTCCCTTTAAGGAAACCGTCTGATGACGCGTCAGCAAATGACGTCATCAGACCCGCTTGCTTTTAATTGGCCGGGAACCCCGTAGGGCGGGCTTAACAAGCCCTATTAATGGAAAATCCTTTTTTACAGTGCGGCTGCAGCCAGGAGCGGGACTGGAACCCGCCAACCACCGCTCCTGCCGTGATCCCGTCTCCACTGGTGAAATCACGGCCGAAGTGTCTGCCTATATTATGTCCAGATTAAATATATTTTTTATATCTGTTTTTGCTGCTAATGCAAGTTATGATAGATTTGTGACAAGATATTCTCAGTAGGGGCGATCCAGAAATGCCTCAGAGGCAAAAACTGTTTTGAAATAAATATGGAGGTATTTTGGTGTATAAGAATAGCAACTCCTTCCCATATAATAGTTTTAGGGGTATAACAGAATCTGTAATGTGTCAAGGGATTGGTATAAGGTCATAAATCACAAAAATGTATGTTCTTCCTTGTAATATATGGAAATCTAGCAATATTTTACTTTGTCCTCATAATCAATGTATATATATTTTTGGATAGCAGAGAAGGTGCTACGCCAGGCATCAACAGATGGGTTGGCTGTTGCTGGTATATCATGTGGTTATATCAGAAGTGTCAGGATTATTTTACTGGCAGATGCAGATTATATTCATAATAAAAATTAGATTTGTCAAAACTGTGGAAAAATATGAATTTTTAAAAACTGAGCCTAGTGTCCTAAAGTGCTTAACTCTGGTCACAAATTTTAATCAGCCCAGAGACAGATTGCAAGTCAACTTGGTTTGGTGGCAACGGAAGAGCATTAGTGAGATAAGTACAGAGCTGCAACCCATGCCATGGATTTTGCATTTGTTAAACCTCCTTTGAAAGTCTGTTCTAGGAAACAATCCAGATAAAGCATATTCACTTCACAGATATCTCCTCAGGAAATTAGAAAGCCCAGACCTGGGGGTTGTATGCTATATTTTAACTCCTTGAGTAACAGAGCATATTGTGCTTGTGCAAAATTTAGCCTAAAATTATTTTCAAACTTGCTTGAAAAAAAGAGTGATGACTGAATGATGATTATCTAGTCTAAATCTTAAGAGTATATGAATAAGATTTTCTAGGAATAGGATAAGGCCATAAGGCCCAGCCTTTTATCTTAGATCAAATATCCTCCTCACCTTCTGACCATGGCGGTAACATTCAACTTCAGCAGAAAACAATGGTAGTGGAATTTTACTGCTTAGAAACAGGCCATTCAGCCCAACAGGTCCATGCCAGAGTTTATGCTCCACACGAGCCTCCTCCCACCTTATGTCATCTAACCCTATCAACATATCCTTCTATTTCTTTCTCCCTCATGTACTTACCTAGCTTCCCCTTAAATGAGAATGATTATCAGATTCTAGGCCCTACACTCTGGAATTCCCTCCCCAAACGTCTCTGCTTAAAACCTACCTCTTTGACCAAGCTTTTGGTCACCTGCCTGTAAAGTTTCCAAAATTTGCAGATCCCCAAAAATCTAAGGAAAAAGGACTTTGGAACTACCCCAGATTGATAAAAATGCATTTGAGCCTAACATAAGGAATTTAAGACCAAAGCCAAGCTTTGGCATTTTAAAAGGACATGTCTGGAATTCAAGCCCCAGCAAACATTAACATTTGGACAATAGGCCCTGGAAGAAGGCCGCCCCACCCAAAACACAGAACCCGTTAAAGAGACGCATAAAGATAGGAGTGCTAGGCCCAGCAAGAAACCCAAAACATGAGGACAATGCAGACTCCGATTAAACAACAGATCGACAGGACGCAAGCCATTTGACACTCAGTAAAGCCATTACTGTTGACGAGGTCTCACAATGACCAGGATTTGATTTGGTTTAAGAACATAAGAACATAAGAAATAGGAGCAGGAGTAGGCCAATCGGCCCCTCGAGCCTGCTCCGCCATTCAATAAGATCATGGCTGATCTGATCCTAACCGCCAATCTACTATCTATCACAGAACCATCTCCTGCATCTAACAGAATTGCACACACGAAATAGGAGCAGAATCAGGCTACACGGTCCCTGGGCCCGCTCCACTACCCACAGGGCCATGACCGATCCGAACCTAGACTCATGTCCAAATTCCTGCCCGCTCCCCGTAACCCTTAATGCCCTTTACTTCTAGGAAACTGTCTATTTCTGTTTTAAATTTAATTAATGTTGTAGCTTCTACAGCTTTTTGTGGCAGCATATTCCATGGACCTACCACCCTCTGAGTGAAATAGTTCCTCCTCATCTCAGTTTTGAAAGAGCAGCCCCTTATTCTAAGACTATGTCCCCTAGTTCTAGTCTCACCCGTCATCGGGAACATCCTCCCCGCATCCACCCGATCCAACCCCTTCACAATCTTATATGTTTAGCATAATTGAAGGCCCATCAAGCAGTTACAACAGCTCAGTAAGAAGAGAGTTCAGGACATTTTAACACCAAGTTAAACCCATCAAAACTTAACAAGCCCGCAAAACCAAGACAATGGAATGAACAGGCCTCAACTGAAACCAAATCACTTCAGCACGAAACCATTTTTAGTAAGGGGTTTTGGGAGTGAAAAGAACAAAGGAGCTGAACAAGTATAATTGGGGGGGCCTAATTCTCCAAGACGTTCTCTCTCCGGACTCTCTGACAACGCTCGCACAGCTCCCTCTCAGCTCTGTTCCAGAAGCAGCACGTTCCAGGAAGACACTCGACGACCAGACCACCATCGCAATCAACTTACCTGGTTAGATTTCGCACTGTTAAAACTCCTGTTTGGTGAGCATTATCCCTGATCTCCTGAAACCAAAACCTAGCTAGATAGTGGGATTTTTGGGAGGGATAAGGGTTTTTGTATATTGTCATTCTCCCTCGCCTGTACCATGTGTTCCCCAACCCGTTTAAGTGTTAAGTGTGTTTTAAGTTTGTTACCTTTTTCTTTTAATAAAAGTCAAAATTCTTTCATCGGAACCTGTTGTCTACTGCATCTTTATTCACAACCCCTAAATAAGTCCAAGGTCTGAACCTGGGGCGTGGGAGCGATTCAAACCGCTCACTGAGTCAGGGGTAAGGCTGACCCCTACCACCACCACCCCCTACATGCCCTAATGTCTGATTTGGCTTAGTGTCAACTTTTGTCTGAGTACGCACCTGTGAAGTTGTTGTTGTTTTGAAAAAATATTTTTGTGTTGCAGTGGAAATTCATGGTGATGATTTTTCTCCTAAATCCAATGGGATCACAAGTGCACATGTGGAATCGAATGCCCTTCCATTGCTTAGTTCCATTGTTAATTAATAGAACTGCATGCTGGAATGTATTGCAATAGTTTTATCTTCCTTTTTATATAGAAAATATACAACTGAGAATGAGTATCAGGAATTCTGGCAAATCTTGGAAGTCTACATCGTATATATTAAACCGTCTCTTATCCATCTAGATCACAAGTAACAGCATGGGAACCTCTGAGAGTTCTTGGTTTACTGATTTTCTGGCAGGGGCAGTGAATATGTGATGAGCTTCAGTAGCTCTCAGCAGGACCTCATAGTTGGATATCCAGCAGACCATTTTACATAAATTCTTCATCTGAGGTAAACCCAATTAATGTGAAACACTGTAACATACTTTAAGTGCCTGAAATATGAAATAAAAATACAGTGCTTCAAATCAATCATGTTAAAATGCACCCACACAAACAATAGAAAATAAGGCTGTATAATACTGAAACTTAGCTTTTTATAGTTTAATATTTCTGCTGTATTCCTACATTTAGGTCAAGCTTTTAAACAGTTCAGCACATTACATCGACACATGTCCTGGTCTATTTATGTAAACATTTTGAGAGGATCCATCATAATCCAAGCATCACACCCCAGACGTCACATTTTGTAGAACCGATAAGCACATCACAACTGAAGAAAAATATACAAAAAGAGAAAGAAATCCATTTTTTCCTGCTGTTTTCTTATGACCTTGAGGTAATTGGAGAGATTCTTGAGATAGAAGGAGAGGGGCCAAGCAGCTGCCAATGTAGAAATTTCCACCAACAATAATTAGCCTCTAATTGGCTTTAGGACTGTTTAGAATATTTCTACAAAGGGAATACCTGAGCAGTGGCCTTAAAGGGACAGGACAGAAGAGCAACTAAACATGACAATCATTCTGCAGACCTGAGACCACCTGTGAGCTTGTCCGTTACACTAAACCAGGAGGACACATTTGATGAAAGGCAAAACCTGCTTGCCTCATTGGCCTGGTGTAATTTTCACCTTTATTTTCCTTTAGTGTTAGTTGAGTTCTATGTCCTCAAATGATCATATTGGGGGGAATTTTAACTCAAAAAATGTGTGGGTTGGGGTCGGGTGGGAAATTAAAGTCTTAAAAGTCTCAATCCAGACCCCCAACCCGCCTCCAACCCGCCCATTTCCGGTTTTAACGGAGACGGGATTGGGGTGGGGGGGCGCAGTGGTGTCAGGGGCGGGCAGCCAACCCACTCCCAGGAGGCAGATCGCCCATTTAAATATTATAATATATAATAATAAATTATAATAATAACTATTCTAAACTATTAAATGTTGGTGTTCAGAGAGATTTAGGTGTCCGCGTACAAGAAACACAGAGGCCGGAATCTTTACCTTGGAGTTGGGTTTTGTGTGCGCGGGATGTGTAGCGAGTCGGGAACGTGATGTTCTGAGCAGCGCGTTGTTCAGAGCGACTTTTACTTAATGGACCCAATTGAAAGACTCATGCGCGTTTCTCGGCCCAATTAAATGGAGCGGCTCTGATGACATCATCGATGACCCGTTTCCAGCGCCGATATTTAAAGCAGCCTTGCACTCAACTCATTTGAAGGTTGATGAAGGAGAAGAAGAAGATCACAGAGCGGTCTGCACAGAGCGGGATTAAACGGAGTGGACTTGAACAGAGTGTTTTATTTGGGAATTTGGAGAAGAGGGGGAAGGAGATGTTGCTTTTTGCCTACACTACTTGTAGTGCTTTGTGTTACAGGTAGATATTTAATTTCAGCACTCTTAACTTAATCTAGATCAAGTATGTAGTCAGGAAACTTCACTGTAAACTAAGTTACCTAATTACAAATTTAATTGCATTTAATTAAATAAAACAAGATCATATAGGGATGGCAGTGCAGGTGGTGTCCCGCAACTGCAGCATGTGGGAGTTTGTGGAGAGCATTGTGATCCCGGACAACCACGTTTACATAGTGCCTGCATCTTCAGGAACTTCAGCTAAGAGTTTTTGAGCTGGAGTCTGAGGTGCAGATATTGCGGGGCATCAGGGATGGGGAGAGTTACCTGGAGACTTTGATCCAGGAGGCAGTCACACCCCTTACGTTAGGTAGTGGTACAGGTCTGGTTAGTGGTCAGGGACAGGAGGGTGTGACTGCAACTCAGGCAGGTAAGGGGACCCCAGGTGCAGTGCTGGAGGAGCCTCAGCCTTTGCCCTTGTCCAACAGGTATGAGGTTCTTGCTGCCTGTGTGGATGAGGGAAAAGCCTGCAGGATGGATGAGCAGGCTGACCATGGCACCATGGTGCAGGAGGCCATTCAAGTGGGGGGAGTGAAAAGGAATGTAGTTGTGGTAGGGGGCAGTATAGTCAAGGGGATAGATACTGTTCTCTGCAGCCACGACCGAGAGTTAAGGACCAGGGTTAAAGACATCTCCTCGCGTCTGGAGGAGAACTTGGAGTAGGAGGGGGAGGATCCAATTGTCGTGGTCTATGTAGGAACAAACGACATAGGTAGAACTAGGAATGAGGTTCTGCTGAGGGAGTTTGAGGAGCTAGGATCCATATTAAAAAGCAGAACCTCAAAGGTAATAATTTCTGGATTGTTACCTGAGCCACACTCAAATTAGCATAGGGACAAACAGATTAGAGGTTTAAATGCATGGCTCAAAGAGTGGTGTGGGAGGAAGGGGTTTCAGTTCATGGAGCACTGGCACCAGTACTTGGGATAGAGGGAGCTGTTCCGTTGGGATGGGCTCCACTTAAACCGGGCTGGGACTAGTGTCCTGGCGAACTGAATAACTAGGGCAGTAGACAGGGCTTTAAACTAATGAAGAGGGGGTGGGAGGATTCAGGAAAGAGTAAATTTAAAAGCAGTGAAAGAAATGTCAAGGCTCTAGAGCAGAGTAGAGTTTTGGGTAAAAATAAGCAGAGTGGGTCAGGAAGAGACAGAGAGAGTAACAAAGGTAATCAGGCATCAGTGACTAAGGTGACATCAGGGAAAAAGAGAAATAAGTCAAAGCTAAAGGCACTCTATCTGAATGTGTGAAGCATCGCAACAAAATAGATGAATTAATAGCGCAGATAGAAATTAACAGGTTTAATCTAATAGCCAAGAGGGAGACGTGGTTGCAAAGTGGCCAAGCTTCGGAACTAAATATTTCAGGATACATAGGGGGAAAAATTCAGTTCGTTGCGCCTCCCGTTAGCGCCTTAAGAGGGCGCTAATGGGGCGCAAAGCATCTAGCACCCGGGCGCGGCGATGTTTGCGCCGCTCGCGAAATTAACTAGACATTTTGCGGCGGCACTAAACACTACCGTCACGATCTCCTGCGCCGGCAGATCATGACATCAGTCGAGTTCGCAACGGCCCGGTATCGCCCCGGAGCGGATATTGAGTGGCGCCCCCTGCCTTACCGCCTGCCGCTAGCAACGACAGGTTGAGGGGAGCGTTTTGCAGTCAGGAAGGGACTGGGGGAGCGCTATTTAAAGGCGACCGCTTCCTGCCTTTTATTGATGGTGACATTTTTGAACCACGCATTCTGAGAGAGAGAGAGAGAGAGACTTCTGGAGAGATTCAACGCTGTGTGATGGAGTTTTGGGTACTGAGCAGCACTTTGCAGATTCATTTTGATTTTCCCTTCCTTGTATCGATTTAGAAGAGACTGTGGGGGCTGCATTCTGAGCTCTTTCCCTGGTACTCTCCATTGTTCTTTCCAGCAGATTTGATGTGCAGGTCTCTCCAGGCCGAGATTCAAGGCTGCAATGAGCAGGATGTGGATGGAAAGCAAGATCAACCCTCCCCTTTAAGAACTGGCTCGTGCCATTGTGTCTGTGTTCCATTGCTGACTGACATCACATGAGCTTCGCCAGCGCTCTGAGGTAGCGCCTCGCTCCTCGGCCTTTGCGCCTTAAGACAGGTGTGAAGCGCCTGATTTAGCGCTCCAATCACCTCCAGGGGCGATAAAAGTTAAGTTTGCAGTCGGTGGCGATAATTATCGCCAGGCGCTAATCTTTGCGCCCGGCCGATAATTGCGCCCCAAATGGGGCGATACTGAATTTCTCCCCCCATAAACTTTTAGAAGGGATAGGCAAAATGGAAAAGGAGGAGGGGTAGCCCTGATAATAAAGGATGGGATAAAGACAGCAGAGAGAAAGGATCTTAGCTCCTAAAATCAAGAAGTAGAATCAGTTTGGGTGGAGCTAAGAAACAGCAAGGAGCAGAAAATATTGGTGGGAGTTGTTTATAGGCCACCAAACTGTAGCTGTAATGTAGGGCAGAGTATAAATCAGGAAATTAGTGGGGCATGTAACAAAGGTAATACAGTAATCATGGGGGACTTTAATCTAAATACAGACTGGGCAAACCAAATTTGCAGTGATAGTGTGGAGGACAAATTCATGGAATGTATGCAAGATAGTTTTCTAGATCAGTATGTTGAGGAACCAACTAGGGAACAGGTTATTTTAGTTCTAGTATTATGCAACGAGAAAGGCTTAATTAATAACCTTGTAGTAAAGGGGCCTTTAGGGAAGAGTGACTATAATGTGATAGAATTTTATATTGAGTTTGAAAGTGACTTAGTTAAATCCAAAACTAGGGTCTTAAATCTAAACAAAGTAAACTACGTAGGTATGAGGGGCAAATTGGTTAAGGTAGATTGGGAAACTACATTAAAAGGTATGACAGTGGATGAGCAATAGCTAGCATTTAAAGAATTAATACATAATTTACAACAAATATACATTCCTTTGAAGCACAAAAACCCCATGGGAAAAGTGGTCGAACCGTGGCTAAGAGAAGTTAAAGATAGTATTAGATCAAAGGAAGAGGCTTATAATGCTGCCAAAAAGAATAGTAAGCCTGAGAATTGGGAGGATTTTAGAATTCAGCAAAGGAGGACCAAAAAATTGATAAAGAAAGGGAAAATAGAATATGGGAGTAAACTAGTGAGAGACATAAAAACAGACAGACAGAGAGAGAGAGAGAGAGAGAGAGAGAGACAGAGAGAGAGAGAGCATTTTTGCATCCAGGTCCTCTCACAGCAAAGGCCAGGCAGTCTCTGAAGACATTCAATGCAGCAGCATCAGAGGCGACTTTCAGACCTAATACTACTACCTTCATCACATCTCCGTTGTAATAGTGGACCTGCAGCTGATAGTCAGCTATCCACTTGTGCTCCCGCCAGGTTTCACTGGTGTGTTTCACATCAGGCGTGCTTCACGTCGGAAAAGGGTTAAACTAGCTAAAACGTTTCAAAATGGCATTACAGAGCCAATTTAGGGCTTGTTAAGGGCTTTAATGGCCTCTCCCGCCTCTTGGAGGTGGGACAGAGTTGGGAACACCGCACACGATTTTATCAAAATTGCGTGGAGGCGGAATGGAGGCGGGATCAGGTCCGCCCGCCACTTTTCACAATTTTAACCCCCCACACGCCTCCAAACCCACCTCCACAGCCCTATGAAAATCCAGCCCTTTGTGTCTGTCTTCACGGAAGAAGATGCAAAAAACTTCCCGGAAATAGTGGAGAACCAAGGGAACTGAGAATGAGGAACTGGAAGAAATCAGTATTAGTAAAAAAATATTACTGGAGAAACTAATGGGAATAAAAGCCGATACATCCGCCTGAACCTGATGGCCTACATCCTAGGGTTTTGAAGGAGTTGGCTATAGAGATAGTGGATGCATTGGTTGTCATTTTCCAAAATTCCATAGATTCTAGAACGGTTCACACAGATTGGAAGGTAGCAAATGTAACCCCACTATTTAAGAAAGGAAGGAGAGAGAAAGCGGGGAACTACAGATTAGTTAGCCTGACATCAGTAGTAGGGAAAATGCTAGAATCTATTATTAAGGACGTGGTAACAGGGCACTTAGAAAATAATAATAGGATTGGGCAGAGTCAAGACGGATTTATGAAAGGGAAATTGTTTTTGACAAATCTGTTAGAGGTTTTTGAGGTTGTAACTCGCAGAATAGATAAGGGGGAACCAGTGGATGTGGTATATTTGGATTTTCAGAAGGCATTCGATAAGATGCCACACAAGAGGTTATTAAACAAAATTAGGGCTCATGGGATTGGGGGTAATATACTAGCATGGACTGAGGATTGGTTAACGGACAGAAAACAGAGAGTAGGAAGAAACAGGTCATTTTCGGGTTGGCAGGCTGTAACTAATGGGGTACCACAAGGATCAGTGCTTGGGCCTCAGCTATTCACAATCTACATCAATGATTTGGATGAGGGGACCAAATGTAATATATGCAAGTTTGCCAATGATACAAAGCTGGTGAGAATTTTAGTTGTGAGGAGGATGCAAAGAGGCTTCAAGGGGATATAGACAAGCTAAGTGAGTGGGCAAGAACATGGCAAATGGAATATAATGTGGAGAAATGTGAAGTTATCCACTTTGGTAGGAAAAATAGAAAAGCAGAGCATTTTTTAAATGGTGAGAGATTGGGAAATGTTGGTGTTCAGAGGGACCTGGGTATCCTTGTACACGAATCACTGAAAGTTAACATGCAGGTAGAGCAAGCAATTAGGAAAACAAATGGTATGTTGACCTTTATTACAAGCGTATTTGAATATAAGAGTAAAGACATCCTACTGCAATTATATAGGGCCCTGGTGAGACCACGTCTGGAGTATTGTGTACAGTTTTAGTCTGCTTACCTAAGGAAGGATATACTTGCCATAGAGGAAGTGCAACGAAGGTTCACCAGACTGTTTCCTGGGATGGGGGATTGTCCTATGAGGAGAGATTGAGTAGACTAGGCCTATATTCTCTAGAGTTTAGAAGAATGAGAGGTGATCTCATTGAAACATACAAAATTCTTACAGAGTTTGACAGGGTAGATGCAGGGAGGACGTTTCCCCTGGCTGGGGAGTCTAGAACCAGGGGTCACAGTCTCAGAATAAGGACTGAGATGAGGAAAAATTTCTTCACTCAGAGGGTGGTGAATCTTTGGAATTCTCTACCCCAGAGGGCTGTGGAGGCTCAGTCATTGAGAATATTCAAAACAGAGATCGATAGATTTTTGGATATTAAAGGAATCAAGGGATATGGGGATAGTGCAGGAAAGTGGAGATGAGATAAAAGATCAGCCATGATCTTATTGAATGGCGGAGCAGGCTCGAGGGGCCGAATGGCCGACTCCTGCTCCTATTTCTTATGTTCTTATGTCAGGGTGAGTGAAGGCTTCAACAAATGCTACATACCACCATCTATACCGCAAGCTTCACACATTGGTCAATGCACCACACCCCCAGCACACCCCCACCAACAATCTTTGCCTATCAACACTCACACCCACATCCCACACCTTGCACATAATGACAGCTATTCAACTATGGCAGGCACATCACTCAAACACATTGCACCACACCCACTCACACATTTTCTTTTCTCTTGCAGGCCAAGATGGCTCACAGCCGGCGTGAGCAGGAGCAGGACAGGCGGGGACCAAGCCCAGATTGAAGAGCTGAGCCAGCTGGAGACAAGAGTGCTGGAGATCATTGGGCGCCAGGTCATCGGCACCGTGGCCACCGGCGATGTTGACCTCCTTGGTTACAACAACGGTATGGTCACTGCTAGTCCTTCTTCTCACATCCCACTTCCCCTTCAGCCCACAATCTTTTCTCACTTTCCAGCTACTCATGCTGTATTCATGCATTTCTCCCTTCCTGCCCACCTCCCCTCACGTTAACCCAATTCTTGTGCCTTTCTGCTTTCAGAGAATCAACAAGCACCCGAGCAGCCTGACCCCAAGGGCACCGATGAGCGCGAGAGGGAGAAGAGGAAGAAGAAGAAGAGACTGCATCACTGTATCTCTCACTCGCAGACACCAGTTCAAATACTGGCACTATGTGTTCTTTAGAGGTTAGTATAGTAGCGGGATCGGCACAGGGAGAGGCACCAGGGATGAGTGGGCTGCAGTAAAGCCAGAGGGAAACGGTAGCTCGGGGGTCAGCTCCCCGGAGGGCCTCGATGGAAGAAGGGTGATGGGCATGCCCACGGAAATGATAGGTGCAATGGCGAGGCTACCAGAGAGCCTCTCGGCAATGGCAAGGAGCGTGGAGGAGTCTGCCTCCAATATTGCACGGGGCTCTGCGCAAAGCATGGAGCCCTTAATTTCCAGTCCGGAAATGATGGTACACTCCCAGAGAGACCGTGGCAACCCAGACGTGATGGCGTGCATGATGAGCGATGTCGCAGCTTCCATTGCATCACAGGTGGAAGCGACCCAGCATCTTAGTGCCGCAGCTCAGACTGCTCTCATGCAGTCTCTATTTGGTGGCATCCAAGATCTGCGTGCTCAGCGTGATGCCACCCAAGTTCTGACTGCTGCCATCATGGCTGGGTCTATCACCTTCAACCGGAGCTTTCAGGGTGTTGCAGCAGGCCAGCAATCTGTCAGCCAGCCAGCCCAGACTACTGCCGCACATGCCGAGATGGTGCAGTCTACAGCCGGGCCTTCTAGGTCCACAGCTGGTCGAGGTCGTCCTGCAAGGCCATCTGAAATGTCCCGCACAGAAACGTAGCCTTCCACCAGCTGTGCTTAAGCCACTGGGGACGCACTGTGTAGGAACACTAGAGTAGGAAAAGGCACACAAACGACAGGCACTAAGGGATTGCACAAGGGTGATTAGTAATTATAATTCATGTGATATGTGTGATATGTTTATAGATAAATGTATTAATTGTGGTTGGAATCTTTTGTGGGGTCTCTCATTTCACCTTTGTACCCAGGAGGATGTTGTGATATGGCGTGAGACAGGGATTGTATGATGGGGATGTGGTGAGCTACGGGGATCTGGGGTTTCATTCATGCGAATCGGAGTCTGATGAGCCGATCATGGACAGCCCGTCCGGAAGGCCGATTGTCTTGCTGCTTCTACTCTCCCTCCTGTTCCTCCTCATCCTCATCCTCTTCCCCCATGTCCTCTTCCTCCTTGTCCTCCTCCTCCTCATTTTCCTCTCTCTCATCGTCCTCCTGAGGTGGACCCACAATCCCTGGTGGCAGGGGCTGCGCCCTCATGATGGTCAAGTTGTGGAGCATGCAGGAGACCACCATGAAATGGGACACCCACTCAGCTGAGTACTGGAGGGCTCCTCCCGAGCAGTCAAGGCAGCGAAACCGTTGCTTCAGTAGGCCGGTGGTCTGCTCGATGATGTTCCTGGTGGTAGCATGGCTCTCATTATGTGAGTGCTGAGCATGAGTGTTGGGCTTGTGGAGGAGAGTCATCAGCCCAGTGGAGAGCGGCTGGCCCTTATCTCCGAGCAGCCACCCTCGAGCTTGTCGTGGTGACTGGAAGAGTGCTGGCCCACCGGTCTGGTGCAGGATGCAGGAATCATGGCTGCTGCCAGGATAGCGGGCATTGACATTGAGGATTCACTGTGTGTGGTCGCACACTAACTGCGCATTAAGTGAGTGGTAGCCTTTGCGGTTACAGAAGATCTCAGGATTGTTATGCGGTGCCCGCAAAGCCACGTGGGTGCAGTTGATGGCACCCTGCACCATGGGAAAGCCCTCTATCCTGGCAAAGCCACATGCACGCTCGTCCTGCTTCTCTCTGGTGATCGGGAAGCCAACGCAGTCCCTTCTCCTGCTGTAGAGAGCCTCAATGACCTCCCGAATGCAGCGATGGACGGCAAACTCTCCTGCTGCAGACTGGAAGGATCCGCTGGTGAAGAAATTGAGGGCCATGGTGACCTTGACAGCCACTGGGAGAGTTGTGGTCGCCCTGGTCTGAGGCGGGAGATCTGGTTGCAAGAGGCGACAGAGTTCTGTGACCACCTCCATGGTGAAATGAAGCCTCCTAATACACTGCTCCTCACTTAATTGAAGGTAGGAGAAGTGATGTTGAAAGACCCTCGGAGGGTAAGGCCTCCTGTTGAGAGCCCTGATGGCCCTCCTCCACCCTCTGCACACAAGTTTCTGTCTTTCTCATTGCCTCCGCTCCCTCCGCTGTAGATCCTGGAGGGCGAGGTTGACTGCCAGTACAGCCCCCATTACTTTTATCAAGTGTTGTAGGTTGAAGCGTTTCAAAAATAATTATGTAGTTTTGACTTGGCAGAACTTTCCCTGATACCAAAGAACCTTGAAATGACTAAAGAAAACTCTTGCAGTTGCAGGAAGTAGCACACAGCCACTCAAACTGCAAAACCCTGTCAGGTGTGATTAATTGGTGATGATCCCTTTAAATAGTGTTGCTGGAGCTGGCTTCCTGCTGCTGCACAGCCACCTCAACCTGTCGTTGCTTTCTCCAGCCGGTAAGTTCAATGGCCAAAACAAAATTGGGAGATTGGGCGTCAAGTGAGTGTTGCCCACTCACTGACGTCATGATCTCTGTGATTGCGATGTCCCCGGCGATCGAGTTTAGTGGCAGCATGACCGGCAAGACGGATATGGCGGTAGAACTCTGAACGGCATTTTAGCACCATCTTGTGGTGCTAAACACACTAATTTCTCCCCCATTGTAACTAACTTTATACAAAAAAAATAAATGTTGGAAATTTGAAATTCTGCGCATCGGCCCAAGAAATGTCTCTGCTCTCGCCTCAGATCCAGGAATGCCTTCATTCCTTGTCTTGAGGCAAAAGAATACCTCTGTTCTTGGTCTAAGCTCCAGGAATACCTCCAATTCTGGCTCAGTTGATGAATAACTTCTCCCACTCCAGGATCTGTTATTTGCCAGATAATGTGCCCCATTCTTGTTTCAATTTGGGCCCCGCATCCCTTTTCTTGCTTCTTGGACATGTCCATCCCACTTCAAAATGTTGCACCTCCAATTATCACACTTGAATGCATCACACTTTGAAAATACACAGTATGTGTCATACTTGCACCTGGTTGGTTAAGTGTCATTTTCATGAGATAAATCAGAAATATATCTTTTAGAAAATATACATATAAAAAAGGAGACAGAAAAACAATTATTTCCTGCTTTGTTTCTGATATTTGTAACCTGACTTTACCCAAAGGAAAGAGCTAGGAGTTTACAAGCAACTGCCAATCTACATAAATTTCCATTAGCAACAGAAATTAGCCTCTAATTATCCTTAAGGCCTGTCTGGTTAGACTACTTCCCCAGAGAGAGTAGCTGAGCAGTGAACTCAAAGGGGCAAGCCAGGTTAAACAACTGCACCTGAACAGCTGGTCATGAATGTGCTCCAGACCCCAGCCTCCCCATGGCCAACACCAGTGTAAGTATATTATTAGTATCTTATGGCATATCAGAACCAGAATAAATAGCAGTTGTTAACATAGTTGCATATGTGCACAAAATGTTCAATGCTGTAGGCATTGTATACACACTCGTCTCGATTTTGGTTTTTGGCATACATTGGGTGGGTGGTGGGCGGAGCAATTGTAATATCCACCTGATGTTGTTGGCAAGAGGCCCGAACCTCATCTAAATGTAATTGGTGAGCTGCCCACTTGATTCAATCACTGAGCTATGCTGACACAAAGAAAGTTTAATTAAATATGCCTCCTACACCCCAGTGTTGAATTTAATGTACTGTTTTTTTTCCAAACTCACTATTCATTATTACTACTTATCATCTTGAAAATGCATTTAAGAATAAGACCATTGACTATATAACTTAAGATCGGGTCAGAAATTCGGCTCTCCGGCTTCCCGCGGGTGCAAGAATCGCGCGCGTACTTACATATGCTTACATACTTACCTGCTGTTGTGCTTTGGGCCCAGGGGCGCAATTAGTTCGAAGCGACCCCTGGGATCACGTGGGCCATGGAGAGCCAATCGGAGCAGGGAACCTTCATTCATGGATTTGACAGGAAGACCTTCAAATAAATTAAAAAAAAAAACATTTTTAAAATAACTATAAATTACATAAATTAACTACTTTAAACAAAAATTTTAATTTTTGAAAAAATTAATTACACTTTTTAACAGTGCTAGAAATAAACTTACCTTTCTTTAAAGTATGTAAAAAAGATAAACCTGTTGAAAAAATGTTTAAATTGTACTTAATTCACCACTTACCTTGTTAAAAACAGGCCTTGTGCCTCCTTTTTCCCCGCGCAGCTTCTCCGTACTTACCCTCACGGAGAAACCTGAAAACCCCCCGAAGTTCGAGGTCTATGCGCTGCCTCTCCGGCGCACGCGTCCGACCTCTGAACCCCTTCCTTCAGGGGAATGGAAGTTCTGGTTTCCAGCGCATGCGCAATGCATGCGCGAAACCGGCACTTTCGTTGGGTCTACGGGCGAGTACCCAGCGCGTACTCACCCCTGGAGACCCGAATTTCTGGCCCGATGTGTTGCGTTTTTACTGAAAATAATAGTGAAATTGCACTGTGCCCTGTGCTAGTTGTATTTGTGTACCATTGCAATTCCAATGTATCACTTTTATATGTTGTTTTCCTGGATTTAGCATGTATGGAGGCTTCTTAAGAGCTCAATTATGAACTCGCTTGTCATTTTGCTGGCCATTTATCTCTATGTTTCAGACCCAGATGGAATCACCTTTGTTCCATGAAAATTTGCCTGTTGAGGGATTTTTCTTGCTTTCAGGGTGTTCTCTTGTTACTTATTCAAAGTCAGAAAATGAACTGGCAGGGTCTAGGGAGCCTCCTGCCTGTTTCTGTGTTTTGAATTACATGCAACTGCTGGAAGCCATGTCCTCATGTTGGCCACTGCTCTAGTTGAGCACAGGATGCCATGTTGCATTGCCACAAGGTCTCTGAATCGCTCACTCATGAAGCTGGCCAGTGTCATGCCATACAGTGTGGCCCTTAATTTCTTCACAGTATTGATGAGAACATTCATGAGAGATATTGCAATTGTGCCTTCCCTCTGTATACCTGCAGATTCCACCCATTAATGCTGTATGCTGCTCAATAGCAGTCCACAGAGCAGAGAACCCTTGCTGCACAAGATTGCCCAATTATTTGCCAACTGTTTGCATCGTGTTCTGTAAGGAACCAAGTGACTGGTTCACCCACTCATCCTTCTGAAATATCCTCCATTTCATAGCTGGCTATGTAAGATTGTAAGCATGAATTGATTCAACAGGGCTTGTGGTGATGCTGTGCATCAGCTCAGCAGCCAACCCTTCATCAGCCACCACCTTGGCCCTTCCACATTCATTAGAGTGACTTACCCTGTACTTTTCTTCCAAATCACTAAAATCTTCCAGAATATGTGATTTTGGTCTGCTGCATGCTTCAAACGATTGGCACTGAGAGCGAATGTGATTGTTATCCATCTTGTTGTTCCAGCATTATGGTAATGAAAAGAAAAGGGGACACTCCGTCAATGCACATAGACAGGTATATTGCTGCTGCTGCACAGCATGGTCAGAGCTGGATCAAAAATTCCTGTGAACCTGGGCACCAAGAACGCTTGGAGCCTCTCCATATCCCTGTACAACACACCCTCTGATGCATTAAATCACAAACACTTGGAACATGCATGAAGATATAAGCCCAGAGAATGTTTCCACTCTGCATTAACAACAAAGCAGTATTGTTAAATACTAGAATAGTTTGAGCCAGGGATTATATACAGTTTTTCTGCATTATGGCGAGGTTTACCGGGGGACCCCATATTTGGTTGCGACCCTTGGGCACGGGCTCTGTAGGCCCATGTGTTAATCCACCCCTGTACATGGTACATTTCGCAGTCACACATTTATACCCGCTGTATCTTGTTTGCAGAAAAAAGTTAAATGATTATAATTATTCAAATCTAGATCATATTCCACCCCTCCAGCTTCTGTGTCACCTGTGCCATGTATAGCTTTTCAGCTAATAATCTCCATGACAGGCATCTTTGAAGGGGTGAGAGGTTTAAGCTGCTGATTCCTTCCATCCATCTCTGCCTTCTGTTAAAGGTGACCTTTTACTGTAAGGAGAAGATCAATATGCATTGAATGAGTGCATATTTGTATTTTATGCAACCGCACTGTTTTACAGCTAAAGAATAGTGTACTTGAATGTAAAGTAACTTGTCGACAGAAAGTTTGAGAGAATGCTTGAGAGCTGACTAGGTGCAATGTAATTGTCAGCTGCAGGTGTGAATAATTATAGTTAGTCTTCAATCTTTCTCTGCTGCATCATTGCAGGTTCTCCCTTCTTGATTCTACTATGCTAGCTGCCATTAATTAATTAATAATTAATTAAAGGGTAAGTCATGACAGCACAGCTCGGCCCCGTGGCATGCTCCTCCTGCACTATGTGGGAAATCAGGGACACTTCCTGTGTCCCTGACGACCATGTGTGCGGGTAGTGTATCCAGCTGCAGCGACTGGCAGACTGCATTGTGGCGCTGGAGCTGCGAATGGATACATACTGGAGCATTCGCGATGCCGATGTCAGGCTTACCGGTCTATAATTCCCCGTTTTCTCTCTACCACCTTTTTTAAATAGTGGGGTTACCTTAGCTACCCTGCAATCCATGGGAAATGTGCCAGAGTCTATAGAATTTTGGAAGATGACCAGCAATGCATCTACTATTTCTAGGGCCACTTCCTTAAGTACCCTAGGATGTAGATTATCAGGCCCTGGGGATTTATCAGCCTTCAATCCCGTCAATTTCCCGAACACCATTTCCCTACAAATACTGATTTCATTCAGTTCCTCCCTCTCATTAGACCCTATGTTCCCCAACATCTCTGGGAGGTTATTTGTGTCCTCCTTTGTGAAGACAGAACCAAAGTATGTATTTAATTGGTCAGCCATTTCTTTGTTCCCCATTATAAATTCTCCTGATTCTGACTGCAAGGGACCTACGCTTGACTTCACCAATCTTTTTCTCTTCACATATCTATAGAAGCTTTTACAGTCAGTTTTTATGTTCCCTGCAAGCTTACTCTCATACTCTATTTCCCCCTCTTAATTAATCCCTTTGTCCTCCTTTGCTGAATCCTAAACTGCTCCCAATCCTCAGGTTTGCTGCTTTTTCTGGCCAATTTATATGTCCTCTCCTTGGATCTTATGCTGTCCCTAATTTCCCTTGTTAGCCACGGTTGAGTCACCTTTTTTGTTTTATTTTTATGCCAGACAGGGATGAACAAATTCTGTAGTTCATCCATGCGATCTTTAAATGTTTGCCATTGCCTATCCACCGTCAACCTTTTAAGTAACGCTCCCCAATCCATCCTAGACAACTCGTGCCTCATACCATCGTAGTTTCCTTTATTTAAATTCAGGACCCTAGTCTCTGAGTCAACTACTTCACTCTCCATCTTAATGAAGAATTCGATCATATTATGATCGCTCCTCCCCAAGGGGCCTCGCACAACAAGATTGCTAATCAATCTTTTCTCATTACATAACACCCAGTCTAAGATGGCCTGATCTCTAGTTGGCTCCTCGACATATTGGTCCAGGAAACCATCCCGTATACACTCTAGGAATTCCTCCTCCACAGTATTGTTACTAATTTGGTTAGCCCAATCTATATGTAGATTAAAGTCACCCATGATAACTGCTGTGCCCTTATTGCACGTATCTCTAATTTCCCATTTAATGCCATCCCCAACCTCAGCATTACTGTTTGGGGGTCTGTATACAAGTCCCACTAATGTTTTCTGCCCCTTGGTATTTCTCAGCTCTACCCATACAGATTCCACATCATCAGAGCTAATATCCTTCCTTACTATGGTGTTACTCTCCTCTTTAACCAGCAATGCTACCCCACCTCCTTTTCCTTTTTGCCTGTCCTTCCTGAATATTGAATACCCCTGGATGTTGAATTCCCAGCCTTGGTCACCCTGGAGCCATGTCTCCGTAATCCCAATTATATCATATCCGTTTACATCTATTTGCGCAGCTAATTCATCCACCTTATTACGAATGCTGCTCGCATTAAGACACAAAGCCTTCAGGCTTGTTTTTTTAACACTCTTAGGGGGAAAAATTCAGTATCGCCCCGTTTGGGGCGCAATTATTGACCGGGCGCAAAGATTAGCGCCTGGTGCTAATTATCGCCTCCGACTGCAAACTTGACTTTTATTGCCCCTGGAGGTGATTGGAGCGCTAAATCAGGTGCTACACATCTGTCTTAAGGCGCAAAGGCCGAGGAGCGAGGCGCTAACTCAGAGCACTGGCGAAGCTCATGTGATGTCAGTCAGCAATGGAACATAGACACAATGGCCCTGGCCAGTTCTTAAAGGGGAGGGTTGATCTTGCTTTCCATCCACATCCTGCTCATTGCAGCCTTGAATCTCGGCCTGGAGAGACCTGTACATCAAATCTGCTGGAAATAACAATGGAGAAGCCCTGGGAAAGAGCTCAGAATGCAGCCCCCACAGTCTTTTCTAAATCGATACAAGGAAGGGCAAATCAAAATGAACCTGCTAAGTGCTGCTCAGTACCCAAAACTCCTTCACACAGTGTTGCATCTCTCCAGAAGTCAGTCTCTCTCTCTCTCTCTCTCTCTCTCTCTCTCTCAGAATGCGTGGTTCAAAAATGTTGCCAACAAAAAAAGGCAGGAAGCGGTCGCCTTTAAATTGTGCTCCCCCAGCCCCTTCCTGACTGCAAAACGCTCCCCTCAACCTGTCGTTGCTAGCGGCAGGCGGTAAGGCAGGGGGCGCCACTCAATATCCGCTTCAGGGCGCTACCGGGGCGTTGCGCACTCGACTGACATCACGATCTGCCGGCGCAGGGGATCGTGGCGGTACTGTTTAGCGCCGCCGCAAAATATCTAGTTAATTTCGCGAGCGGCGCAAACATCGCCGCGCCCAGGCGCTAGTTGCTTTCCGCCCCATTAGTGCCCTCTTAAGGCACTAACGGGAGACGCAACCAACTGAATTTTTCTCCCTTAGTCCTTTTAGAATTATTATTTACTGTGGCCATGTTTGATTTACACCCTTGATTTCTCTGCCTTCCACTTTTGCTTTTCTCCTTCTTGTCTTTTGCTTCTATCCTTGCTTCCCTTTCCTCTGTTTCCCTGCACAGGTTCCCAACCCCCTACCATTTTAGTTGAAACCCTCCCCAACAGCCTAGCAAACACTCCCCCTAGGACATCGGTCCCAGTCCTGCCCAGGTGGAAACCGTCCAGTTTGTACTGGTCCCACCTCCCCCAGAACCGGTTCCAATGTCCCAGGAATTTGAATCCGTCCCCCTTGCACCATTCCTCTAGCCACGTATTCATCTGAAATATTCTCTATTTCTACTCTAACTAGCATGTGGCACTGGTAGCAATCCTGAGATTACTACCTTTGAGTTCCTATTTTTTAATTTACCTCCTAACTCCCTATATTCAGCTTTTAGGACCTCATCCCGTTTTTTACCTATATCGTTGTTACCTATATGCACCACAACAGCTGTCTGTTCACCCTCCGCCTCCAGAATGCCCTGCAGCCACTCCGAGACATCCTTGACCCTTGCACCAGGGAGGCAACTTACCATCCTGGAGTCTCGTTTGCGGCCGCAGAAACGCCTATCTATTCCCCTTACAATAGAATCCCATATCACTATAGCTCTCCCGCTCTTTTTCCTCCCGTCCTGTGCAGCAGAACCACCCATGGTGCCAGGAAGTTGGCTGCTGCTGCCTTCCCCCGATAAGCCATCTCCCCCAACAATATCCAAAGCTGTATATATGTTTGAGAGGGGGATGGCCACAGAGGACCCTTGCACTACCTGCCTGCGCCTACTACTCTGCCTGGTGGTCACCCATTCCCTTCCTGCCTGTGCAGCCTTTACCTGCGGTGTGACCAACTCCCTAAATGTGCTATCCACAATGTCCTCAGCATTGCGAATATTTCTTAAGGCTAAAGGGATCAAGGGATATGGGGAGAAAGCAGGGACAGGGTACAGAATTTGGATGATCAGCCATGATCTGATTAAATGGCGGAACAGGCTCGAGGGCCAAATGGCCTACTCCTGCTCCTATCTTCTATGTTTTCATATCCATTACTCACCTTTTGTGTTGCCTTTGTAAAAGAAAGACTTAAATTTATATCGCGCCTTTCATGACCACTAGATGTCTCAAAGCGCTTTACAACCAATGAAGTACTTTTGAAGTGGAATCACTGTTGTAATGTGGGAAACGCAGCAGCCAATTTGCACACAGCAAGCTCCCACAAACAGCAATGTCAAAATGCCCAGATAATCTGCTTTTGTTATGTTGGTTGAGGGAGAAATATTGGCCAGGACACCAGGGATAACACCCCTACTCTTCTTCAATATAGTGCCATGGGATCTTTTACGTCTGCCTGAGAGGGCAGACAGAGTCTCGATTTAACGTCTCATCTGAAAGACGGCACCTCCGACAGTGCAGCACTCCCTTAGCACTGCACTGGACTGTCAGCCTAACTTTATGTGCTCAAAGTCCCTGGAGTGGGACTATGAACCTACAACCTGCTGACTCAGAAGCGAGTGTGCTACCAACTGAGCCACAGCTGGCACTAGCAGTTTACTGGATCAATTCACATTGAATACCTTAAGCAAACTCATCTAAAATCTGTAACGTTGACTGTTATCAGTGGCGGCCTCCATATGGCAGGAAATGTTTATTCCTGCTCATTTTTAACGTGGCACTTTTTTCAAGTCTGACATCTTAGGATCGATTTTGAAATTGTCGAAGTAGGACAGGAGTGGAGTTAAAGTTGCGGTGCACCACTTACCGCCCTGTTACCGCCCCACCACCACATTTACTGCCAGACGGCCCAGGCGGCAGCTGAATCAGGCGGGATTGTCATTACTGTTTGCAGATTGGGGTTCTATGACATACGTAGAACCTGATGGAATTTAGAGGGATAACTTGGTGAAGTGTGCATCACGTGCACTCTACGAAATTGAGTCGGGCAGTGAAGAGGAAGGTGCCTCAAAAATGTAAGTAAATAATTATTCTTGTGGGGTAAAAGGAGAGCAGGCGTGCTCCTCTGGGCTCTATAAGAATAATGTAGGCCACTACTGTAAAGGCACTCCTACCTCTGCGATCCTCTGTGGCCTCTTACCCCGGCCCCCCCCCGCCACCCCGCTCGCTCTCGGTCTTGCCTGTCTGCCAACCTGTCGGCACCCATGTCCGAGGATATTGTGCCATTTGAGATGTCCAACTCACCGGTGGATTGGTAATGAGACATGGCCTTTGAAATGGAGCTGGCTCCCATCACCGGTTCCATGCTCTGAGTCAAAATCTACCCCATTCTTTCAGATATTCTTCCAAATCACCTGGTATCTGATCCCATGTTTGCCTCCTTTATGACACTTGCTTCTCTCTCTGGGCCCTGGTAGCTTGTTCCATTGCTCTGGGGACAGGATGCATTATCATTGGACGTGGTTACCTCATCTTGGTGATGGATGGACAGACGGAAGCAACCCGTGGAGGAACCCAGGAGCAGCACCCAGTTACCATCCTGGGGCACACAATGATCGAGCCACAGGGCCTGGTCTTGCAATTTTGGACCCACCACATTACACAGGTGTGCTCTGCCATATGATAAGTGCAACGATAATTTGCACAAGGGGTCAGAGGTGCCAAGCACAGTCCTCTCTCAGGTAGCTTTCCACACGGCAGGTGGGTTCCCGGGTTCTGGAAAGTTCGGCGGTTATGGTGGCATATCCAATGAGGAGTGCACAGTCTTTGAGTGAGCCATAGTGCTCACATTCAGGAGACCATAGAATCATAGAAGATAGGAGCAGGAGTAGGCCATTCGGCCCCTCTAGCCTGCTCCGCCATTCAATGCGATCATGGCTGATCATCCAAATTCAGTACCCTGTCCCTACTTTCTCCCTATATCCCTTGATCCCTTTAGCCTTAAGAAATATATCCAACTCCTTCTTGAATCTATTTAATGAATTGGCCTCTACTGCCTTCTGTGGCAGAGAATTCCACAGGTTCACCACTCTCTGGGTGAAGAAATTCCTCCTCATTTCTGTCCTAAATGGCTTACCCCTTATCCTTAGACTGTGACCCCTGGTTCTGGACTCCCCAACCATCGGGAACATCCTTCCTGCATCTAGTTTGTCCTGTCCTGTCAGAATTTTATAAGTTTCAATGAGATCCCCTCTCATTCTTCTAAACTCCAGCGAGTATAAGCCCAATCGACCCAATCTCTCTTCATACGTCATTCCTGCCATCCCAGGTATCAGCCTTGTGAATCTTCGCTGAATTCCTTCCATGGCAAGAACATCCTTCCTCAGATAAGGTGACCAAAACTGCACACAGTACTCAAGGTGTGGTCTCACCAAGGCCCTGTACAACTGCAGCAAGACATCTTTGTTCCTGTACTCAAACCCTCTCGCTATGAAGGCCAACATACCATTTGCCTTCTTAACCGCCTGCTGCACCTGCATGCTTACCTTCAGCGACTGGTGCACAAGGACACCCAGGTCTCGTTGCACTTCCCCTTCTCCCAATCTATTGCCATTCAGATAATAATCTGCCTTTCTGTTTTTGACACCAAAGTGGATAACCTCGCATTTATCCACATTATATTGCATCTGCCACGCTTCTGCCCAATCACCCAACCTGTTCAAATCATCCTGGAGTTTCTCGGCATGCTCCTCGCAGCACACACGCCAACCCAGTTTTGTGTCGTCTGCAAACTTGGAGATATTACATCCAATTCCCTCGTCTAGATCATTAATATATATTGTGAATAGCTGGGGTCCTAGGACAGATCCCTGCGGTACCCCACTAGTCACTGCCTGCCACTCGGAAAAAGACCCGTTTATTCCAACTCTTTGCTTTCTGTCTGCCAACCAGTTCTCTATCCAAGTCAATACCTTGCCCCCAATCCCATGTGCCTTAACTTTACACGCTAATCTCTTCTGCGGGACCTTATCAAAAGCCTTTTGGAAGTCCAAATACACCACATCCACTGGTTCTCCCTTATCTATTTTACCAGTTACATCCTCAAAAAATTCCAGTAAACCCTGGTGGTGAGAGATATGTCTCGTTTCACGATTCTTTGACCATTTTTCCAGGGAAAGGATCTAGATGAGAGTTATTTTAAAAGGTGTTATAAGTTAATTGAAGAAGTACACATGTGAAAGACACCGAGATCTGGTCCAGATCACAAGGGATTTTCATTGTTACACCCCTGGCCCTGCTACTGCACAAGGAAAGATAAAGAAGTGTGAGTCAAGTCTCAGAAAAGTAAGCAGCTCAGCCACTTATGGGAGTGACTGACGCTACTGAACCTGAGAAGGTATCTACAGCTGACTGAAATTTGTAACAGCTTTCTTGTCCTTTGATGTTCTCTATTTCTCTCCCATAGAATCATAGAATGATGCAGCACAGAAGGAGGCCAATACACAATACTCCAGCTGAGGCCTAACAAGTGTTTCATAAGGGTTCAGCATAACTTCCTTGCTTTTGTACTCTATGCTTCTATTAATAAAGCCAAGGATCCCATATGCTTTATTAACTGCTTTATTAACCTGTCCTGCCACCTTTAAAGATTTGTGTACGTACACCCTCAGATCTCTCCGTTCCTGCAACCCCTTTAAAATTGCACCGTTCAGTTCATAGTGTCTCTCTTTATTCTTCCTACCAAAATGCATACACTTCACACTTCTCTGCGTTAAATTCCATCTGCCATGTGTCTGCCCATTTTACCAGTCTGTCTATATCCTCCTGAAGTCTGCTACTATCCTCCTCACTGTTTATTACATTTCTGAATTTCGTATCATCTATAAACTTTAAAATTATGGCCCAGAAATTCGGCTCCCTGGCTTCCCGCGGGTGCAAGGATCGCGCGCGCACCTACCTACCGCGCCTGCCGTTGACCTCTGGGCCCACGGGGACTTCAGCTCCTGGGCCTCCTGCAGCTGCCGGCGCGCAGTGCTTGTGTATCCCAGGGGCGTAGTTAGTGCGATGCGTCCCCTGGGATCACGTGGGCCATGGAGAGCCAATGGCAGCAGACCATCTTTCATTCATAGATTTGACAGGAAGACCTGTCAAATCTATGAATTGAAATCGGCCCCAAAACAACACCTAAACTTCAAATAAATAAAAAAAAAAACCATCACATTTTTAAAATAACTATGAGTAAATAAATTAACTACTTTAAACAAAAATTAAAATTTTTGAAAAAATTAAAATACTTTTTAACAGTGCTAAAAATAAACTTACCTTTCTTTAAAGTATCTAAAAAAGATAAACCTGTTGAAATTTTTTTAAAATTGTAATTAATTAACCACTTACCTTGTTAAAAACAGGTCTTGCACCTCCTTTTTAAAAGCACAGCTTCTTCCATACTTACCTTCCCGGAGAAACCTGAAAAAAACCCGAAGTTCGCTGCATGCGCGCAGCCTCTCCTGCGCACGCAGTTCACCTCTGAACCCCTCCCTTCACGAGACCGGAAGATCCGGTTTCCCGCGTATGCGCAGTGCTTGCTGGAAACCGGCACTTCAGGAGGCCTTACGGGTGAGTACACAACGCGTACTCACCTGGCTAGTGCCGAATGTTTGGCCCTATATCCTGTATACCCAAGTCCAGGTCATTATTGGGGCAGAAATTCGGCTGTTGTCGGGTGAGTACGCACTGTGTACTCACCCGTGGATGGAACGAAAGTGCCGGTTTCTTGCATGCACTGTGCATGCGTGGGAAACCGGCACTTCCATTCCCCTGAGGAAAGGGGTTCAGAGGTCGAATGCGCACGCCGGAGGGCCAGTGCGTTCGCCTCGCACTTCGGATTGTTTTACAGGTTCCTCCGTGAAGGTAAGCACGGAGAAGATACACTTTTAAAAAGGATGCGCAAGGCCTTCTTTTAACAAGGTAAGTGTTGATTTTATTAAAATTTAAGCATTTTTTTCACAGATTTATCTTTTTTAATTACTTTAAAGAAAGGTAAGTTTAGTTTTAGCCCCGTTAAAAAATGTAATTTTTTTCAAAAATTTAAATTTTTGTTTAAAATAGTTAATTAATGTAATTTATTGTTATTTTTAAAATGTGATGTTTTTAAAAAAATTTATTTGTAGTTTTAGGGATGTTTTGGTTCGATCTGTATTCATAGATTTGACAGGTCTTCCTGTGAAATCTATGAATGAAAGATGGTCTGCTGCCATTGGCTCTCCATGGCCCACATGATCCCAGGGGACGCATCGCACTAACTACGCCCCTGGGATACACAAGCACTGCACGCCGGCAGTTGGAGGAGGCCCAGGAGCCGAAGTCCCCGTGGGCCCAGAGGTCAACGGCACGTGCGGTAGGTAGGTGCGCGCACGGTCCTTGCACCCGCGGGAAGCCAGGTAGCCGAATTTCTGGCCCAATATGTATCAAAGAGTATTGGTCTCAATACCCACCCCTGGGGAACACCACTGTATACTTCACTCCAGTCTGAAAAACAATCGTTCACCACTACTCTCTGCTTTCAATCCCTTAGTCAATTTCAATACATAAGAACATAAGAAATAGGAGCAGGAGTGGGCCATTCGGCCCCTCGAGCCTGCTCCGCCATTCAATAAGATCATGGCTGATCTGATCTTGGCCTCAACTTCACTTTTCTGCCTGTTTCCCATACTGCCACTGTTCCTTTAAACCCTCTCTGTTACTTCATCAAAGAACTCAATCAAGTTAGTCAAAAACGATTTGCTTTTAACAAATCCATGTTGACTTTCATTTATTAGCCCATATTTTTCCTAATGCCAATTAATTTTGTCACGGATTATTGTTTTTAATAGTTTCCCCACCACTGATGAGCTGACTGGCTTCTAATTTGAACAGGGGTGTAGCATTTGCAATCCTTCAGTCCTCCGGCACTACCACCATATCTAAGGAGGATTGGAAAACTGTGGCCTAATGCCTTCGCAATTTCTATCCTTGCTTCCCTCAGTAACCTAGGATGCATCTCATCTGGACCGGGTGACTTTTCTACTTTGAGAATTGCCAACCTTTTAACTACATCTTCTTTATCTATTTTTATCCTGTCCAATATCACTGCTGCCTCTTCCTTTACTGCTACATTGGCAGCATCCTCTTCTCGAGTGAAGACAGATGCAAAGTACTCATTTAGTACCTCAGCCATGCCCTCTGCCTCCACAAGAAGATCTCCTCTTTGGTCCTTTATCAGCCCACCACTTTTGGGTTCCCTTATATGCTAGCTGCTAATCTCTTCTCATACTCTCTCTTTGCCCCTCTTATTCCCTTTTTTAGATCTCCTCTGTACTTTCTATATTTAAGTATCTCAATTCTATTCTATGCCTTCACTACAAATACTTGTTAATGTTGACAACTTGCAATATGATAAGTTGTGGAAGAGAACATTTTTAAATTCTTGAATGTGGGCAATGCTTGCAAGGCAGTATTAATTGCCCATCTATAATTGTCCTGAGGGCATTAAAAGTCAACCACATGGCAGGGGATTAGAGCTACATATCAGGCAGACCAGCAAACTGCTGTAATGTCATGGGATTGTATGTGTGATCAATTGTTCGACTTGGAAATTGTACCATTAAAAACAGTCCACCTCCCCACAGCAGCATTTTTCCAGCTTAAAAAGACTGTTCAGGATGAAAAATGAACAGGAATAAATAATGGTTTAGATGTGCATTTGTACTAAATTGTGCCTATATTTATTTCTGTGTCTGCTGCTTTACATGAACCTATATTAAAATTCTCCTTGCAGACAACATGACAATTTAAATGCAATTAAATGCAATATAGATGGAATCTGGGTAAACACTATTTCTATTGCAATATTTTTTTGATGTGTATATTACATTACTGATATATATTCATTTGTTACTTAAAGTCTAAAACAAGGTTTAATGTTAGAAAGAAATGTTAACATTGTGATTTTCTGCCACCTTTCGAAAATGGAAGAAAGTTCCTGTGGATGCAAGGATAGAAATATATGGACCTTGGTCTTTTGTTGTATTTCTGATGTTGCTAAGTTAGGAGTCACAGTAAGTTGTGTAGATGGGAGCAGGAATTTATAAAGGACGATAGACCCTGGCCCAGAAATTCGGCGCTTGTCGGGTGAGTACGCGCTGTGTACTCACCCGTAAGGCCACTTGAAGTGCCGGTTTCCTGCATGCACTGCGCATGCGCGGGAAACCGGAACTTCCGGTCTCGTGAAGGGAGGGGTTCAGAGGTGAACCGCATGCGCGGGAGAGGCTGCGCGCACGCAGCGAACTTCGTTTTTTTTTCAGGTTTCTCCGGGAAGCTAAGTATGGAAGAAACTGCGCTTTTAAAAAGGAGGCACAAGACCCGTTTTTAACAAGGTATGTGGTTAATTAATTACAGTTTAAAATTTTTTTCAACAGGTTTATCTTTTTTAGATACTTTAAAGAAAGGTAAGTTTATTTTTAGCACCGTTAAAAAGTATTTAAATTTTTTCAAAAATTAAAATTTTTGTTTAAAGTAGTTAATTTATTTAACTTATAGTTATTTTAAAAATGTGATTTAAAAAAAAAATTATTTGAAGTTTAAGTATGGTTTTGGGGCTGATTTCAATTCATAGATTTGACAGGTCTTCCTGCGCGCCGGCAGCTGGAGGAGGCCCAGGACCCGAAGTTCTCGTGGGCCCAAAACACAACGGCAGGCGCGGTAGGTAAGTACGCGCGCGATGCTTGCACCCGCAGGAAGCCGGAAAACCGAATTTCTGGCCCATTAAATGAGTGGACAAAACTGTGGCAGATGGAGTTCAATATGAAGAAGTGTGAGGTCATCCACTTTTGGATCCAAGAAAGACAAATCGGAATATATTCTTAATGGTGAGAGACTAGGAGCTGTGGAGAAGGAAAGGGATTTGGGTGTCCAGGACCACAAATCACTAAAAGCTAGTGCACAGGCACAAAATGTAATAAAAAAGGCTAATGGAATGTTAGCCTTTATCTCAAGGGGGCTGGAATACTAAGAGGAGAAAGTGATGTTTACGTTGTACAGCGCCTTGGTCAGACCCCATCTGGAGTACTGTGTTCGGTTCTGGACACAGCACCTCAGGAAGCATATATTGTCCTTGGAAGGGGTACAGTGCAGACTCACCAGAATGATACCAGGGTTTAAGGGGTTAATTATGAGGACAGGTTGTAGAAATTTGACTTGTAGTCCCTTAGGTTTAGAAGGTTGAGGGGTGATTTAATCGAGGTGTTTAAAATGATGAAAGGATTCAATAGGTTAGATACAGATAAGTTATTTCCTCTGGCAGTATAATCCAGAACAAGGGGGCACGTTCTTAAAAAGTTAGACCTAGGCCATTCAGGATTGAAATCAGGTAGTGGAAATCTGTAATTTCCCCCCCCAAAAGGCTGTGGTTGTTGAGCCAATTGAAGTTTTCAAGACTGAGATCAATACTATTTTTTATTAGGTAAGGGTATCAAAGGATATGGATTAAAGGCAGATAAATGGAGTTAAGGTACAGATCATTCATAATTTAACTGAATGGCCTACTCCTGTTCCTACATTCATTTGTTCTTAATCTAGATCCATCCAAACAATAGGAAAGAAATATGTTAATTGTTAATATTATTATTCCTGCAAAGAATAATAGGCAAATTCCACTGCATACTTATACTTGCTATCTAAAGGGCAGTGTTTATAAAATCATCATAACTTAGGATATCATATGCCAAGGTTTTAAACTGGAAATATACATTATAAATGTATTCAGAACCCTTACTAGTAAAAAAGGGTATCATGGCAGACTATGTGACCAGAATAAGTGATTACACAATGATCTGATCAGAGATATGATTAAAATGTTTGAGGAACATTTACAGTAATTAAATGGGGAGAAAAGTAAGTAAAATACTGAAAGGAATGATTTCACCAACAAGGGTTAGTTCCCTTTCAAAACGTTTCATGGGAATGCATTGTTGCATTTCTTATCCAATAAGTGTCTCAATTATTAAAGTGATTTTAGTGATTGAGGAGATTCCAGTTTTATAAATTAGGATTATTATTAAATATCAAATTGCATTAATGGCCTCTTAAACTCAGTCGGGCATCAAATCTGAATTAATTTAGAAATTCACTGTTATTTATTTTCTAGCAATAACATCATGTTGAAACAATTCTTTCTAATGATATTTTTTGAAATCGTTGCTCCAGAAAGAACAGTAGCAAAGGGAAAAAAAATCATAGAGCGCAACTTTCAACTTTGACGGGAGCATAAAACAGGCGGTAATGGATTAGCCATTTGTTATACACCCCGCCCAATTTTCCTTTCCATTGAATTCAATGCCTGTTTTGCAGCTCTACCAAAGTTGAAACTTGGGCTTTCTTTGGATTTGCTTTAAAACCTGCTTCCTTTAACAGCTCCAATAATTCACTCAGTAATGGCCCGTGATCCTCCGTACCTTCGGAGAATAATAACAGGTCACCCACATATTGGATCAACCGGTCAGGCTGACTAAAACCCTTTAGTGCCTCGGACATGCGTTGGTGGAAAATTGAGGGACTATTGTGAAACCCACGTCCACGTATACTGCTGTCCTTTAAATGTAAAGGCGAATTTATACTGATCCTCCTGCCTCATGGGAATGGACCAGAACCCGTTTGAAATATCCAATACTGTAAAAGTTGTTGCCGCCGCGGGGATACTCCCTATTAAGTCTGCGACTGCCGCTACCGTGGGCGCACAGGCTGGAATATTTTTATTCAGGACCTGGTAATCTACCGTGGCCCTCCATGATTTATCGGACTTCTTTACTGGTCAAAGGGGTGCATTTACATGGGTGGCTATTGTTCTTAATACACCTTGTTCCACCAGGGAATTTATAGCAGTTTCCAAGTCCTTTTCTGCTTCCCAGGGAAAATTATGCTGTTTCTGGGGCCGCGACATTGGGTCCCCATCTACCTTCACCTCTACCCCCGTCACTCTCCCACAATCATGTCTGTGCATGGCAAACACGTCTATATTCTCCCGTACATGCCTTTGATACCTGGCCGGGATGCTATCGACCAATTGTTCCAGGTCATAGCTCCCTTTCGGCTTCATCGTACAGGTGCTACCTTTATCCTTACTGTCTCTGGGAATCACTACAACTCGCCTATCCTATCTCCATCGACTGCCCCCCATAGACAGTTGTTTTTCATGTCTACTATGGCGTGGTGTGCCAACATGTAGTCGGCCCCGAGAACTCCCGAACCGGGCTGTTCCCACTTCATCAAAATGCATTCCCATTTCGTTATATTGGGTCCTAATTCTATCGTTAAGGGTTTCAATACCGCCCCAGCCTGTTCATTACCCGTGAAACCTGCTAGTGTAAATGGGACCCCGCTCGACCATGGGGAAGTGGTCGGATTTGGTGAGTGGACCACCGTGCTAGAGGCTCCTGTATCTACCAAATACCTTCCCCTAACAGTCTCCACTTTCACATCTACACATGGTCTGCCCCACTCATCAAAGATGAGCGGACACAGGTTCTCGGGCTGGGCGCGGCCCCGTCACAGTGAGGGTGCAGACGCGCTGGGTCCTCTGTCACCCACAGCAGCATCCAGTTTCCCTTTATCCTTGCCCATAACCTGCTGTAATGTGGCCACTAGGATTTTTACTGGGTCGTCTTCTACCTTCCCTCGGTTCGTCTCTACCTCGGGACCCTCATGCCCTGGTTTCCCCCCTTTCGGGAGCTTACACTCCTTACTCCAGTGTCCCAACTTCCCACAGTTAAAACACGCCTGGGATCTCCCTGCATTACTTCCCTCCTGTTTCCATTCCCTTTTACTCCTCACATTCCCTTTCACTTTGTGCACCTTCCCCCTGTGTTTCTCCTCTTCCCCTTGTCCTGACTTGAAAGCTAGAGTCAGCTTCCTCAGCACCCCCACCTCCGTATTGTGGAGGTCCTCTGGGTCAAACCATGACTCGGCCTTTGCCCTGATTCGCGGCGAACTGTTGGACACTACGGTCCTCAGCCAATGATTCCTGGGAGCCCTTCTTAAGTCTGCGTGTACTAGATCTCCTCCAGTGGCCCTCACGTAAGTCGGCCACAATCTATCTGCAAACGTATCTGGCGACTCGCCTGCTGCTGCCTAGTCTGCTCCACCTGCAAGAACGGACTACCTGGGCTGTGCCCTCGTGCTACCAAGATCTCATCTTTAAGCCGTGGATGGTTCCTCCCCCTAACTCGGTGGCTGCCGACAAACTCTGATATAGCTTCCCATCTAGGGAGAACAGTATCAACTTCCTCATCTCCACCTCATTGCAGTTATTAATGCCCCCTACCTGCTCTACATTGGCGAAATGAACAGAGGCGACCCCTCCCTGCTTTAATTTAGCCACACTCGTCAGCATTTCCTGTAGCTGAAGCGACGTAAATAGGAGCACATAATCGCTCGGCAACGGCGCCGGGCCACCACCCACTGGTGGCGGACCCAACTTCTGCTGTCGTAGGGGACACATCGGTCTCGGTGGTCCCGGTGCTTCGGGAGCCGGCCAATGCTCGCTATACGGGGGCCATCATCTAATTCTTTACCCTCCATATCCCAGTCTTCCCCAACTTCTCCAGGTGCCATGAGACAAACCATCCCTCTGGCCCCGTATAGTTTTAAGGTCAACTTACGGATCTTTTCATTACAAGGCCCGTGATCTGCCCCTCATAACCCTGAGTTCGGGCTACTCTCTACGCTACCTTGATATCTTTCAATCGTTCCTCCACCTCGTCTGCTCTTTCTAGATTCTTTCACTTTGTTCGCAGTGAGTCTGATACTGCCTCTTACCCTCTGTCACCTGACACTAAGTATTCTAAATTGTTCAGCGCCCTCTCCTCAATCTTTCTCTCCTGCCTTTCCTCACTTAAATCTTTCGTCAGTCGCTCTATGACGGCGTCCTTATCGCTTGCCTTGGTTTCTCGTTCCCTTTTCTCATCTTCCAGCTGTTTCACCTTTTCCCTGAGAATCGAGGTTTGCTTCTGGAGACACAGCAGCCAAGTCGCCTTCTCTCTTGTTCTTTTATGGTTAACACTAACCGTCCACTCTGCCGCTTTTTCCTGTGGATCCTCAGAGTGTAACATTTCTCGTGCCCGTGGCTCAGAAATGTCTAACTTGCTACATATATATGAAGCTACCTTAGCCTCCATAGACTTCCTACGGCTACTTCTAACCACCCACTCTGCCAGCTTTCTCCTGCGGAGAGTACATAATTTCTTTTGCCCCTGGCTCAGAAATGTTTACTTTGGCTACCTTAGCCAACCTGAGACTACCTTAGCCTCCCAAGGGTTTGTTGCCCTTACTTTGTGCCTTATTTTGTTCCACACCTCAAGAGTCCTGCTGCGGTCGCCAAGATATGTGAGGTGTTTGGTTTCCTCGTCCTTACAAGGGTTCTTTGACTCTGGGTTTTACAGGAACAAAATCGTAGATGACACAAAGGTTTAGGTTCAACCCAAAACTGTTAGTTTATTAAAACCAACAAAACACAGACAAAACCCTGTTGAGATTTGGCTGCAACTTACAATCACCCGTCCGGCCGATTGTTACCGTTGTGGATTGTCGGCCTGGATCGGAGATGACCTGTCACCGTCTCTCTTATCTGACTGCAGCTGCCTACACAGCGCAAACCCCTTGTAGAGTCAACTGAATACTTACAATCACCCGTCCGGCTAGTCATGGCTGACGTCGATTGCAGGCTGGGAGCTGGAGATGACCGTCTTCCCTTCCTCCTTACACCTGGCAGTTCCTGTAGTCAGAGCCAGCTTCCGAGAGAGAGAGAGAGCTTCCGAGCGAAAAGGAGAGAGAGCTGTGGGTGTGGTTCCTTCTTATAGTCCTTTTAGTCACCTGGCCCCATGCTGGGCCTCCCCCAACCAGTTTCGGTTGTCGGTTTGCTGAACTGTCTGACATTCACACCTCGTCAACCTGTAATTCAATCACCGGAGGTGTACAGAGTTGTGAGATCGAAGATAACTCCTTATTTCCTCTCCCGCTTTCTGTAACGCATATTCAATGTGATTTGTATTACTGTTGATGGCCGGTTGGCTGATTGACTTGTGTATCTTCCATTCATGTCAGGAAGTCGATCATGACCCCATTGTTTCAGTTAAACTCAGAGCATTGTCCAGATGTTAATTTTTCCCATCGAAACCAATCATGATTCAAGGCCTCACAGTTCAATGTCAATGTCCTTTTCAGAGTTAATCATGAGTCAAAGCTTTCATTGTCCAGTATCAATGTGTTCTCCAAGAACTGCAAACTTTAATGACTGGCACCTTTTCTGTGCCTTGAAGTTTAACCATTTCATGCCCTTATGCTGGGGCCAAACTGTTCCATGAAACTTACAGGCCCTCCACCCGTCCGTTGCTGCTGTCTCCTGTTATGTGATAGCTTGGCCTCCAAGAAAAAGGATGGAGTCTGAGTAAATATGCAGCCATGGTCTTGCCTGATGTGCCTCTCATAGTTGAATAGCCCTTAATGTATGCAAGGTGTGGAATGTGCGTGTGTGTTTTGAGATGGCCAAAGGTCTTGGATGAGTGTTGGGCATTGGGGTTTTAAGACCCTCTGGCCATAGTGAGGTTGAGATGGAGGGATGGTGAGGTATTGAAAAGCAGCCACTCACCCTGACGACTCGAGTGAGGTCGTTGAACTTTTTGCGACATTGAGTATGGGTCCTGGGCACCATGCTCCTGGAGGAGACGTGATGAGCCACCTCCCTCCACACTCTTCTGTAGTCGCACGGCAAAGGCCTCCTGCCACTCTCAGGGTAGAGTATAGATCTTCTGCGCTCCACCGCGCCAACCAGAGCCTCCAAGGCCCGGTCGCTGAAGCACTGAGCTCACTCCCTCACCCTCTCGATAGTCCTTGGCTGGAAATTTCAGGCACAGGTCTGTCCACGACGAGATTCAAGCCTGCAATGAGCAGGGTGTGACTGGAGAGTAAGATCGACCCTCCCCTTTAAGAACTGGCCGGTGCCAGTGTGTCTGTGTTCCATTGTGAACTGACATCACCTGAGCTTCGCCCGTGCTCTGAGTTAGCGCCTCTCTCCTTGGCCTTTGCGCCTTAAGGCATATGTGTAGCGCCTGATTTAGCGCTCCAATCACCTCCAGGGGCGACAAAAGCCAAGTTTGCAGTCGGAGGCGATAATTAGCGCCAGGCGCTAAACTTTGCGCCCGGCATATAATTGTGTCCCAAATGGGGCGATACCGAATTTCTCCCCCATAATGTCTAATAATTTAAAAGTTTGTTGTGATGCATGTTAAACATTGCGAACAATCTGCCTTCATGGATGATCTTGACCTCCCTGTGCAGGTCCACGAACCACTCTCCCATTCTCACTCTGATCTTTCCAACAAAGCTCAATGCAACAGTATCTCATTTAGCTCCAGGGAACTCTAGCCATCTGGTCTGAAAATTGACATTTGCAAATTCAGACCTTAGCTGTCATCATCATTTTTTGTCTGATTTTTCTCATTTACATTTGACTGGGTCCCCTTCCATTTCATAGCTGTTTTCCCCACCTTTCTAATGCCTTTCAACAGCCTGATTGAGATGACCATCCAGCGCTTTTTAACATTTTATCAACTTAAAAAAATCTGTTGTTGGGTATTAAACCCACTAGCTGCTTCTTTGTAACAATAGCTGGTATTCCTGTACTTGTGCCATTGGAGCCTTGAATCTCGGCCTGGAGAGACCTGTGCCTAAATCTTCCAGCCAAGGACTATGGAGAGGGTGAGAGAACGAGCTCAGCACTTCAGCGAGCGGGCCTTGGATGCTCTGGTTGGCGCGGTGGAGCGCAGAAGATCTATACTCTTCCCTGAGAGTGGCAGGAGGCCTTTGCCGCGCGAGTACAGAAGAGTGTGGAGGGAGGTGGCTCAGAGCGTCTCCTCCAGGAGCATGGTGCCCAGGACCCATATACAATGTCGAAAAAAGTTCAACAACCTCACTCGTATCGTCAGGATGAGTGGCTTTTTTTCAATACCTCTCCATCCCTCCATCTCAACCTCACTCTATGGCCAGAGGGTCTTAAAACCCCAATGCACAACACTCATCCAACACCTATGGCCCTCTCATGAAACACACACGCACATTCCACACGATGCATACAGTAAGGGCTATTCACCTATGGGAGGCACATCAGGCAAGACCATGGCTGCATACAGTAAGGGCTATTCACCTATGGGAGGCACATCAGGCAAGACCATGGCTGTATATTTACTCAGACACCGTCCTTTTTCTTGCAGGCCAAGCTATCTCATAATAGGAGACAGCAGCAACGGACGGGTGGAGGGCGGCCTCAGCTGCAACCCCTCAGCGATCTTGAGGCGCGCGTCCGGAGGATTGTGGCAAGCCGGGTGATCGGTCCCGTCGCCACTGGAGATGCCGACCCCGTTCTGGACAGCAATGGTAAGGTCATCACCTTTTGTCCTCTGTCCTTCCACTTGTCCCTCACAACACCAGCCTTTGACACTTTCAATCCAACTTACTAAATCGCTGCACTCATTCCTCCCTTACTGCCACCCTGTCCTCACGCTAAAGCCACTCTTGTACCTCCCTGCTTTCAGATGGTGATTCACCAGCTGAGGAGATGGGCCTTCAAGCTGCCAGTGGGAGTGAAGCTGCAGCCGAGGAGGAAGATGAAGGCGGAGCATCAGTGCCACCCTCTCCCGAGGAAGCCCATGCCCACACTGGGAACACGCCTTCCCTGGAGGGGAGCAGGGGGGAAGGGTCTGATGAGGGTGAAGCTCCAGGACCCAGCGGGCTGCAGCAACGCCATGGGGGTAGGGAAGAACGGGGGCCTTCTCCCCGGAGGGAGAGTATGCCAGCGAGTCCTACTGCACTGGACGCAGAGGAAGAGCGGCTCATCGCTGAAATGAACACCCAGGCGGTGGATATGCACACTGAGCTCATGGGTGCAGTGGGAAGGGTGCCCGAATGCATTGAATCACTGGCAAGGAGTGTGGAGCACTTCGCTGTAGCACAGGCGGATGCCACACTAAAGCTTAGTGCTGCAATTCAGTCACTGGCTGCCGTGATCCCATCTCTGACTGCTCTCATGCAGACTCAGATTGAGGCCACGCGAGCACTGACTGCTGCCAACCTTGATGGTTCGTACACATTTCCCCGGGGCTCTCACCGCGCCGCAGCAGGCCAGCAATCTGTGCTCCAGCAGATTGCTCCGGATGCTGAAGTGCTGCCCCGTGGGAGTGCCAGTGTGTCGGTCGAGCAGGGAGTTGCTGTCCTCTCTCAAGGCATCTCCACATCATCACTCTCTCAAGATGACAGCATTCCTGCTGCCACCACTGTCACTTCTCCACTGCACTTGCCACTGCCTGTAGGACAGACTGCTGCCGCCCATGCAGAGTTGGTACAGTCTGCAGCCGGGCCCTCCAGGCCCAGAGCTGGTCGAGGCCGTCCTTCAAGGGCATCTGCAGTCTCAGGTTCTGACAATCAGCAGCCTTCCACCAGCCTTGCTGCAGCCACTGAGGTTCCATTACGGAGGAGCAGTAGGGTGGGAAGGGGGCAAGTGCGCAAGGGAAGGAGATCACCCTTGAAGGGCAAAAAGTAGGAGGTGTGACAAAATGTTGGGCATTTTTTTATTAAAGGCTAAGGTTCGTGGTCAAACTTTTGAACATTATCTCCAGGTTATGAGAACCAGTTATGTTAATGACTGTGTTTTTGTGTTTCTTTCTATTAGTTTGTCATGAGGAAATGACACACACAGAGTTTGTGAAATAAATAAGTTTTTGTATTCAAAATATACATGTTTGGTCTTTGGAATCAATGGTGCCTTGGCCGGCTTAGGGGTTGTGGGTTGGTTTCATTCATGTTGTTCTCAATGGCAGAAGCCATTTCCTCAGCAGGGGCCTAGAAGCGGCTTGCTATCAGCCGTTGACGGACGGCCCTTCCAGTTTCTACATTGTAGGCCTCCCTCCTGCCTTGGTGCTGCTGATGATCATCCTCCTCCTCTTCCTCCTCCTCTTCCTCCTCCTCCTCTGGTGGTGCTCCAAGGCCTGGTGGCATTGGCTGGGTCCTGAGGATTGCCATGTTATGCAGCATGCAGCACACAACTACGAAGTGGGAAACTCGCTCAGGCGAGTACTGCAGGGCTCCTCCAGAATGGTCCAGACAGCGGAACCGTTGCTTGAGCACGCCGATTGTGTGCTCAACGATGTTCTTGGTAGCTTGATGGCTCTCGTTGTACCGCAGTTCAGCAGGGGTGTTGGGCGTACGGAGCGGTGTCATCAGCCAGGTGCTCAGTGGATATCCCTTGTCCCCGAGAAGCCAACCAACTGGCTGATGCGGTGCCTGGAAAAGTTCTGCCACAGTAGTCTGGCGCAGGATGAATGCATCGTGGCAGCTGCCAGGATAGTGGGCATTGACAGCGAGTATCAGCTGTCTGTGGTCACAGACCAACTGAACGTTCAAGGAATGGAACCCCTTTCTGTTGCGGAAATCCTCAGCATTCTCATGCGGAGCACGCAAAGCCACATGCGTGCAGTCAATGGCACCCTGCACCATGGGGAAGCCCGCTATCCTAGCAAAGCCCATTGCGCGTTCTTGCTGCTTGTCTGGGGTCATGGGGAAAGAGATGTACTCTCGTCTCCTTTTAAAGAGGGCATTTGTGACCTGACGGATGCAGCAATGCACCGCGAACTGGGAGATATTGGCGATGTCCCCAGTAGCAGATTGAAATGAGCCAGTGGCATAAAAGTTCAGAGCCACTGTGATCTTCACTACCCCCGACAGACACGTCCTGGACCTCAGTTGAGGCTGCAGATCTGGCTGCAGCAGGTGGCAGAGCTCAGTGACCACCTCCTTGCTGAAGCGCAGCCTTCGCAAACACTGCTCCTCAGACATATGAATGTAGGAGACCTGCTGACGAAATACCCTGGGAGGGTAAGGTCTCCTGTACAAAGGCCTGTTGGCCCTCCTCCGTCTGGCCATGATTGCCACTCTCTCTCTGCGTCTCTGTGTCCTCCAATTCTGGTGGCGCAGGACGACGCCCCCAATCAGTGCAGCCCCCATAGTCTCTTGGCAATCAAAGTTATGAAGGCCAAAAACCAAAGTACCTGCAAAGTTATGATTAGTAGCCAAAACTACCTCTCACAGCGTTGACTCAATGCAGAAGTCTCTCTTTCTCTCTCTCCGAATCTCTCTCTCTCTCTCTCTCTCAGAATGAGTGGTGCAAAAATGTCAACCACAGAGAAAGACAGGAAGAGGCCCCCTTTAAATAGCGCCCCCCCCAGCCCCACAGCGACTGGGAGCGTTCCAGTCTTCCGGTCGTTGGTTGCGCCAGGCGGAAAGGATGGGTGCGCCACTCAATTTCCGCTTCGGGGCGCCACAAGGGCGTTGCACCCTCGTATGACGTCAAGATCTGCGTGCGCAGGAGATCGCGGCGGTAAAGTTTAGCGCCGCCGCAAAATGTCTAGTTAAGTTCGCGAGCGGCGCAAACATCGCTGCACCTGGGCGCTAGATGCTTTGCGCCCCATTAGCACCCTCTTAAGGCGCTAACGGGAGGCGCAACCAACTGAATTTTCCCCCCCATATGTTTATATGAATTTAACAATGCAATCATACTTCTCAAATATAATTTATTTTACCAAATTAACTTAACAAGAATGAGAATATTTTGTAAATGATAGGTTCACATATATGGAGAATCACTACTGATTAAACAATTCCAAAGATGCCCTCAACCTTGTGAAGAAATATCAAATTGTCGTGGGATTAATATCTAAAGCAGGGAAGCAAACTTAAGAGTGAGGTCAAAATTACTTGAGCGTAGTTTCTTTGAAATCAGAGCGCTTAAAGAAGATAAATCAAGATGCAGAAGGTAACACAATAGCTCAGCATGCTGCCACACATAAATGTGAGATTAGTGTCCTTTTGGGAAAATAATTGACATTTTTAATATTGAGGATAAGATCTGAGGCAAGTGACAATTTTTAAAAATGAGTTTTAAGACATTAATGACTTCAAGTTCACTTTTAAACATAGTGTTGTTCACCCAAAGTAGAAATGTTTGAATTATTAGATTGCTTTCATGAGTAACTGAATATATAAAAAATGGAGAGAATGAATAGTCTAATCTCTTATAACTCTCTCAATCCTTACATATTATGGGATTCCCAGGAGATAATCTTAATGGAAGTGTCAGTGTCAGTTGAAAGACCACATTTTTCTGGAGCTTTGTTATTTTTGATGGTTTCATAGACTTTTGTATTTCATCATTAGATACAATATTTTCACATCAATCAAAATTCTCTCCCTTGTATGTGTTTCAAGGCAGTAACACATCTTGGGTTAGACATGCCATCTGAACTTGTCAGTGACACACTCCGTACTAAGTTATTATATATAAGTAATAATTTTCAGTAATTAGGATTAAGTAAAGACATTTTTCTTCCATTTTAAAGTTGAATATAACTGTTCTATAATCAGAGAGAGCAGATGGCAGATGTCTGAAGAGGCAATATATTCAAAACAACACATTGGGCCGAAAATTCATCCCGGGATGCGAGAGTACGCACTGCGTACTCTCGCGTATTCCCACTCCAATTGCCGGTTTTCTGCATGCCCTGCGCATGCGCTGAAAACCGGCAATTGCTCTTTTGAAAAGGGGGCAGTTCCTCGGTGCATCGCGTGCGCGCTACAGGCTGCGCGCACGCTGTGCACTTCATGCTTTGGACGCGCAGGTAAGTACGGAAGATTTTGGAAATGGAAAAAGGAGGAGTAAGACCCACTTTTAAGAAGGTAAGTAGTGAATTAAGTATTTTTTTCAATTTTTTTTAACAGCTATATCTTTTTTAGAGACTTTAAAGACAGGTAAGTTTATTTTTATAACTTTTTAAAAGATTTTAAACTTTTTCAAAAATTTAATTTTTTATTTAAAATGGTTAATTAACTATACTTATTTTATTAATGTGATGGTTTTTTTTTAATTTAATTGAGGTTTAGCTGTTATTTTGGGGGGGTGTAAGATTCATAGATTTCACAGCACGTATGTGAAACTTATGAATGGAAGATGGTGTGCTGCCATTGGCTCTAACTGAGTCACGTGATCCCACAGCTCGCACGAATTCACTACGCCGCTGGGATACGCAAGCACTGCCCAGCTGATGTCTGGAACATCAAGTTCGTGCGAGCTGGATCTGAAAAAGCACAAGCGAGGTGAGAGATCGCGGGGAAGCCTTACCCCCGCGGGAACAGAGCGAGATCAATTTCTGGGCCATTATTTCATCCTTGATACTTCCACAAGACATTACATTGCAAAGCTTTCAGATTTAATTCAAATGATACTATAAGGCATAACAATTCAGGCTTTGGCAACTAAAACATAGGCTGCGACATTCCTCAGAGATGCTCCTGCTTTGTTGGCGTTACTTCACCAGAAGTGCAGCGAAAACCCTGTATACACGCGCAAAGCCACATATTTCATTCAAAGATGTAGTTTAATTGCATTCTGGTTCATAAAACACATATACTAGTTTTATTAACAACACAATTGGAAACAAAGACTGCGCCATGATCTGGAAGGTAGCTCCCAGGAGGCGGGTCATATTATAAATATTATAATGAAGTTGCGTGCCCCATGGTGATCCACCATTTTAAATTTAACTGGGCGGGTGGGTTTCCCAGACCAGGGAACCCGCCAGCTAAAGGGAGGCAAGAACTGCTCGATCCAGGAGGTAAGTGCCTTTCTACTTACCTACTGGATCCAGCGTTCTTATCTTGCCAATCCCCCCCCCCCCCCCACCCCCACCCCCGTGATTGGGCAACCCCTGACCCTTCCGATCTCCCCCTGACCTTCCTCCCACCCCCCACCCCGAGGCCTCCGATCTCCAATTTCCCCCACTCTGGCTTTCTATCCTCCGGCCCTCCAACCTCCCTCCTCCGGCCCCTGATCCCTCTCGGCCCTCCGACTGGCCCCCGATCCCTCTTGGCCCTCCGACCTTCCCCCTCCAGCCCCTGATCCCTCTCGGCCCGCCGACCATCCCCCTCCGGTCTTCCAACCTCCCCGCTCCCCCCCCATCCCCCAATCCCTCCCTCTCTCCCTCCTCTCTGTGGCCTGGTGCCGCAGACCTATCTGCCCGACAACCAGCTGGTCTCTCCATCTGGCTGGCTGTGGGCAGGAAACCATGATTCCAAATGCTAATCAGGCCCTGCTGTTAAACCTGTTCTCCCGGGTTTCCCGACCGCTTTCCAGCTCCACCAGACTCTACCCATCTCTAAATTAAAATTCTGGCCAATTAGTCAGTGTTACACATATCAGAACACATTAATATCCTTTTAACACAGGTGAGATGCTTCCTCAGGAAAGATTTAGTACCAATCCATTGCACTTGTTTCTTATAACGAGAATGCCATTGAGATGGAAACCAAAAGTACACTATAGTGGGGTACATACACATTCTTGGGTTTATGCACTGCTGCACAGGGAATTGTTCACATACAACCCCATTTCAATACATTATGGACTAACTGGGATTGGGGGGGTGGAGGGTGAGGGACAATGTTCCCCCTAAAGTGTGCGGCCGCGCACCAATCAGGAGGTCCCGCGCAGGCCGCTCACCAGCTGTTGCCGCTGGAAAAGATACCGCACAGCAAACTTAAAGGGACCACGCACCAAAAAAAAATTAAGAGGGAACATTGGTGAGGGGGCCAATGTTGCTCTTTAGACAGCCATTAAAAAGTGTTCGAGTGCTCTGTTGATGACTTCTCTCCCTTCCTTCCTCCCATATCCATGACTACAGCTCAGATCAGAATATCAGTGAAGTAGGGAATCAATCACAGATCATTCCATTCCCTAACATTACACTTATGTGCTCCAATGTCTAACATTTCATTCAAAGATGTAGTTTAATTGCATTCTGGTTCATAAAACACAAACTAGTTTTATTAACAACACAATTGCTTCATGATCTGGAATGTAGTTTATTTCCTCCACGAGTGAGACCAACTGATTAACTTGGGAGTTTTTATTTAACTATATTAAAGCACACTCCAAAATATCATAATCTCTGACATAACATATTGTTTTTGACTCATTAACAGAAATACCATATAAACATTTTGCTGCTAATATTCCTCTCACTGATGCCTGGAAATTACTTTTGATGGCAGGACTAAAAACGGCATTTATAGATGTGTAACACAGGGATTTTGCAATAACTTATACTTTGTTATTGTCCTGTACCTATACTGATCTTGCTCTACTTCATCTCATTCTCATAGGCATCCTTTATCTGTAAGGGAGCTCTGCTGCTTGTTAAGTGTCTATGAAATGTCAAGTAAAGGGCGAGCTAGCTAAAATTATTTTGTGATTACAAATAAGAGTTGGGGATAGATCTGAGCAGGTTACTGATACGGCTGATATGGAGATCTCAGTAGCAAGACAGTTTCAGTTGCAGTTTGTTTTGCTTGACGCTATTGGCATTGGGAGTGAGGGGGAAGCATCCAGTGCCAACAGATGCAGTGATAACCTACTTACTTGATCCTCGCTGCCTCATGCCACATACCATCTTAACAGGTGGGTTCTGGCCAGCCAGCAATGCCCTTGAACCAGGCAGGCCTCATTGGAGTTCAAAAATTGGGGTCTGGTGATGTCATTCAGACCCCGACTATATTTTAAACCTCGGCAGCTGCATTCGGTGCCTGGTGCCAGCCTCGCCACGAGCAGCTAGTGCGAAGGAGCAGCAGGGCTAGAAGAGGGCCGAAAATGAAAGTACATTTTTTTAATGGTTTCCTCTGGGCCCCACAACCTCCCCCGACCACGATTGCCTATCTCCCTCCCCTCCACCACTTACCTGAATGTAGGGAACTGTTCCTGCCAGTCTTGAGCCACAGCCTGCTGCCGTACTTGCTTGACTCCCACCTGCTGGCCTGAAGTCATTGATGCTGGGTTCAGGCGGGAGTCAGGCCTGGTATGTTTAAAATGGCCCAGTGCAAGCATCATGCTCATCCCGCTGGCCCCCAGTTCAAATCGGGCATAAATTCTGTTGTTGGACTGGAAACAAAAAGTTGGGGTAAATGGATGTGGCTTGTATTGGAGAAGGGTTGGAAGTGCTGGGTTCATTTTTGTTCTTGCTATATATGGATAATTTGGATTTGGACATAGGAAGCACAATATCAAAATTTGCTGACAGCACAAAATTAGGGGTTTTTGTAAACGGCAAGGAAAACTGCAAAACACTCAGGAAGACATTCACAGGGCAACACAATGGACAGACAGGTAGGAAGTGCAACTTAATGTGGATAAATGTGCGGCGAAGGAAAAAGGAAAGGACTTGCATAGCGCCTTTCACAACCTCAGGACGTCCCAAAGCCCTTTACAGCCAATGAAGTACTTTTGAAGTGTAGTCACTGTTGTACTGTAGGGAAACAAGCAGTCAAGATCCCAACTAATTGGGTAGAGAAGGCCAAAAGGAGATTTTCTAAAATGATAATGTGTATTAATAGAGAGAATAGGGAAAGAATCTTTAGTGACAAGGGGACATCAATTTAAAATTGTCACTGGAAGAGTGAGGTGAAAGATTAGGAGAAATATCTTTACACAAAGGGTTGTTGGAGTATGGAAAACTTTACCACATGGCGTGGTTGAAGCAGAAACCACTGCATCTTTTAAGAGAATAAAAGGGCTGAATCAAGGGGCTGAATTAAGGGGAACTGATAGAATAGATAGAGAGAAACTATTTCCACTGGTTGGGGATTCTAGGATTAGGGGGCATAGTCTAAAAATTAGAGCCAGACCTTTTGGGAGTGAAATTAGGAAACACTTCTACACACAAAGGGTGGTAGAAGTTTGGAACTCTCTTCCGCAAACGGATATTGATACTAGATCAAATGTTAATTTTAAATCTGAGATTGATAGCTTTTTGCTAACCAAAGGTATTAAGGGATATGAAGTTAGGTCGCAGATCAGCCATGATCTCATTGAATGGCGGAACAGGCTCGAGGGGCTCAATGGCCTACTCCTGTTCCTATGTTCATAATACTGGATAAATATTTAAGCAGAGGAAGGTACAGGATTATGGGGAGACAGCTGGGTCGCACTATTAGTTTCAGATTGCTTTAGCAAAGAGCCAGTGTAGACACGATGGGCCAAATTGCTTTTTTCTGTGCTGTAATCTTCTAGGTTGTATGGTTCTTCTATCAGTTCTGGTCTAATTTGCCATCCACATCTGCGCGCGTTATGCTGGACATAAATAATGAAGGGAAACTGTTGAAGTGGTGGTTGGTGGGCTCCGGAGTTCTTCGTTTCTCCCTCCCTGTTTTCCAAAACCTGCTGCAGACTCTTCTATTCGACATTGTTTTTTGCCCCCCCCCGCCACTGCTCTTTTACATTTCCTCCCTCCCAATCAGTGTCTACTCTTTGTCCACCACTCTGTAAAATATCTCAGATCTCTCTGCAGCCGAGGAGCAATGGGGAAATGCAAATTGTTGTTGTTATAATTTTACCTTGTAAATTATTCACATATTCTCTGCCAAATTGTTATGTGAATTCATGTGCTCAGCTCCAATGCTGGCAACATTCTGTCATGCAAAAGCGGGCTGATTAGAATTACTAATGTGAGAAAGACAATATAATCATAGCTGCAATGAGAATAGAGGATTTATGAGGAGATCTATAAAGGTTTGCTTGCTTAGTGTTCATCTCTGGAGGCTGCCATTATTATTTTTATTGTGTAATAAACAACCCAAAACACTGTTGGTGTGTACAGTAGACAGTCCAGCTAACAAGATGGGATTATACATTTTTTCTGTTATTTCAAATATGAGTAGACATGTAATGCAGTCCTATTTTTTAAACAAAAGATTACATTATTGCCAATTACTATTAAACATGGTGTAGTGAAGTTAACAGCACTCTTAAAGACTATTAAAACATATATTTCTTGTATTTTATTTCATACAGAGGGAAAACTGCACTGCTATCAACAATCTGCTTTCAGGTCCTCAGTACTGCAGACACTTTTTGTAGGTTAGAACTTGCTGTCATGATTATGTTCTGCGTGAAAGGACTTTCTGTTTTAAGCCTCACTATTAGTGTAATAAAAACAGAAAATGCTGAAAATACTCAGCAGGTCAGGGAGTATCCTCTGTGGAGAGACAAACAGAGTTAACGGCCAGAATTTTCCAGGGTGGTAGCGGGCGCGATCAATGGCGGGTCAGGTGGGAAAGTTATTTTTTACAGCGGGTCGGGAACCCACTGTCATCTCGCCCCCCAGGCGTGTCTCTCATCGTGGAGCTGACCCGACCGGCAGCAGCGGGCGACCCAATTGAGATGATTAATAGTAGTTGTCAGACCCATAACAGGATTTTTAAATTACCTTTTTAAATATAATTGCATGGCCACGGCAACCACGCTGCTCAGGAAGCATGTCTGTCAACATGAGGTGGGAGTTGAGTGGCCATTGCTCCAGCTGATTACTTGACAGCATCAAATGTACAGTAAAAGCTCCCACCTGACAGATCATCACTTTCCTCAGGCAGAAGCTGTACATTTCCAGCACAGATTCTGCAGGCTGCAAGTCTTTCCAGCAAAGTTTCCATCCAGTCTCGCCTCATTGGAAGAACGCTCTCACCATTGACAGAATACTTCCATCATCTCTACTTCACCTGCCATCTATTCCATCAACATGGGTGCCATTTATACTGTCTCACCTTGGTCCTCAGAATCGGACCACAATGAGCCCCAACACCAGCAACAACACCAACCTTATCTGCAATCACCTGATGCTGCACAGGACAGAGGGCATCAGCACCCGAGCACATTGCTGCCCAGGAGGCCAGAGATGGCCTCATCATGGCCAGATTTAGTTAACTTTATGCTGTACACTCATATGGCTGCCACATGATGCGCCAGGTTGGCACCACCCCACACCAACACCATAAAGCATTCCTACAATGACCAAGCCATTCATTTCACACTCATCACCATTGCTGGGGGTACCGTTATGTCTCACCATTCACTGCAACTCACTAAGCCATTTCCAAAGGTGCACACAAATCTGTCCCAAGACCGGAAAGTGTTGAAAATAAAGATTTTTATGTTTGACACCACATTAACAGAAACTTTACATAAACATTGGATAAAACACCTAAGTAGCTACCCTTGTGTGTTGTTAGTTGGTATGATTGCACTAGGATGAGGATGGGTGGGAAGGGTGGCTAGTGAGATGGGGAGAGAGAGATGGGTGGCGGTGCAAGGTATGTTGGTGTGAGTAAGGATGTGCAGGAGTAGGGCAGGGAAGGCAAAGTGATGGGGATGTGATGAGAGGCACAGCAGGATGAAGTTGAGTGTGGCTTTGTACTAACGTTTCCTGATCTACTGAGATCATTGAAACGTTTGCAGCACTGCACCTATGTCCTCCTTTGCAATCTGCAACCAGGCTGTTTGGTCTCCTGGGGAAGTTTCTTCCATCCATCGGAAGATAAGAGGACCTCCCTGCGTGCTCTGACCCCCTCCATAAGCATATGGAGGGAGTCCTCGGAGAACCTGGGTGCAGCCCTCTGCCTCTGTGCAGTCATTGTCAGTGTTTGCAGCACTCCAATGCTGTAGTACTCTGACAGCACTATGTTAGATTAAACATCAAATCTAACGTGGCCATGGTCCCTTTAAATATCCCATCTTGAATGATGTCACCAGATCCGCTCCATTTAATTGGGCCAGGTAATGTACTGGGTGGGCTTAATAGGCCCTATTAACGTAAGTTCACTTTCAGCAGCAGGATGGAGCCAGCAGCGGGGTCGTGACCCGCCATGGTCACTGCCCACACCATGAAGGGATAATTACTAGTCCTAGCCCCTTTAGGGCTACCCCAGATCAGGCGTATTCCTCAGACGTTCACTTTCAACTAAAGTTTGAAGTAACCGAATCCTAAAGTCGCTTAATTGGGTCTAAAGGTCCGAACTATCTCTTCCTAAAGGAACGGAACAACCTGAAAATGTTGCCGTCCTCCAGATAGCGCTTTTAATAAATTTAGCTAGACTGTAACATTCTGGATATTATGAGGGTCCGGAAAACTCCCCCAGAATTCTGCAACTCCTCACCAAAGAGTGTACAGAGATTGAGTTCATGAGTTTGATACAGAAGTCTTATGTGAGACAATTCTAAAAATATATAGATTTATTAAAGAACCGACATGTAATTTACAGTTGGTGAGTCAATCACAACATTAACAGCTCCAAAAAGAGAGAGCTTACAATTCTATTATCAGAGGACCTTATTCTCAAATCTTAACTTCACTACAGTTTTACAGTTCTTAGTTTTCTACAGGATATCCACCAAAATCAAATACCTTTGATACCCAAGGTACAAACAGTTGGAGACTTACAGAGCCACCTCTGAAGCCGAGAATTGCCTTGCCCCTTTAAAGCGAGTCTACTATCCCATTTGAGAGTTCAATATTTATACCCTTTTCCAGTGGTATTTCCTTTAAGGTTTTCTGCTGATGTAAGCTAATTATCTCTAGTCATTTTTCTGCTGACCCCTGCAATTCTTACAGTCACCTCTGCTGGTAGCATTACAGAATTATGTCTCTTCTCTAGGTGTTCTAAGTTTACCATAAAAAACGGTGTAACTGCAGGTGTGTTTTACTTGATGTCATTTTTACGAAGGCAGATGTTTGTGCTTCTCTACGAAGTGTAAATTAGAACACCTTGTACAGGGTGAACCATTGTTTGATTCCGAAAGGTTCAGAGTGTCGGGAGCCTTTAACCTTCTGTTTCAATAAGGTTATTGATTCAGTGTCAACAACTACCTTATCTCTATAGCCAGAATGCTTTCACAGCTTTTTCATAGTTAGGTTTCTAGATTTCCAGACCCAGTTTGTCATGTTTTAATAAGGCCAGAATTCTTTCATAGAATGGTGTAATTTTCTGAATAGGTTATATGGCTTATTCCTTCACAACCGGACCCGCCGAGGTAGGCAAAATTCCGGCCAACATTTCAGGTCGATGACCTTTTGTCAGAACTGGAAAAAGTTAGAGATATAACAGGTTTTAAGCAAGTGCAGAGGCAGGGAAAGGGGAGGGGAGGAAAGAACAAAAGAGAAGGTCTGTGATAGAGTGGAAGGCAGGAAGGATTAAATGATAAGAGGGATGATGGTGCAAGGCAAAAGGAAATGGTAATGGGACAAGTAAAGAAACAAAAATTGGGTCCAGAAGAGGTGTGAAGGGGAATAGCAGAATCATCAACAGCTGCCGTCCGAAAAAATGGGGGCAGAGGTTATGATCTGGAATTGTTAAACTCAATGTTGAGTTTTTAGTGTTGTTGTTAACACTTCTAACCGAGGAGCCCTGCCGACCGAGGAGCCCTGCCGACACCTGAATCACTAGATTTGATGAGATAAGAGTGTAAATGTGGGGGTGGGGAGAAGAAAGCATCAATGCATTAACGCAAAGCTTTTCTTGCTGTTAGTATTCTTTAATATTGCAGTATTCTTTCTTCTGTTTAAAACACTGGCAGCAAGGCAACAGTAGATAAACCACAATTCACAGCTTTCATTTCTGACCGTCGGACCTGCCCTGATCTTCTTCCCAAAGTTTTCATACCTACACTTGAGACATTAATAGCAGTTTATTCATGCAACTTTTTGCACTGAAATTGAAAATCCTTTATTATTAATTTCCACCGTATTGGAGAGGCTTTTCATCCAACCTTTCTGCCTTGAGCATAACTTTTCACTCATTTATTTGGATGAACAAACAGCAGACTTAATAATAGTATTTGTGAAAAATGAGCCTTTGAACATGGAAACATTAATTGTATTCACAGTGGAGAAGCAGGAACAGGTTGGATTAACGTGACCATTTTTTACATGGCTCACGTCAATTCCCAATCCTTTCATATGCAGTATGACATTACAACATGTTCATGGGTTTGCGACAGTAAAACAGCCACCAATAAACCCGCTCTCAAACAAGTTGTCTTAACTTAAGATTTATTAAACAATACCTGCATTCCTCTGCAGCCGAGTATCAAACTTTTGAGGGCATGCTTTCCTCTTTTTTTGTTTAAAAAAAGGTGTTAAATGGCCTTTAGCCATAGATTTAATAATTCACAATCAAGCATGAACAAAAAATGCTGGAAACACTCAGCAGGTCAGCCAGCATCAGTTGACAGAACAGGCAAGTTAGAGTTTCAGTTGTGGATCATTCGCCAGAACTGGGGTTGTTTTTCAAGTTGACTACTGCGAGAAGGTCTGGCAGAAGATTCACAACTTGACAAACAGCACCATTTCTGACAAAGGGTCCACATTTGAAATGTTAACTTGTCTGTTCTCTCCACAGAGGCTGACTGATCTGTTAAGTGTTTTCAGCATTTTCTGTTTCTGGCTTTTTGATTCCACGATCAAATTTGGGAGATGGATGTGATTTTGCGACAGGCAATTTCATATAAAACATTTTTGTTAATGGTAACTGAAAGTTTACTGGAAGAAAATCATGACACACCTGTAACAGTGATCCTTTAGCACGCCTCGAATGGCTAACAAGTCCGAGCGAGGAGCCTGGGCGAGTGACAAACTCTCACTCACATGTTGAGGCCCAAAGAGATTTTAACTCCTGGGTCTCAACTCCCACCCAAAGCTGGCAGAAATCACTGTCCCCAGCAGAGAGGGAAGTGGTGGGGGTGGGGGTGGGGGGAGGTCCTATGGATATGATCAGGGGAGGGGGAACAGCCCGGGGCAAGGGAGGCACAAGGTTTCCTTGTGGGACCTAAAGGAGCACTCTTGCTCCTCCTGGCCCACAGGGAAATTAAAATAAAATTTAAACTTACCTTACTGGGCTTCTTTTCATATAATCTCTGTTTCAAACGATGCCTTATGCTTGCATTCTGAAATATACTTTTCCTCTGTTCCCACAGATGCACAAGAGCAGCAGGTGGCAGAGTCCGATATCCAGCCTCAATTTAGCATCTCACAATGCCCAGCATTACACATACCAACAGTGGCAGATGCCACAAATATATTCACTCAGGAAGGGTCAGTTACTGAGTTGTAGGAGGGAGCACTTGGTGAAGCACAGAGCAAGAGTGAAAAGAAGCAAGAGCAGATGGAATGGGAGCTGCAAGCTCCTGGTCCAAGGGTTCCTTTAGCTTTTGAACCCTACTGTTGGTAGCTCAGCATCAGCAGTTCATGCAATCATTTGCGAGTATGCCAAAGAGCCTGTGCAATTTGAGGGACGTCATGGAGGAGTCCACATCCTGCATCCGTACAGTATTGCATGAAAGCCTGACCAAGCTGCCAACCACCATGGAGACTGTAGCTATTCCAGAGCCTTTTGTAGTTAAGCTCCCTTTGGCTGAGGTCCATAATGAATGCTCTGATTGGAGCTCGAGAGAGTTTGGGCTCCAATCTATAATAGTCTGTTCTGTCTGCATTCTCCATGTTAGGGAATCAGATTGAAAAGCCATAATGAACAGCTTCAATTATCTCATTGCTGGCCAGAAATCTGTTCCCACATACATTTCTGGCCCTGCTGCAATTGGCAAGGATGAGGAGATGTCTGTCAAGGCAAGACCACCTATATTACCTTAGTGCCTTACTTAAATTACTCTAGACCTGGCAGAAAGCAATCGGCCACATCAATAGCCATATTGCCATAGTTACAGGTTTATTTACTTATCCAGTAGAAGGAGGTACTGAATCATTTCCATCTCTAGAGGAAGACACTGATACTCAGCAGCCAACCTCTCTTACTGTGTGACACATAGAAGGATCACATAGTTGGGAAGTAGAAGGTACACACCATAAACTGTCACAAGAGGTTAAGCACCAGGGTAAAACACATTGAATATATCTGAACTAACACATTGGACGGATTGATAATACTTGGGTTACTCTAATGTGCTCATGCTGTATTCATGGGTCCTAACATAAGCCTATGGGCAGTGGCTCTGAAGACTTTTTTTGGCCAGTGTGTTGGCATATGTGCAGGTGACTTGTCCATTGGAGGTGACTCACAGCACAGCTTCCCGAGTGCTTGCAGGATGCCTTCATTTTAACACAATCTTCAGTGTCACCATTATTTCTGTAATGCTGTCTGCTGGCAGATCAAGCATACGTCCTCCAGCCATGGTCCTGCTGCCTTTGTGTCATCCATAAACAAAAGCAAACCACAGGTGCAATGAGACACACACCGGTCAGTGAATATACAATCGGGATCCTGCAGTCCTTCAGATCTCATGACTTATGATGTCTTACTGTACAATTCATAGAAGGCCTCAAAGAATGATCATCAATTCATGCAAGCTGCACAACTTTGATCTGCAAAGAGGTCTCATAATGGAAGAAAACAACATGATCCAGTGCAGGAGGCTGAGAGTGACAGTGAAGAACAAGCTGCAGAACCACCAGTGTAGCAAGCAAGACTGCTGTGTAAGATACTAATATGTAATGCCTTCAAATAAGTATAAGTTAACTCCTTTAAAAACCCATCAATCCACATATGAACACCACCTTTTCCAGCACTGCTCCTCCCATGTTATCTATTACAACCTTTTTCCACGATCATGTTTTATCCCGAGCACTGAAAGATAAAAAATATTGCTCAATATACAATTCAAATGGAATCCTTTATCCAATAAATGTTGTCAATGTGATTTGGCACATTGCTTTCCCTTTGTGCCAAGCTTACACCTTCTCCTCAGTGATTCCCTGCTGGAAGGACGAGTTAAGCTGGCTGGATGAATGGTTTCACAGTGAGCCTGGTAGTCTGCAGTGGAACAAGACCTCCATGTGCTGTGAACCCAGGAGACCTTGCATCTGAATCTGCCATGTTTGGAATTTTTTTAAATCTTCCTGGGAAGTGGGCAGCATTTATTGCCCATCCCTAATTGCCCTTGAGAATGTAATGGTGAGCCGCCTTCTTGAACCGCTGCAGTCTGTGTGGTGAAGGTACTCTCACAGTGCTGTTAGGGAGGGAGTTCCAGGATTTTGACCCAGTGACGATGAAGGAATGGCGATACATTTCCAAGTCAGGATGGTGTGTGACTTGGAGGGGAACTTGGAGATGGTGGTGTTCCCATGCGCCTGCCGCCTTTGTCTTTCTAGGCGATAGAGGTTGTGGGTTTGGGAGGTGCTGTCGAAGAAATGATATTGCAGCCTGGTTGTACTTTCTGACAGATCTACTTTCAGTTGCACAAAAGCATTTGAAAGTCCAATAAAAGGGCTCCGCCTTATCCTTGATTACCACAGCTTTGACTACTACATGCATGGAGGAAACCCTCTCTACACATCCCTTAATCTGTCTAGGAGCAGAACACATGGCATCTATTTGGTCTGTGAATCCCTGGCTGCCTTTACTAACTCACTACCTCTATCCTCCGGGGTGTGTGCATTCCATGCTGGTGCCCAGATAAGTTGATACATGTGGTGCAGGCTGCTGGGGGGCATAAGCTTGCTCAGAGACACTGGCTCATGGTTCACTCAGTCCCTCTACTTCTGCGAAAGGAAAAGGCGGAAAAATGTCAATACATTGGCTGAATTAACCAGATTGCAACAGCACTATCATGCCATGTTCTTTTATGTGATGCTAAATGATGTCAACTTATTCAGTACGACAATATTACATGAAATAAACATTATGGTACTAGCCATGAGCATAAGGAGAGCCTCTTGCTCTATTGTTCCCTACTCATTTTATGTTTTTCTCGCCTTTGGCAGTACTTTTTGGTTCCATTGCTTGTGTAGGAGTGTTCCGAGTAGTTAAAGGCCACCATGTTTTGCAAGTAGAACAGTATTAGTACATGGAGTACTGAAAATGACAGAGATAGGATAGGCCCGATTTTGATTACCACCACCCCCGCCCCCGCAGCACCCAACTAGAACAGGACATGTGGGAAGTTCAAATATCTTTCGCTCAGCACTCCCCTTGTCCGTGCCACACTCATGGCCCATGCTATTTTAACAGGTGCGTTTTGGGCAACGTGCGAGGCCCTTGCCCCAGTGAATTGCAAAGGTTGAGGTCTGATGATGTAATTCAAATCTCAATATGATAGTTACGTTGTGTTGCGCATTCGCTGCTTGCTGCCGGCCCCACCGGGAACACCGGGTACCAAGGAGCATCAGGCCCAGAAAAGGGCTGAGGAGGTAAATTAATTTTGTTTTTTAAGGTTTCCTTATGGTCCAGGAGAAGAAGAGTGCTCCTCCGGGCTCCACAAGGAAACTTTAGCCTCTAATGCCCTGAACTTCCCCCTTCCCCATCGGTGATGTGTCTCGCCCCTCCTGATCCACTGACCTGATGCCAGGACCACATTCGTGGGTCCCCGGTGGCCCCCTCCTGCCCACTGGCCTCACGTCATTCCCGATGGGTTCTGGCAGGAGTTGGGCTGCACTTTGGTAATGAGGTTCATGAGTTAAAATGGCCTGAGCCTCACGTCGGTGAGTTGGAGCAAGACTGTCACTTGCCCCGCCAACCCCATACTGACCTCTCGCCCCGAGTTAAAATCAGGATTCATAGTTTGTGGAGCATCCTACAGTTATAAGTTTTAAGACTTGGTATCACCCTGCTAAGATCTGTCCTAAGAGTTCATTGTCTAAATGACTTTTTGGAATTCTTGTTGTGTAGGATCCCGGAACATTAATGTACTTATTCATTCCAGAATTGCACCTTATCCGTACAATACAGTTCCCATTCATGTCAATCTCCTGGATAACTTATGGCAGTACTGCATTGGTTAACTTCCTGTGATATTGGTTTTCACAGAAAAGTAGTTCTGGATGTGATGCTTGTCAGATCTGACTTTCTTTCATATCTATTTATGGCAGGTGGTGCATATTAATATTCCTAACTTACTGTAGTAGATTTCTTCAAGTCTACCATCTTCTTCCTGACATCCTTCTAGTCCATTGTCTTTTTGGTTCGAAACACAGCTTTCACTCACACAGCAATTTTTCCCCCAAGCCAGTTGAACCAGCATTTGTGGGATGGGGCATTCTTCCCCCATAGATGGTGTCCCTCCTGTCCTTCACTCCCTGGATCAGTGCATCAAGCACCTGATCATCAAAAAAGGACTTCCAATGCCTTCTACCGTCCAATCCTGCACTCAAATTATTTAGGGAACAGCTGGAATGTACAATGATATATTTTAAAGTCTAACTGTCTGCTTGATGCTTTAAACAGGTGCTGGTCATGGTTATTGCAGCTGGCGTTTCATTGGTTCCCCTGTTGTGTGATTGCTGCATTGCACATGATCTCACACTAAACAAAAAGAATAAACTGTGGGGGTGAAATTGGATTAAGGCCCGAAAATGGGCGCCAGGAGCGTGAAGCGCGATCTGCCTGTGCCTGTTCAAAGTGGTGCAGGCAGCACACAAAATTCGTGCTGTCTGCTCATTATAATGATTGGAGTGCTGAGCTCAGCATTAAAAGCGCTGCTGGTTGGCTCAGCACTCAAGAGGGGAGTCAATATCGGGTGCAGTCTATTGACCAATAAAATATTCCCCAGGCTCTCTGCACTTCTTAAAGGGGAGGTGCTTTGTTGCAGAAGCACCTCATTGTCACTGTGGATGCAGCCATGGCTCAACAGAGAAGAGAAAGGACAAGGAGATTCTCAGATGCAGCACTGGAGGCCTTAGTCCTGGGGGTGTACAGAAGAAGACAGGGCCTCTACCCGCAGGAGGCGTTCCAGATAGAACGCCAAAAGGCCGTGGGAGGAGATAACCCAAGTCGTCAGTGCCACATGTGTTGCCCCCAGGACCTGGATCCAGTGCCGCAAGAAGTTTAATGACCTCACATGAGTGGTCAAGGTGAGTGAATGCATCTTCAAATGCCATATCCCACCAACTGCACTACTAACCTCACACACTGCTCAATGCACCACACCCCCACCACTCACCTACCAACAATCTCTAGCATTCATGACTCATACCTCAAAATCATAGCTTCACCTCACCCTCACACACTTACCACTGCTGCAAGCCTCACACCCACAACTCGCACCTTCCACACAATCTCGGCTATTTAACCATGACAGGCACATCACCCAAACACATTGCACCACACTCACTGACACACTTCCCTTTATCTTACAGGCCAAGGTGGCTCACAACCACCATGAGCAGCAGCAGACAGGCGGGGGTGAAGCATGTCTGCAGAACCTTATTGCACTGGAGGAGACTGTGCTGGAGATCATTGGAGGGGCCGTCACAGAGGCCATGGTGAGCGGTGAGGTTGAAAGCATTGCTGATGATGGTATGCTCATACCTAATCCTTCTTCTTACATCCCACTTCCCCCTCATCGCACAATCTCTTCTCATTTACAAGCTGCTGATGGTGTAAGCCTGCACATTTTGCTTTACCCCCTCCCCTCACCACAACCCTACCCTTGTGCCTTCCTCCTTTCAGATACCCAAGAACTGCCAGCAGCCCAGCCAGTCCCCAACCAATTAGAGGAGGGGAGTGATGGAAAAGAAGAGACACCGTCACTCATCCTGACACTCACAGGCACCAGCTCAGAAAATGGCACTGCGCGAACTTTAGAGGATAGTACAGAGGCGGGATCTGCACGTGGTGAGTCACCGGGCACGAGTGAGTTTGGAGCCCATGATTTCCAGGATGGAAGTGATGGGCAACTCCATTAGAACACTTGCGGACCCAACCATGATGCTGGGTCTGATGGGCAATGTTGCAGCTTTTCAAGCTCAGTCCCGGCCCAATCTATTTTTCCCACACCAAAAATGTAGTAAAGGAGCAATTTATATTGGTGCTTCCCCGCCCGGCCAACCTGGAGACAAGAGGAGCCATGGCCAGAAGAGGCCCAGGAAGTTAAGTTATTTAATTATTTTGTTTGGCTTTGTTGTGGGCCAGGAGAAGTAGGACTCACAAAGAAAACCTTGAGCCTCTCCTGCTCCAGGCTCCCGTCCGGCCAGCAAGGGTTTCCCACCGGGTTTGGGCGGGAGACTGACTTCCACCATGCAGATGAGGCTCGGGAATTAAAATCTCCTGGGCCTCACGCTGCAGGGGTCCGAACGGTTTGCCTCCCGCCCACACAGCTCCTGCCGGGAATTAAAATCGAGGCTATGTGGGCTCCCCATGGATATAACATATAAAAAATGTTAAGTTTTCTTATCAGTGAAATATTCAGATGATTACGGAAACTGGAGGGGGTAGCTTGTTTGTAATTTTGTGGAAGTAAGTAAGAGGCCTGTAGCATATTTGTAAACCAGTGATAAATTGACTGCAACCTGTCTCAAGGCAAAATGGAATTACTGAAGAGTTATGAGTTAGACACTTCGTGCGATGGGTTATGGAGAAATAAAATGTGTTTGTCAGTTCAAGAGGTTATAGCAGTGAAGTAAAGTTGGTAGATATATATTGTAAGGTTTTTTTAGAAAAGAGATGCCAGTCTGAAATGCTCAAGATGCCAATAAATTGGATCATATGATAGTTTTAACTGATAATGTACAGAATTTAATATCTTCAGACTGATTATCCAAGCCCAACTCAGTGCCAGCAGGACTGGAACACATCACATGCACAGTGTGCAAGTAGCACAGTGAATTGACCTCACAAACTCATGCAAGATCAGCTGATTTAAATATGTTGAGCATTTTCCCTGTGCACATTGGTCCAGGCACAGGGACTATTCTCAATACATGGCAATTGAGCAGATGTTGGAAAAATTTAAAGGAATGACCCATTTAAAGTTAAGTGGCCATCTAGGGGAGAGAGGGAGACATTTTAGAGCCTTTATAAATGTTGAAAATAGTTCTCAAATGTTTACAGTCTTTCCAAAGGCTGTATTGGGGCAGGAATTGTCAAGCAAAAGGCAAGGAAAAGCAAACTCAGTATCAAGGAATGAAATCGAATCTGTGGGCAAATGGAGAAGCAGCATCGTACTTGACTCCCTGTTTTATAGCTAGTAATGTTAAGCTGCTGTAGGAGGTGAGCACGAGGAAGGTGGCCCTGTTTGGCACTTCAAGGCACCCTTCCCAGTAGACAGCAATGAATCTGGCATAGCAGGAGGTGGGAGTCAGGCTCAATATGTGTGCAGGACCCAGGAATGATGTGGGAGAAGACTGAACACTTTAAGAAATCTGAACAAGATAAGACTAGCTCAACAAGCTGTACCGTGTATCAGGTAAGTGGCCCAAGATTATATGCCCCAAAATGGTGCTTGCTCCATATTTATTGCTTGCCAGTGCCAAGCCCTCACACAGTCCTATAGCTCTTTCATCACATCTCATGCATTCAGCAGATGCACATATTCATGCTGCAACTGAAAGCCTTGACACACTGACATCTGCCAAGGGCTTCACATATCAAGTCATTGTAACACAACCTAATTGCATGATGCATGGCCACTTACTGACACCCAGAATGAGCTGCATGTCTGTCACTGTGTATGTTCTCATTCAACTTGCAATTAATCAAGCATACTTCTCTGCTTCCTTGTCAAGGTGTCAAATAATACAAAGAACAGACAAATCTGGAGAAGGGCTCAGAAATCACAAGACCTTGACTCCCTTGGAAGAGGCCAGCCTGGTCATTATTGCATATAAGAGCATGGAAGGAGTAGGGGAAGTTGAAGTAAAGACCATCTTAGACTGAGGGCAACTACCATTCTATTCTTATGTCTTTCCCCCTTCACACTCACTACCCCACAGGCACACACACAACCATACTAATGTGGTATTTTGCAAGACTAGCTTATGTTTGAAGGTATGTCCTCCAGCCAACATTGCAATATTTGTTCTTCTGTCATTGTGGTCAAAAGAGCAGTCAGTCTGCTTTTCCAATGGTCCAGAACAGGAAAGCACCCTGCGTCCATTTCATCAACTTCAACAACTACAGCACAGCTATACACATCTCAGAAGTTGCAGTTAGTAAGCTTGAGGAGCTAGCACTGGTGGCGGAGAAGAAGCAGCAACCTGCCGGATGGCCACATGGCTGCCATCAATGTCCCACTATATTTTCTCAAATGCAGCAATGCAGTGAAATTGGGCAACTGTGCAACTCCTGCTGCTTTTCATTGGGAAAGGAAATGAAAGCACTGACCATACCGACCAATGCTTCAGTCACCTGTTTAATACATGTGTGGTTAGTACATTACCTGGTACAGAAGTAGTAGCCTGGAATGAGCCAAAGGAAGAAAAGTTGAGGATGATGGTGAGCTTGCCTGCTACTGCTATTGTTGTGCCTACGTTGTAAGCAAAGCTGGCTCCCTATAGTTGACAGTGACATTAATACTTAAGTAGAATTTATGCAAATGACAGCTGAAAAACTTGCTTCATTGTGCTTTTCTTTTATATTCTCTTATATGGTTAAACAAAACCATTGTGGTTGAAGAGGAATGTAGAGGGACAAATTCGATTGAAACAGAAGGCATTCTACACACTTAAGGCATTTAACTCGCATGAGAACAGGGAAAAGTACCGCATGCAATTAAGGAAGACAGAAACAGCCATAAGATTAGCCAAGAGATCTCTGGAAAAGAAAATGGTGTGTAATTGTGGCAGTAATAGCAAAAGCTTTTTTTAGGTACGTCAGAAGTCAAAAGACCATAAAGCATCATATAGGGCCACTAAAGGATACTGTAGGGCAGATTCAAACTGATTCCCAGGTTACGGCAGAGATGCTGAATAAGTATTTCCCATCAGTCTATACTCCCGTAAATGATGCTTATGTTCCAGATGAGGGGTGCTCAGTATTGAATAGCATTATTAATATTAAAATAGATAGTAATGTCATTTTGGATAGATTAGGAAAGCTCAAAATTGATAGGGCTACAGGTCCGGATAATATCCATCCAAGGGTGATTAAAGAGATGGGACAGGTGCTCTGTGAGCCCCTTGCCCATATATTCAATAGTTCAATAGTGTCAGGAATAGTTCCCTTGAACTAGAAGCTAGCTCATGTAGTTCCTATTTTCCAAAAAGGAGACAAATTGGAGCCAGGGAACTACAGGCCTATCAGCCTGACATCCATTATTGGGAAGATGCTGGAAGGGATCATAGGAAATTCCCTTTATGATCACTGGGAAAAGGAAGGGGCCATTAGAAATTCACAAAATGGCTTCCGAAAAAATAGGTCATGCCTACCAAATTTGATAGAGTTTTTTTGAGGAGTCACTAGGGTAGTGGATGAGGGAAATCCAGTAGACATTGTCTACATGGACTTTCAGAAAGCCTTTGCTAAGGTACCTCATACTAGGTTACTTCACAAGATGGAATCTCGTGGTATCAGTAGCAATTTGAAACACTGGATTAGGAATTGGCTCCAATCCCGCAGCCATAAAGTTGTAGTTAACAGATGTGGTTCAGCTTGGAGACATGTTACTAGTGGTGTCCACCAGGGATCGGTCCAAGGCCCGCTACTGTTCATGGTCTTTATTAATGACCTGGACAGTGGTGTTGGGAGTGTGCTAAGTAAGTTTGCAGATGACATCAAAATCTGTGCCAGGGTCAAGACAGTAGGGGAGTGGGCCACACATTGGCAAATGGCATTTAATTTAGATAAATGTAGTGTCATGCATGTTGGTCGGGCCAACACGGAATACATGCATCATTTGCAGGAGCAATACTGAAAGAGGTCGAGAAAGAAAAGGATCTTGGTGTTATTGTGCACTGATGATTGAAGGTTCATGACCAATGTAGAGAAACTGTAGCTAAAGATAACAAGGTATTGGGTTGTATTACTAGAACAACACAGTATAAATCAAAGGACACCATTTTGACACTGTACAGGTCGTTGGTCAGACCGTATCTAGAGTACTGTGCCCAGTTTTGGTCCTCCTACATGGTGGGTGATATAGTGGCCTTGAAAATGGTTCAGAGGAGAACTACAAGAATGATTCCTAGCTTAAAGAACCTTAGCTACTCAGATATGCTCAAGCACCTTGGTCCCTTTACTTTAGAGCAGCATAGACTTAGAGGTGATCTGATAGAGGTCTATAAAATAAAGGGCTAAATAGCATCCCTATAGATTATTCCAGTTTCAAAAAATACATTTCTAACTAAGTTAAATAGCTGCAGTTTTAGAGCGCTTCATCATGTTGTCAAAATGTTTAAGATTGCTTCACATAATGAACTAAGGGAGAGATTTTGTGGATTAGCATTCCTGACATGCGATTGGAGCGCATAGCAGGAATTCAGGATAGACAACGGTGCAGGGCATGGCGATCTTGTACTCGAATTCCTGCAATGTGTTCCCATTGTGTGAAGCTCCGTACAGGAATGCAAATTTGTAAAATCTTCCCATACTTTTGCTGTACAGTGATTTTGTTCGGCAGGCACATGCCATTCTGTGGCAGCAACATCCTCGTGTGGTCAGTTAATCTGTTGGTTGAGAGAGGAGTGCGCTGCAGAAAAGGAGAGCTCAGTTTTCCTTCTTTAATGCCCACCTGAACAGCAGACAGCACCTCAGTTTAACATATCATCTGAAGAACAGTACCTCTGAGTTTCAGCTCGAATGGTGCACTCAAGTCCTCTTGTCATTTCCACCTACCTTCTGACTCAGGAATGAGAATGCTACCAACTAAGGCAAGCTGATACACTTAATTGTTTATCTCTTTTAATGCAAAAATAAAGAATGTCAATTTTGCTCCATAAGCAGCTTCTTAACAAAACTGCTTGCTATGAAATCATATGTTTCAAAGCAGCTGTCTCACAATTTCGATAGTCAGGCATTGACCATGGGGAAAAACAGAAATTCTTTCATTTCTTATTAAAAGAGGAATTTCACCCCTTTGAAAGAATTTAATGACTTGGCAAGGAAACAACAATGTAATAAGGGCAGTGGAATAATGAATGGAAATGTTATTCTCTATCATAAAACCTCTTGGTAACTGGGCATTTGGAATGCTCTAAGACTGAGAAATGCCAACAGTTGTCTTGATCTGGATACAGGTGTCTAGATTTTCCAATTGGGAAAGCCCGTTTCTCAGATGTAAATTGGACAGTCCCATTTGAAAAATTGGATGTAGATCTCTTACATCAAATCTCGGCCTGCTTGCCTCTGCTTCAATTCATCAATTAGGATTTTACATATTGCAGGAAGCAGCCACCTGGAGGGGGATGCATGTAGATTGGTCTATAATTGTGGCAATTTTCTGTTATTTCCACTTATTTCACTCTGTTTCTGTTGCCTGACCATATAGACTGCGCTCAAGGATGCGAGGTGCGGCACTCCATGTGGGAATCAATTTAGAGAGACCAGTCGTGACCGTAAAATTGTCAGGCCATTGCTGATAATTTTTTTCTTTGCTTTTTCCCTGTTGCTACTGGGGTGTTTGAAGACTCTTTGTGGTTAGTGCAGTGGTTTTACATTTTTACTTTCTACTCTTGCTGCCATAGTGCCACAGTAGGTTTTCCATTAAGAAGTTTCCTATATTTTCTGCTTTTTGGAGGAAGAAAACAAGGATTAATAAAGGAATGCTAGACAGGCCAGTCGGCATCTGACGCGATTGGCATCCACCCGCGAGAATATACAGGCAGAGATGCACATAACTCCACTTGCCTGCAGAGTCTGTGGGGTGTAATTTTTCTTGGGCAATAGGTCATAATGGGCTTTATCCAATCGGCAGTTCATTTTACACTCCGCCCGATTTTCCTTTCCATTGAAGGCACTGGGGCGGAATGCAAAACAGGCTGCCCATTCGCTAATGCCCATGTTGCCCTATCGCCCACGACAAATTTATACCCTATTCACCAGGGAAACCATCACGGAGTTATACTACATGTTACATGCTGACAAATTACCACAGGTATGGCACTGCCAGTGGCTGCTAAACTCACAACCACATTGCCCTTTTATGCAGCACTGTCATTTTAAGCTGCTACTGGGGACATCGCAAATATCAGCCAATCAGCATTGCATAGATGTGTGAAAAAAGTTACAGATGTGTTGTTTGCTCAAGCATCAGAGTTCATCTTTCCCATTGATAACCAACAGCAGCATAAGAGGGTTCTGCAATTTTACAGACTGGCAGGATTTCCTAAAGTGCAGGCAGTTCTAGATTGCACCTACTGTGTTCTGCATTACACAGTGCCACTACCTACATGAATCAGAGGATTCTGCTCTCCAGTGTTTACCTATAACCATCGTACTGCATGATCAAATAAATGCTTATTTTCCCGGCAACTGTCACAATGTCTTCATTTTAAGGTCATGGTCATGTCACGTCAATATTTGCATTTGAAAAACAAGTATTAGGTTGGCTCCTAGAAGAATCAAGGCTAACCTTTGCACTTTATGATACTTTTGCAGTTTCCCAGATCCCCATCTAAACACACATACAATAAGGTGCATGCCTATACTAGAGTTATCATGGAGCACACCACTGGTATGTTAAAGCAACAATTTAGATGCCCAAGTCGATCTAACATCATCCTAGAGTATAGCCTGATGAGAGTTTCTAGCAGTGTTGCTGTCGGCTGCATGCTGCACAACTTTCCAAAGAGACATCCTCATGAACACCCTGAAGGAGGAAAGTCTCCAGCGATCACAAAGAGCAAGTGAGTCAATGGAAGAGAACCGTTTGCTTGCAGCTAGAGCCAGTTCTCATATAGATACCTTCTCCAAACTTGCAAATGTTCCCACTGCATTCAGTCTTGTTTACGTCTTTCCAATGCCCTCTGTGGACATATACCTTTAGATGCAATGCCTTTCCCTTTCAACACAACTCACAAATCTGCCATTCATACCGACAGATGAAATCTCTTCCCAACCCTGGCCAAGAACACTCTCTGCACAAACAATTGTGCTGCAACCATATTTTTAATTTCCAAACATTCTGTGTGCCTGCCTATGGTTTTCTACTATGGTGCATTTCCTTGATGACTATGTGTGAGGTACGTCCTCTTGACCGTCATCTGGTTTAGGCGCTACTCTAGTGGCAGGAGTGTGAAAGGTGATGGTTGCTGTATGTCGATAGGAGCCTCCTGGGTTTAAGGTGATCTTTGCTTCATGGCAGCTGAGTCCTGAGATGGACGTGCTGCAGTCTGCACCACTTCTGCTATTTTTTTTTATTCATACATGACATGTGGATGTCGCTAGTAAGGCCAGCATTTATTGCCCATCCCTAATTGCCCTTGAGAAGGTACTGGTGAGCCGCCGCCTTGAACTGCTGCAGTCTGTGAGGTGAAGGTACTCCCACTGTGCTGTTATGAAGGGAGTTCCAGGATTTTAACCCAACGACGATATATTTGCAAGTCAGGATGCTGTGTGACTTGGAGGGGAACTTGCAGGTGGTAGTGTTCCCATTTGCCTGCTGCCCTTGGCCTTCTAGGTGGTAGAGGTCGCGGGTTTGGGAGGTGCTGTCGAAGAAGCCTTTGCGAGTTGCTGCAGTGCATCTTGTAGATGGTACACACTGCGGCCACGGTGCGCCGGTGGTGGAGGGAGTGAATGCTTAAGGTGGTGAATGTGGTGCCAATCAAGTGGATTGCTTTTTTCTGGATGCTGTTGAGCTTCTTGAATGTTGTTGGAGCTGCACTCATCCAGGCAAGTGGAGAGTATTCTATCAAACTCCTGATTTGTACCTTGTAGGTGGTAGAGAGTCTTTGGGGAGTCAGGAGGTATGTCATTCACCACAGACTCTGACCTGCTCTTGTAGTCACAGTATTTATGTGGCTGGTCCAGTTAAGTTTCTGGTTAATGGCGACCCCCCCAGGATGTTGATGGTGGGGGATTCGGCGATGGTAATGCTGTTGAATATCATAGAGTCACAGAGTTATACAGCACAGAAAGAGGCCCTTCAGCCCATCGTGTCCACGCCGGCTATCAAGCCCTGTTTATTCTAATTCCATTTTCCAGCACTTGGTCCGTAGCCTTGTATGCTATGGCGTTTCAAGTGCTCATCTAAATGCTCCTTGAATGTTGTGAGGGTTCCTGCCTCTACCACCTTTTCAGGCAGTGAGTTCCAGATTCCAACCACCCTCTGGGTGAAAAAGTTTTTCCTCAAATCCCCTCTAAACCTCCTGCCCCTTACCTTGAAACTATGCCCCCTGGTTATTGACCCCTCTACTAAGGGGAAAAGTTCCTTTCTATCTACCCTATCTATGCCCCTCATAATTTTGTACACCTCAATCAGGTCCCCCCTCAGCCTTCTCTGCTCTAAGGAAAACAACCCCAGCCTGTCCAGTCTTTCTTCTTAGCTGAAACGCTCCAGCCCAGGTAACATCCTGGTGAATCTCCTCTGCACCCTCTCCAATGCAATCACATCCTTCCTATAGTGTGGCGACCAGAACTGCACACAGTATTCCAGCTGTGGCCTAACTAGCATTTTGTACAGCTCCATCATAACCTCCCTGCTCTTATATTCTATGCCTCGGCTAATGAAGGCAAGTATCCCATATGCCTTTTTAACCACCTTATCTACCTGTCCTGCTGCTTTCCAGGGATCTATGTACATGCACAGCAAGGTCCCTCTGATCCTCTGTCCTTCCTAGGGTCCTACCATTCATTGTGTATTCCCTTGCCTTGTTAGTCCTCCCAAAATGCATCACCTCACACTTTTCAGGGTTAAATTCCATTTGCCACTGTTCTACCCATCTAACCAACCCATCTATATCGTCCTGTAGCCTAAGGCTTCCCTCCTCGCTATTTACCACTCCACCAATTTTCGTGTCATCTGCGAACTTACTGATCATACCTCCTACATTCATATCTGAATCATTAACGTACACTACAAACAGTAAAGGACCCAACACCGATCCCTGCGGTACACCACTGGAGACAGGCTTCCAGTCACAAAAACAACCTTCGACCATTGCCCTCTGCCTCCTGCCACTAAGCCAATTTTGGATCCAATGTGCCAAATTGCCCTGGATCCCATGGGCTCTTACCTTCTTGACCAGTCTCCCATGTGGGACTTTGTCAAAAGCCTTACTGAAGTCCATGTAGACTACATCAATTGCACTATCCTCATCCACACACCTAGTCACCCCCTTGAAAAATTCAATCAAATTGGTTAGACATGATCTCCCCCTGACAAATCCATGCTGACTATCCTTGATTAATCCTTGCCTCTCCAAGTGGAGACTAATTCTGTCCCTCAGAATTTTTTTCCAATAATTTCCCTACCACTGATGTTAGGCTCACTGGCCTGTAATTCCCTGGTTTATCCCTACTACCCTTCTTGAATAATGGTACTACGTTAGCTGTCCTCCAGTCCTCTGGCACCTCCCCTGTGGCCAGAGAGGTTCTGAAAATTGGTGTCAGAGCCCCTGCAATCTCCTCCCTTGCCTCACACAGCAGCCTGGGATACATCTCGTCTGGGCCTGGGGATTTATCCACTTTTAAGCCCGTTAAAACCGCTAGTACCTCCTCCCTCTCAATACTAATTTGTTCAAGTATATCACAATCCCCCTGCCTGATTTCTATGCCTACATCGTCCTTCTCCATAGTGAACACAGATGCAAAATATTCATTTAAAACCTCCCCTACATCTTCCAGCTCTACACACAGATTGCCACGTTGGTCCCTAATGGGCCCTACTCTTCCCTGGTTATCCTCTTGCCCTTAATATACTTATAAAACACCTTGGGATTTTCCTTTATTTTGCCCGCCACTGTTCTTTCATGCCCCTTCTTCGCTCTCCTAATTTCTTTTTTATGTACCCCCCTGCACTTTCTATACTCCTCTAGGGCTTCCACTGTTTTTAGTCCTTTGTATCTGCCAAAAGCCTCCCTTTTTTTCCTAATCCATTCTTGTATATCCCTTGACATCCAGGGTTCCCTGGGCTTGTTGGTCCCACCCTTGACCATTACGGGAACATGTTGACATTGTACTCTCTCTATTTCCTTTCTGAAAGACTCCCACTGCTCTGATGTGGATTTTCCTACAAGTAGCTGATCCCAGTTCATTTTGGCCAGATCCTACCTTATCATATTAAAATCGGCCTTCCCCCAATTTAGAACCTTTATTTCCGGTCCAACTTTGTCCTTTTCCATGACTACCTTAAATCTCACCGAATTATGGTCACTGTCACCAAAATGCTCTCCTACTGACACGTCTACCACTTGCCCGGCTACATTCCCTAGAATTAGGTCTAGTACCGCCCCCTCTCTTGTAGGACTTTCTACATGCTGGCTCAAAAAGCTCTCCTGGATGCACTTTAAGAATTCCGCACCCTCTAAGCCTTTCACACTCTGACAATCCCAGTTAATATTGGGGAAGTTGAAATCCCCTACTATTATTACCCTATTATTTCTACACTTCTCTGAGATTTGCCTACATATCTGTTGCTCTATCTCCCCCTGACTATTTGGGGGCCTATAGTACACTCCCAGCAAAGTGCTTGCCCCCTTTTTGTTTTTAAGTTCTACTCATATGGCCTCATTAGAGGAACCTGCTAAGATATCATCCCTCCTTACTGCAGTAATTGACTCCTTGATTAATATTGTGACACCCCCTCCTCTTTTACACCCCCCTCTGTCTCACCTGAAGATTCTATACCCCGGAATATTGAGCTGCCAGTCCTGCCCCTCCCTTAACCATGTCTCTGTGATAGCAACAATATCATATTGCCATGTGTTCATCAACACCTTCAATTCATCTGCCTTACTCGCAAGACTCCTTGCATTAAAATAAATGCCATCCAGCCTTGCCATACTCCCTTGTGCCATTACATATTTGCTCTGCCTTCCAGGCTGACTTGTTTTTTCCTCTATATTTGGCTGTGCATCACTCCCTACTTTCGCCCCACTCCGTATCCCATCCCCCTGCCAAGTTAGTTTAAACCCCCCACAACAGTACTAGCAAACCTCCCTGCAAGGATGTTGGTCCCGTTCTGGTTCAGGTGCAACCCGTCCGACTTGTACAGGTCCCACCTTCCCCAGAAGCAGACCCAGTGATCCAGGAAACTAAAGCCCTCCCTCCTGCACCAACTCTTTAGCCACGCATTCATCTGCATCTGTCAAGGGGAGGTGGCTAGACTCTCTTTTGTTCGAGATGGTCATTGCCTGGCACTTGTGTGGTGCGAATGTTACTTGCCACTTATCATCCCAAGCCTGAATGTTGTCCAAGTCTTGCTGCATGGGGGGACGGACTGCTTCATTAACTGAGGAGTTGCGAATGGAACTGGACACTGTGCAATCATTAGCGAACATCCCCACTTCTGACCTTATGATGGAGGGAAGGTCATTGATAAAGCAGCTGAAGATGGTTGGGCCTAGGACACTGGATAGGCAGCCTGGGCTTTCATGCTTTCTGGTACCTGTGTAGCAATCAGAAGGGGCTGGTAGGAGGATCCTGATGTGTTCTTGTCCTGAGAGACAGCATTATCATCCATACCCATTCCAGCCATTCACTGTTATTGAGCACTGCCTTACCATGGCTACTCATACTCAGACCTACAGTTGTGACTCCTAATTCCAAGTTTGCCAAAGCTGGGAAAAATAGCCCCTTCTCCTCCACAACAACAGGACTCCATGGCACCACTGTGAGCATCTGCAGGAGACATTCCAAATGCCCTTAGATTTCCTGCAGTGGGGAGCAAATATCTCCGAACATGTCAGATACTTCCTGATGGAATGCAGTGTTACAAAGCAGTCCAGAATGGTACTGCACATGCAGATAGTGGACTCCTTCACCTGAGTTGCCGTCTCTAGCACATTGCTCTGCATGGCCTCAATACTCACATCAAAGCTTGATAATCAGAAAGCAACCTTTTAACTGCTGACTCAAAAGATCCACATCCCAAGCATGATGCAAGTTGGCCGTCTGGATAGTAAGTTCCTCCTCCTCTGCTATCACCAGCTGCTCCCGCTCACTCACGCTGTATGTCTCGCCCATTGCACTCTCCTCTATTTCACTCTTTAATTCCCTAGGATGGATGTAACTGAACTGACATTTGGGCCTGTCTATTCTTCCTCAATACAAATTCATAAGTGTTGCTTCACTGACAAATAGAAGTAACATAATACCTGCCGCTTTAAATCCTGAAACAGCACACAATTTCCTAATTCCCCAGTGGCTGAGCTGCTAATCAGAGGCATTCCTGATGCTCATAATATTATAATGAAGTTGATCCTGGAAACTGAGCCGCAGTCAGTGCCCAGCATGTTGAGTGGGCATGAATTGTGGACTTTTAGTTGGGCTCTTTCTAATTACAAAACCTGGGCCAGGTTGTCCAAAGAGGAAAATAAATTAATTTACTGACCTGCTAAAATCATAGAATCATAGATAAGCACAGCACAGAAACAGGCCATTCGGCCCATCGAGTCTGTGCTAGCTCTTTCAAAGAGCAATCCAGTTAGTCCCACTCCCCCATTCTTTCTCCATATTCCTGCAATTTTTTCTCCTTCAAGTATTTATCCAATTCCCTTTTGAAAGCTACTATTGAATCTGTTTCCACCACCCTATCAGGCAGTGCACTCTAAACACTAAGCAGTTGTGTAAAAAAGTTTTTCCTCATGTCGCCTCTGGTTCTTTTGCCAATCACCTTAAATCGGTGCCCTCTGGTTATCGGCCTATCAGCCATTGGAAACAGTTTCTCTTTATTTACTTTATCTAAACCCTTCATGATTTTAAACACCTCTATCAAATTTCCTCTTAGCCTTCTCTGCTCTAAGAACGACCCCAGCTTCTCCAGTCTATCCACGTAATGTAATCCCTCATCCCTGGCACCATTCTAGTAAACTACAAAAAAGCAGAAGGAGCTGGGAAAGCTGAGCAGGTGAAAGAAAAGATAGACAGACAGACAAACGGATAGACAGACAGGCAAACTACTGGTTCAGCCAGTCATAACTCTACATAGCTTTGCCATAAAAACAAAGTACTTGTGGTACTGAGATCTATTGGGCAGTGGGCAAGAATCGCATTGGTATGAGATACAGCAGAAACCGTAGTGCTGCTCATTTAATCAGCAATAATCTGACCAGAATTATGTCAGCCATGTCTACTAACCTATTTAAATCCTACTAGTCAAATTGTTTAATAAGGGAACATAACAACATATCTTGGAGTTGACATAGACATGACACGATGTACACATAGCAATGGACTGATTGAGGTTGTTCAAATGAAACCAGTCCACTGTACTGAACAGGCTGCTTATACCAGCTGTGTGTCTTACCTTTCCAGCAGATGGCATTGGTAGTCTATGGACAGGCTTTAGCATTACGCGGACTCTTTTTCCTCCCTCTTTGCAATAAATTATTTATAAAATAAAATTACAGTAACTTAACACTTGTTTTGCTGCAGGCAGTGTTCGTAGAAAGGCGAAAAGATTTTTCATATCAGTGAGTGGCAGAAGAGGAAATGGCAGAAACAGTTTGGTGTGGCACTGTTCCACAGTTACCAGGACAAAATACACAAACTGTGGAATTGTTTCTTTTTAGAATTTTAATTGGAAGCCTCAGAAAACTCAAACTCTTCACTTCTATTAGTTTGGGTGATGTGGCAGCTTTCTAATCTGAGATAAGAATACAAATTGAATGTGCTGATGTTAAGAAGAACCAGCTTCAGCACTATTTAAAATTCCTTAGTTTTAGTTGAATTAATCTTCAATTCAAAGGCTTTAAAGAGTTTTAATCACACAGTCACGTCTGATGTGTCCTGCAATGACAAAACCATTCGATTGACTTCATCTCCACAGGATAGCTCAATGGAACTTTTTGATGGTTAATGTTCATTTGAAATAGGAATTGAGGCTGCACAGAAGGCTGAATGGGCAAAAGAGCTGCCCAATATGGTACATTCGCCCATCATCAGTTATCACCTTGAGAGGAGGTAAATAAGGGGAAGAAAATTGGGGGAAAAAAGGATCTGAAATAAAGGGCTGTAAAATCTAGTGTGTGAATTACATATTTAATTACATTCACAAATCTTTGAAGCTGGCAGGACAATTTGATAAGGCTATTAAAAATAGCATACAGGATCCTGGGCTTTATAAATAGAGAGGTCGCACAACACCAGGTTATAGTCCAACAGTTTTATTTGAAATCACAAGCTTTCGGAGCTATCGATTGCCCCTTCCTCAGGTGAAGTAAATAGATACAGAATCGCCAAAGCATATATAGATAGAGAACAAAGCATGTGTACCTTACAATTGCAGACCACTAAATTAAATCATCCTGACTATCTGCTGAGGTGTGATAAAGTTAATCAGGTCAGCCAGGAAGGTACCACATCAAAGACATAGCAAGATACAACTGAGACAATGAGGTGTAGTCGCAGGGGTTCTAACATGTCAAAGCTGCCGTCTGTATGTAAAACGAAAAGCTTTAAAATTTTTACTTTTTTACTGGGAATCACATCTGTGAACAAGCCAACGACGACTCGAGTCCGGATCACGTCATGTATCGTGACATAAACCCAAGATCCCGGTTTTTTATTTTATAAATAGAGGCATGGATTACTAAAGCAAGGAAGTTACTCTAAACTTTTATAAATCACTGGTTAGGCCTCAGCTGGAGTGTTGTGTCCAATTCTGGGCACCACACTTTCGGAAAGATGCCAAGGCCTTGGGGAGGGTACAGAGGATATTTGCTAGAGTGGTACTAGGGATGAGGGACTTCAGTTACGTGGAGAAACTAGAGAAGCTGGGATTGTTCTCCTTAGAGCAGCGAAGGTTAAGGGGAGATTTAATAGAGGCATTCAAAATCATGAAGAGTTTTGATAGAGTAAATAAGGTGAAACTGTTTCCAGTGGCCGAAGTCAGTAACCAAAGGACACAGATTTAAGTTAATTAGCAAAAGAGCCAGAGGTGAGATGAGAATATTTTTTATGGAGCAAGTTGTTATGATCTGGAATGCACTGCCTGAAAGGGTGGTGGAAGCAGATTCAATAATAACTTTCAAAAGGGAATCAGATAAATACTTGAAGGGCAGAAAACAGCAGGGCTATGAGGAAAGGGAAGGGTAGTGAGACTAATTGGATAGCTCTTTCAAAGAGCCGGCACAAGCAGGATGGGCCGAATGTGCCTTTTGTGCTGTAAGATTCAGTAAGATTCTATGAATGTCTTTTGGGGTATCACACGGCACCCTGTTCCTTGTTTTAGAAGCAAAATCATGTGACAGAATTCATCAATTGTCTCATGTCCTGTAATGGCTGCTAGCATTGCTAATTTGCACCTACCATTAGTACCAACCATTCCAAGTTTCCTGACAGATTGTGACTGCCGGACTGCAGCAGCCAATTAAATCTATGCATTCCTCCTACAGGAGAAGACAGCACACAATGCCAGGGAACACCAGGCCACTGGGGGAAGACCTGCCAACTTATGACATTTAACAGCACATGAAGAGGAAGCAATGGTAATAATTGGCTTCAGCTCTTGTCTAGCAGTTGGGGATGGAGATGTGGGAGTCTCTGAGGTTTCAGTGGGTTTGTGAGAATGTGCAGCTTTCCCTGTAAGTAGCTTGGTGTGGGTGGAATTGTCGAGCAGCGCAGTGAAGGTGCAATTCAGGTTTAAAGTTAATATAAGAGCAGGGAGGCTATGATGGAGCTGTACAAAATGCTAGTTAGGCTACAGCTGGAATACTGTGTGCAGTCTGGTCGCCACACTATAGGAAGGATGTGATTGCATTGGAGAGGGTGCAGAGGAGATTCACCAGGATGTTACCTGGGCTGGAGCATTTCAGCCATGAAGAGAGACTGGACAGGCTGGGGTTGTTTTCCTTAGAGCAGAGAAGGCTGAGGGTGGACCTGATTGAGGTGTACAAAATTATGAGGGGCATAGATAGGGTAGATAGAAAGGAACTTTTCCCCTTAGTAGAGGGGTCAATAACCAGAGGGCATAGTTTCAAGGTAAGGGGCAGGAGGTTTAGAGGGGATTTGAGGAAAAACCTTTTCACCCAGAGGGTGCTTGGAATCTGGAACTCACTGCCTGAAAGGGTGGTAGAGGCAGGAACCCTCACAACATTCAAGAAGCATTTAGATGAGCACTTGAAACGCCATAGCATACAAGGCTACGGACCAAGTGCTGGAAAATGGGATTAGAATAGATTGGGCTTGATGGCCGGCGCGGACACGATGGGCCGAAGTGCTTCTTTCTGTGCTGTATAATTCTATGGGGGAAAAATTCAGTTGGTTGCGCCTCCCGTTAGCGCCTTAAGAGGGCGCTAATGGGGCGCAAAGCATCTAGCGCCCGGGCGCGGTGATGTTTGCGCCGCTCGCGAAATTAACTAGACATTTTGCGGCGGCGCTAAACACTACCGCCACGATCTCCTGCACTGGCAGATCATGATGTCAGTCGAGTGCGCAACGCCCCGGTATCGCCCCGGAGCGGATATTGAGTGGCGCCCCCTGCCTTACCGCCTGCCGTTAGCAACGACAGGTTGAGGGGAGCGTTTTGCAGTCAGGAAGGGACTGGGGGAGCGCTATTTAAAGGCGACCGCTTCCTGCCTTTTATTGATGGTGACATTTTTGAACCACGCATTCTGAGAGAGAGAGAGAGAGACTCAACGCTGTGTGAAGGAGTTTTGGGTACTGAGCAGCACTTTGCAGGTTCATTTTGATTTGCCCTTCCTTGTATCGATTTAGAAGAGATTGTGGGGGCTGCACTCTGAGCTCTTTCCCTGGTACTCTCCATTGTTCTTTCCAGCAGATTTGATGTGCAGGTCTCTCCAGGCCGAGATTCAAGGCTGCAATGAGCAGGATGTGGATGGAAAGCAGGATCAACCCTCCCCTTTAAGAACTGGCCCATGCCATTGTGTGTGTGTTCCATTGCTGACTGACATCACATGAGCTTCGCCAGCGCTCTGAGGTAGCGCCTCGCTCCTCGGCCTTAAGACAGGTGTGAAGCGCCTGATTTAGCGCTCCAATCACCTCCAGGGGCGATAAAAGCCAAGTTTGCAGTCGGTGGCGATAATTAGCGCCAGGCGCTAATCTTTGCGCCCGGCCGATAATTGCGCCCCAAATGGGGCGATACTGAATTTCTCCCCCTATGACTCTATTAAGCAATTATTAAAAACATTGGCCCGGAATTTGCAGACCGGATGACGGGGAACGTGCAGCATTCGCCGTCATTCCACCTTTGAAACTGACCGTAACTTTAGCTGCAGAAATCCTGAAGTTGCGGCCTGTCATTCACAGCTCCGACACAGGCTGTGCTGTGCCCACCCCCCCACCCCCATCACCCCCGACGCGGATGCCGGCAATCAGTGAAATCTCTCAAATCAGGGAAACTGACGAAAACTTCTGCTCTTCCGCAATAATTACGCTGTTAAATTCCCCACTAAAAGTTAGACCCAAAGGGATTCGGTGTAACTGGGGTTTCAACAGCGTATTGACTGCTTAAACAAAGGTTATGCGCTTGAAAAAATTATTTTTAATTTTGTGAAGTGTGAAATTAATCCATTTTAGTAAAAATTAAAATTTTTAAGAAACGTTTTTTTAAAGATTGTTCATCATTATTTCAGGTTTGTCTTTTCCCCATGTAGGAGCCCCAATCTTTGTTTTGCTTTCTCTAACATTTTTAAAAAGTTAGGGGGGAAAATTGAGTCGCGCCCCCTTTGGGGCGCTAACTTCGCTACTTTTAGCGCCCCGGAAAAATTAGCGCCCCCGCGGGCGAAATTGGGTGGTAGCTACTGGAAGCGCCCCGCCTCCCTCTTGGGGCGCTGCGAGGGAATATCGTGGCGCTACATGCTGCAGCACCATGCGCTGTGACACGTCGCGCCACGGTATTGCAGGCCTTCCTCCCTTTCTTAAAGGGGAGGGGCCTTGTGCAGAGCGACCCGGGGCCCAGCTGGGCCACCAGGGATCGGAGTGCCGGCAAAAGAGCCTGGCACTCAAGAGAAGTGCCGGGCTCATGGAGTGCAGCCGGCACTCCGGGGGAGGAGGTGGGTCAGGAGGCCGGGGACGGCAGCGGAGGCAGGTGCTGGCAGGCGGCCAGAAACAAAATTGGCCGCCCGGCACCTCGCCTTTAAATAGCACCGCCCCGGCCGCAGGTAGGCCCCCCTGACCCCGTCGGACTTAGCGTCCAGCGGTAAGTCAGGGGGGTGCTACCGAAGATCGCGGCCGGGGTGCTGTGCACGGCGATGATGTCATCAGCGGCGGCGGGGCGCTAACGGATAGCGCTGCCGCTATCCTCCTGCTGAATTTTGCGGGAGGCGTTAGCGGCGCCATGCCCGGGCGCTAGTTGCTTTGCTAGTTAGGGCGCCAACGGGAGGCGCAAAGCTACCGAATTTTTCCCCCTCAGAATTTTAAGCACTTACCCACTTCTTGGATCACTGTCTGAGAGAATTCTGCATTTTGATTGGCTGCTTAGACAGCCTGTTGTCGTCACAGCAGCTCGCACAAGGGGATCCCCACTATACTCCGTTGATTTGAATTGAACGTCAGAAAAAACAAAGTTCTCGATACAGAGATCGCAAGATCTTTGTACGAAGCTTACTTAGGGGCCAGCGGCGAACGCCTTTGCTTCGCCGGTGACCACAAATTCCGGGACAATGTTTGTCCCCAAAAGATTCGATTTCTAAATAAAATGTTTTCTCAGTGTCCAGTGATGTAAATCCTCGAGTATTAAAAATGAAATCATAAAACTGAGAATTCAAATGTGAGCAATTCACCAATCGGACTTTGGGGATCTTGAGCTTACTGCTGCCAGTACAGAAAGACAATGTTATTTGAGTGTCACCTGCCTTTTCCATTCATAGAATAACCTTACTGTGTGTCAGTGCTTCTCATACAGTGATTCTGCAGGCGTCAATTTTCCCCACTCTATAGTCATGATACCTCTAAGTGGCTCTTAAGACTTCTGCCTGATTACTGCTAATTGTGAAACTGCAGTTCAAATGTTTCTGTTTATAACTTTATATCCTGAAACTCAGTGCTACAACTGGAAATTTATCATTAACTGAATAAATCAGTGGTGGAAAATCACCGGATTAGGACTGTTAGATGAAATAGCACAGAACAGAATAATCGTGAGGACAGCTAAAGAGATAAAGATAAAACAGGGAAGAAATAAAGAAAGCAATTAGAAACTGATAGAAAAGTAACAAGAGAGAGTGAATGTGAGAAATGGATAAAAAGAGCATGTAAAACAGGAAAAAACCCACTATAATTAGATGAACAATATTAAATAAAAAGGGCTGAAAGATAATTAAAGGACAAGTAAAAGCCTGAATGGCTAAAAGATAAATGAATAATGGATGATAGAGCAGGTGTAGAGAAAATTAAGAAATAAAAACAGAAAATGCTGGAAATACTCAGCAGGTCAGGCAGCATCTGTGGAGAGAGAAACAGAGTTAATGTTTCAGGTTGATGACCCTTCGTCAGAACAGAGAAAATTAAGGTTAGTTTATTTTAATAAAAGATAGTTTACATCACTGAAAAAAAGAGAAAGCAGGGACCACAGTGTACAGACTAGTACAGTGCGTTTTATTCATTTTGTTTCTATTTGAATATGTTGAATGATACAACAGTATAACAGCAAAACATAATGAGGTAGAATTTCCGCAGGAGTTCTCCTGGTCTTCTGTCGTAACTTCGGCAGAAGATTGGTGGAAACCCCAGAGAACCCCTGCAGAATTTCTACCCCCACAACAACAATAACTTGCATTTATATAGCACCTTTAATGCAGTAAAACGTCCCAAGGCGCTTCACAGGCGTGTAATCAGACAAAATAAATGACACCGAGCCAAACAGGGAGATGTTAAGGCAGGTTGGTCAAAGAGGTAGGTTTTAAGGAATGTCTTAAAGGAAGAGAAAGAGGTGTAGAGGCGGAAATGTTCAGGGAGGGAATTCCAGAGCTTAGGACCTAGATGTCTGAAGGCACGGCTGCCCACGGTGGCACAAAGGAAGTTGGGGACGCACAAGAGGCCAGAGTTGGAGGAGCGTAGAGTTCTCGGAGGGTTGTAGGGCTGGAGGAGGTTACAGAGATAGGGAGGGGTGAGTTAATGGAGAGATACATATAGGGCTGGATTTTGATACTGGGGTCGGGTTGGTGTCGTGAATCCCACTCTTTGGGTTGTAGACCCGCCTCCATCGAGATGTGGCCAACCCACTGTATTTTCCCTTGATTGACCTTGTTGAGCCCGCCCAGTGGGCTCAGCAGGCCAATTAAGGGCCACCCGGCAACAGATGACATCACAGATTGACATTTCATTTGTCAAGAGCTTTTGACAGATGAAATATCAGCGTTTGACAGCTCTGTGAAGCTGTCAAACACTGACAATATGATTTCTAACTTGAGTCCTTCCTCTCAGGCTGAGTTAGAAATCATTCCACCACAGAAAACAGAAGGCTGCAGTTTTTGACAGGACCACGGCTTTTCTGCTTTCTGTGCCGGTGAGATTTCTGACTCCCGAGAACTGAAGGGCTGACACCTGCAGGAGCAAGTTAAGGTAAGTAAAACTTTTTCCCACACTTTGCACTTACCTTACACACCTACCTCTGCACACACCCATCGCTCACCTGCCCACTGGACATATCGACCCCTCCAACCTCTGCAGACCCACGGTCCGCCCCGATAACTTGGCGTGGTTGGCACCTGTCGGGAAACCCACATTTCACCTTTTAAAATAGGGATTAGGCAAAAATCTGCCTGTTAACTACCTGTTAACAGGCAGTTAATTGTCACTAATCCCTTCCCGCCTCGGGGAGTCGGGTCCCAGCACAGGTCGGGTACCCGCCGCCAGCGAAACTGGCATGGAGGCGGGTTGGAGGCGGGATGGGGTCGGGACCCCCGAATCTGCAACTTTAACCCCCCACACGCCTCCAAACTCGACTCCACGGGTCATTGAAAATCCAACCCATAGAGTAGTTGAAAATGAAACTAATCAAACTACTTTCACACATAGTAGAAAGTGCCTCACCTCTAGGAATAGGGCAATTCAATTACCTGTTTATTTTTTGATAATTTGCAATAGCAGCTAAAAACCAAGGGCACAAGAGAAATTGGGGAGGGGGAGTACTGTGATCATATTAGGGACACAGGTAAAGGAGTATGATGGCCCAAACAGACCGAAGCACTGGATTATATAGTTAACATTTGTTCACTTTTGACCCTCACAAGCCATTCTTAGACCTCCTGTTATGATGTGAATAGAGTCAATTATGCTGATATTTCATTCTTTGGGCTGGATTCTCTTCTTTGTAGGGTAGCAGCAGGCCAGGACTCCACCTGCCACTGTGACCCTGCTGTAACACTGACCCATTTACCCGAGTCGGAGCTCATTACTGATGCAGGGCAGGCGCCAGGTGCATTCCCCACCACCAATCCCATCAATTTCCTTTTATTCTCTAAATAAATTATTGTGGCGGATCGCCACCTAAACGGGCATTATCCACTTTTCCGTCCGTGGACAATACATCGATGCACCTTCCCTTTAAGGCACCTTACCTTTAAGGCAGGAGTGGGCAAGGCCTCAGGATTTTCCAGAGAATTCTGGGAGCAGTCTGTTCAGCCATTTTGTACCATGCAGTGATTAAAAAGTCTCTTGTTTAACACACATGGATTCAGCCTTAATTCGTGTTTCGTGGCAGCCTCAACATTGGTGACCCCGACGCTCAGAACGTATTCCGAGCACTGCAATGGCGGACACGAACGCAGTTTCCGTGAAACTGCTGGAGTTTTGGGAAAACCAGCCTGAAGCCTGGTTTCTCCACGCTGAATCTCGCTTCTGGCTGCAACGCATCACCACAGATGGGACGAAGTACGACTATCTCGTCACATCACTCGGTAGCGCCACAGTTTCGAAGGTTTGGACAACGCTACAGAACCCACCAGAGGAAGGCAAGTACGCAGATCTCAAGACAGCGCACCTTAAAAAATTTACGGCCTTGGCATATCAGCGAAACTGCCACCTCCTCGACCTTCCAGGCCTCGGTGATGCCTTACTGTCAGACCTCCTCTCCCACATGCTGTCCCTCACCGACGAGAGCCCACCCGGATCCCTCTTCCTCACGCTGTTAATCCGCCAGCTCCCTCTCAGCATCCGTCCAGCGATCGTGGCGTCCGGCCTCACGAACCTGGAAGCCCTGGCCGATGAGGCTGACAAGCTGCTGTCCGCTCACTCCAGCCGCGACGTCACTCCGGACCTGGCAGCCAATGCCTGGGCGCGCCCCTCACTGGCCACCACGCAGCCACAAGGGCCTGCCACCAGGCCCACGGGGCCTTCACGCCCCACTAACCCGGGCCACTGTTACTACCACGCACGGCAGGGCACAACGGTGCACACCTCCCTGCTCTTTCAAGTCCGCCCCCATACCAGCCCCCGCGATGGCCGTGGGCCACGCGGGCTCCCTGCTGTTCGTCACGGATGACAAAACCGGCCGCCGGTTCCTGTGCGACACTGGGGCTCAGCACAGCATCATCCCGGCCTCCTCCCTCAACATCCAAAAGGGCGAACGAGGACCGGCGCTGGCTGCTGCTAACGGCTCGGAAATCCGGACGTATGGCACCCGGACAGTCACCCTCGACCTCGCTGGTCGCCGTTACCGATGGGAGTTCATCACTGCCAAGGTGCTCTCCCCTCTCATCGGCGCAGATTTCCTGTGCGCCCACGGCCTACTGGTAGACATCCCTCGTCACCTCCTCATGGACATGAACACCATGTCCCCCATCCTGGGTGCCATGGCCCCCCGTCAACCCGCCAACATGGCGTCACAGTGCCACGCCTGGGCCACGGATGACTACTCGGCACTCCTGGCCGAATTCCCGGCCCTTACCAATCCGACCTTCTCCGCGGAGGCCGCCAAACACGGGGTGGAACACTTCATCCCCACCACAGGCCCCCCAGTGTACGCCCACGCCCGCAGGCTGGACCCGACCAAACTGGAGATCGCGCGGACCGAGTTTGCCACCATGGAACAGCTCGGCATCATCCGCCGCTCCAACAGTCCCTGGGCCTCCCCACTCCACATCGCCCCCAAACCAGGCGGAGGTTGGCGCCCCTGCGGGGATTACCCCCGCCTCAACGACGCCACCACCCCTGATCGGTACCCTGTCCCGCACATTCAGGACTTCTCGGCTAGACTGGCCGGCCGCTCAGTCTTTTCCAAGGTCGACCTGGTGCGCGGCTACCGCCAAGTCCCCGTCCACCCCGCGGACGTCCCCAAGACGGCCGTAATCATCCCCTTCGGCCTGTTCGAGTTCCTGCAGATGCCCTTCGGCCTCAAAAACGCGGCCCAGGCATTCCAACGGCTCATGGACTCGGTCCTTCGGGACCTGAAGTTCCTGTTCGTCTACCTGGACGACATCCTGGTAGCCAGTTCCTCCAAGCAGGAACACCTCGAACACCTTCGCATCCTGTTCGGGCGCCTCAGCGACCATGGGCTCATCCTCAGCCCAGCCAAATGCCAGTTCGGCCTGGACAAGATCGACTTCCTCGGCCACCACATCACCCATGCTGGGGCCATTGCCCTGCCCACCAAGGTGCAGGCCGTCCAACAATTTCCCCGCCCCACCACCATCAAAGGCCTCAAGGAGTTCCTCGGGATGGTGAATTTCTATAACCGCTTCATCCCCAAAGCGGCGTCCCTCATGAGGCCCCTGTATGAAGCCCTCTGGGGCAGGAGCGGCAAGATGGCGGTCGAATGGACGGCAGACGCGTCCGCCGCCTTCGACTCCAACAAGACCGTGCTTGCCAACGCCACCCTGCTCGCGCACCCACGGCCCAATGCCAGGGTAGCGCTCACCACGGACGCCTCCGACCACGCGGTCAGCGCCGTGTATGAGCAGTGGGTCGACGGCGTCTGGCAACCACTTGCCTTCTTCAGCCACCAACTACGCCCCCCGGAGGTCAAGTACAGAACCGTCGACCGCGAGCTCCTCGTGCTATTCCTGGCGGTCTGCCATTTCCGGTTTTTGCTTGAGGGCCACCCCTTCACTGCGTTTGTCGACCACAAGCCCCTGACATTCGCAATGGCAAAGACAACTGACCCCTGGTCCGCCAGGCAGCAGTGCCAGCTCGCGGCAGTGTCCGAGTTCACCATGGACATCCAACACATCTCCGGCCGAGACAATGTGGTAGCCGACTGCCTCTCCCGCCCCACCATCCACGCCGCAAACCTGGCAGTCGACTACGCTCAACTCGCAGCAGACCAGATCACCGACCCTGATCTGCTCTCCGCACCCACCAACCTACCAGGGCTACGCCTGGCCGACGTCGCCTGTGGCCCGACCGCAGTCACGGTCAAGTGTGACATATCCCTATGTCAACCTCGGCCCGTCGTCCCAGCGTCCTGGCGCCGCCGGGTATTCGACATTCTCCACAACCTCTCCCACCCCGGCACCCGCGCATCCATCAAATTGGTAGCCAACCGCTTCGTCTGGCGCAGCCTTCGCAAGGATGTGCGTACTTGGGCCAACTCCTGCCTAGCCTGCCAACGGGCCAAGGTACAGCAACACACGAAAGCGCCCCTCGAGGAGTTTACTGTCCCCTCGCGGAGATTCGACCACATCCACGTGGACATCGTCGGGCCCCTGCCGCCGTCGCAAGGCCACACGCACTTGCTGACCATCGTTGACCGCACCACACGCTGGCCCGAGGCAATTCCACTGACCTCTACCACCACCGCCGACATCGCCAGAGCCTTCGTCAGCACCTGGGTCGCACGGTTCGGCGTCCCCTCCGACATGACGTCGGACAGAGGTCCGCAATTTACCTCTGAACTCTGGACCGCCGTCGCACGCAATCTCGGGGTGACCATTCACCGCACCACAGCGTACCACCCCCAAGCCAATGGACTGTGTGAGCAGTTCCACAGATCCTTGAAGGCATCTCTTCGAGCCAGCCTCCAGGACGGCGCCTGGACCGACCGACTTCCGTGGGTCCTCCTCGGCCTGCGCACCGCGGTTAAAGAAGACCTCCACGCATCGGCAGCAGAGCTCGTGTACGGTCAGCCGCTGCGTGTACCCGGCGAATTCCTGCCCACCGCCACGACACCCCGGTCAGCCGACGAGCAACGCCACGACTTCGCCTCACCGGCGCTGCAGTTTGCCCCGGCGCCCATTGCCCGACACGGCGAATCCACCTCACACGTCCCACTAAGCCTGCACCAGGCACGGTTTGTTTTCATCCGGCACGACGCCCACCGCGGACCCCTTCAACCCCCGTATGACGGACCCTACAAGGTGCTACAGGCTGGGGACAAATTTTTCACCCTGCAAGTGGGCGACAGGACCGAAAAAGTGTCGGTTGACCGACTCAAGCCAGCACACTCGGAGCCCGGTGAGCAGGTCCCTGTAGCTCGTCCACCTCCACGCGGCCGACCTGCCCTCAAGCCGGTTCACCCGGCTGCTCCACGCCCGGCCGGTCCACGTCCACCGGCGTCCTACAAGAGCCACTCCGGCCGGCCCATCAGACCGCCGCACCGTCTCGTCCACACCTCCTAAGCGAATTCTGGGGGGAGCTGTGTGGTGGATCGCCACCTAAACGGGCATTATCCACTTTTCCGTCCGTGGACAATACATCGATGCACCTTCCCTTTAAGGCACCTTACCTTTAAGGCAGGAGTGGGCGGGGCCTCAGGATTTTTCCAGAGAATTCTGGGAGCAATCTGTTCAGCCATTTTGTACCATGCAGTGATTAAAAAGTCTCTTGTTTAACACACATGGATTCAGCCTTAATTCGTGTTTCGCGGCAGCCTCAACATTATCAACTAAATTAAAGGCAAATGGGACGACTTGCTGGCTTGCCTCTGCTGGCATTGATGTGCGGTGGATGGGGAAGAGGTGACTGTCCTGGCAGGGGGAAGGAAATTGTGCATGAGGTGGTAGCTCTCACCATCCAATTTCCCCTCCTCCGCTCCCATTTTCTGCAACTATCCCCCTCAATATTGGGTAGAAAAGCAGAGGAAGATACAACTCTTTGTTTATTCAGCATTTTCACAAACTCAAACATAGCAAAATGTATTCGGGTACCAAGTAATAATCAGATGTACTTAATTTATAATAGGTTTCATTTTATCTTGCACTATTTTTAGTCCATTGGGTCACAAGTTTCCATCAAACTCCTGTTTGTTCTACTTTAACATAATTGTTAACTTCCTTAAAGTAAACAGGATTTTGATGGGAATTCATATTTCATAAGAATACTGACTGCAGGAAATTAAATCACAAGATGTCTTGGCTTTCATTGAAATTTCTTAAGAGCACCAAGACAACAGTTGCTGGAAATTTCATCAACATAAACTGTAGATATATAGGCTTATATGACATATAACATAATATATGTGTCTATAGGTATAATGTGATCATGGAAAGGACATTAAAGGGCAGGATGCAAGAAGTAACTTGATCATGTTCTGAATTTGTCATTTCCTTTTGCCCTTTTAATATAAATTATAGTTTGATGAAATTAAATAATATCAGCATTTTCTTCTGATTTTGCTCAGAATCTGCTCACTTTCTTAACACTTTCTCACAGTTAGTGGAGTACTATACAGTACAATAGCTCCTCATTATAGAACTCTCTGATATGCCATGACTTCTAATGCAACACATATGATTCCCACATTAATAGAAAAATCTCTCTTTAACACAGGTTCCAAAAACACCCTGACGAAGGGTCTTCGACCTGAAACGTTAACTCTGTTTCTCTCTCAACAGGATGTTGCCTGGCCTGCTGAGTTTTTCCAGCGTTTTCTGTGGAAAGGACTACTCTACTATTCTTCTGATGAGTGCGAAGGACGTGCATTTTCATAACACGACAGTCTTTTATCAGAACAGTCCATGCTCATAACATATACTGGTAAGTGGGAGGTAAAATCAATCAGCATGGGGCGTTTGTGCTATGTTTGTAAGTGGGTAGTGTCAGATTTTGCAGGTGAACACAAATGAAATGCAGCAAGAGATCTATTCAAAAATACCAGTTTTTGATCTTCTAGAACTTTCCTATCTAACCCAACTTTCTGAACGTGCACATTTTTTCCTGCAGTTAAAATTGATTTTCCTAATTACATAATTATACACAAGTATCTAATTGCTGCTAGAAAACAATGTATTGCAACAGAAAGAGTCAAGGCTCAAGAGCATTTCTGGTGTTAGTTTCTGGAATCCTTCTTCTCTGCTTGTGATGCTTCTAGACACAAAAGGCATCAAGGGGTATGGGGAGAGAGCGGGAATATGGTATTGAGATAGAGGATCAGCCATGATCATATTGAATGGCGGAGCAGGCTCGAAGGGCCGAATGGCCTACTCCTGCTCCTATTTTTCTATGGGCAGAATTTTCATTGACCTGTGGAGGCGGGTTTGGAGGCGTGTGGGGTGGGAAAATAGCAGATTTGGGGGTCCCGAACCCATCCCGCCCCCAACCCGCCTCCATGCCAGTTTCACAGGAGGTGGGTACCCGACCTGTGCTGGGACCCGCCTCCCCGAGGCGGGAAGGGGATTAGTGCCAATAAACTGCCTGTTAACAGGTAGTTAACAGGCAGTTTTTTGACTAATCCCTATTTTTAGCCCTGAAGTGTGGGCTTCCCGACAGGTCCGAACCACGCTGATTTAGCGAGGCGGACCGTCAGTCTGGAGGGCTTGGAGGGGTCGAGATGTCCGGTGTGCAGGTGAGTGATGGGTGCATGAGTGCAGAGGTAAGTGTGTTTGGTGTGTGTAAAGTGTTTTAAGAACTTGTACTTACCTTAACTTTGTCCTGCAGGCTTCCTTCCTTCAGTTCTCGGGAGTCCCTCACATCCACGGCACAGAAAGCTCTTGACAGATGAAATTTCAATGGCTGACGTCACCTGTATCCAAGGGACCATTGATTGGCCTGCTAAGCCCACTGGGCGGGCTTAACAAGGTCAATCAAGGGAAAATACAATGGGTTGGCCACAAGTCGATGGAGGCTGGACTACAACCCAAAAAGTGGGAGTCCCGCCTCCATCATGTCCCCATTGACAAAATCCAGCCCTATGTTTCGATGCTCACTCAGGGTAAATCCCAGTGTGTAGGGCAACAGCTTTGCATTCATTTTCTAATAATCTCTGTCCCCATCCTCCTACCATGATTCACGCAGTTTTACCTTTCATTTGCTCCTCGCTATAAACCATGGTTGAAACTCATTGGCATAAAGATCAAACAGATAAAACATAGCCACATACTACCTGAATCAAGCACACAGCAGTTTATCTTCCATTTCCCACTAATGGGTTCTGACTGAAAGATCCTTTGGGAATGAGTTTGATAAAAACTGATGACAAATATAGAGGGTACCGGATAGATGTCAGTGCATCTACAGCAGTAATTGAATTGAGAGGTCCAGATTATTTCATGAACCGCAAGACCGAAGCTCGAGTGGTTTGTTCATCAGCTGAATAGAAAGATCGTTTTACTCCCATTAATTCACTGACACCAATCTCGTGTTATTATTATTATGTACTTGTGCCAGGAATTCCCTTGAGGAGGTTCACCCAATCGGCTGCCGTAACTTCGGTGGAAGATTAACGGAAACCCTGGATAGATGCGCAGACAGGATTTCCACCGAAGTTATGGTGGTCGATCAAGAAAATCCCCCAGGTAATTTATAGTGTTGATTTGCGAATTCTTTTTTTAAATATAGGTTTTCACCAACAGTAGAATGGATCTCATGTTGATGTAGATACTAAGGCTGCAATATGTTGATTTCCATGACCTGCCATCATAAATATACACCCTGACACTGAGCTTGTCCTAATTCCTGGGGTCAGTAAACTCAGATATTGCTGCTTGGGACAAAAGTGCATGTCCCACCCAGCAACTGCATACTTATGTTAGGTGGCTCAGAATATTCTGGGGTGGGAAGGTAGAGGAAGGCCTGGTAAAGGCAAAAATGCTGCTCTTAAAACTGGACTGCTCTTAAAGCAGATCTAGCATTTAGCAATTTCAAGCTGTGGATCAAAAAGGGAACCGGAAAGAAGAGAGCCTGAATCTGACTGAAATTAGGCACTGGGGAAACAAAATAATGGGAGTGAGTCTTAAAAGATCGATCAATACAGCAGCCAGGACCATGTGGAAGTGAGTGACACAGGTAGTGAGTGGCAACTCCATAACTCCAGGACTCCTCTCCAACACTGGATGAGGTTTAATGATGTCACAAGGTCAGCAAAGGTAAGTGTGGTATCTGAAAGCTGCTGATAATTTATATGTTGTACATTTCAGATAATTGACTTATATTTATACCAAAAGTACATTTACAAATCTAAGGGTATCACTCTGTTACACCTGCATATGGAAGACTTCAATTAAATGGATATACCATCCTGCAATGCATGCATGGCTGTTGAAGCCTCACTAAGTTAGAAGGCACAATAAGTTGTGTAAATGGGAGCAGGAAGTTACAAAGGCACATAGACAGACTAAGTGAGTGGGCAAAACTATGGCAGATGGACTTCAACGTGGGGAAGTGTGAGATCATCCACTTTGGAACTGAGGAAAACAAAGTGGAATATTTTCTTCATGGTGAGAGACTCGGAGCTCTGGAGCAGCACAGGGATTTAAGTGTCCATGTACACAAATCACTAAAAGTTAGTGCATTGGTACAAAAAGTAATCAAAAAGGCTAATGGAATGTTGGTCCTTATCTCACGGGGGTTGGAATACAAATGCAAGGAAGTGATGCTTCAGTTGTACAGAGCCTTGATCAGACCCCATCTGGAGAACTGCATTCAGTTTTGGGCGCCAAACCTCAGGAAAGATATGATAGCAAAATACTGCGGATGCTGGAAATCTGAAATAACAACAGAAAACGCTGGAAAAACTCAGCAGGTCAGGCAGCATCCGTGGAGAGAGAAAGAGAGTTAACGTTTCAGGTCGATGACCTTTCGTCAGAACTGGGAAGAGCCGGAAATCAAATGGATTTAAGGCCAGGGTAAAGCTGGGAAAAGGGGGAGGGGATAAAAGAACAAAGGGGGAGATGAAGAGACATTAAGAGACATTAAGAGATATGCAAGGCTAGAGGTGGTGTTAATGTGACAGATTAAGGCTGAAAGAAGTGTGAAATCCACTGGCAGAATGAAGGACAGCTGCCAGCTCTAGGAGGAAAAAAAAAGGTGGGGGGGGGCAAATAAAAGGGTGGAAAAAATAAAATATAAATGTAATTTTATTTTTTCCACCCTTTTATTTGCCCCCCCCCCACCTTTTTTTTCCTCCTAGAAGCTGGCAGCTGTCCTTAATTCTGCCAGTGGATTTCACACTTCTTTCAGCCTTAATCTGTCACATTAACACCACCTCTAGCCTTGCATATCTCTTAATGTCTCTTAATGTCTCTTCATCTCCCCCTTTGTTCTTTTATCCCCTCCCCCTTTTCCCAGCTTTACCCTGGCCTTAAATCTATTTGATTTCCGGCTCTTCCCAGTTCTGACGAAAGGTCATCGACCTGAAACGTTAACTCTCTTTCTCTCTCCACGGATGCTGCCTGGCCTGCTGAGTTTTTCCAGCGTTTTCTGTTGTTATCTCAGGAAAGATATATTGGCCTTGGGGGTACAGCACAGATTCATCTCAATGACTTAAGGACTTAAAGGGTTAAATTATGAGCATAAGTTGTATAAACTAGGTTTGCATTCCCTTGAGTTTCGAAGGTTGAGGGGTGATCTAATTGAGGTGGTTGATGCTGTCTACAGGGAGGTGGCAGAGGCAGTCAGTGCTACTTCTACTGCTCTAAGAACTGCTACACAATTCTGGAAAATGTTCAGTGACCTCACATGAGTAGCTAGGGTAAGTCAAGGCACTGGTGCCCATACACATCCTCTACCACTCATACAGCCTTCACTCATACTCTTTGCCTCTCATACTCTCATTACCTGGGTGTTAGGGAAACTCACTTATGCAAAGAGAAACCTCTCAACACACTTGAGCACCATTTTAACTAATAATCATGCTGTGAACACACGTATCCTGCTAGTCTTCAATACCACTTCATTTAAAGGGACAATGCACCTACTCCTCTCATCATCATAATGGCCCAAAAATGAGTGCCGCTACGCGAGAGTACGCACTGTGTACTCTCGCGTATTCTGTCTCCAAATGCCAGTTTTCTGCATGCACTGCGCATGCGCTGAAAACCGGCACTTGGTGAATGGAAAAGGGGGCGGGTCCTAGGTGAACCGCGTGTGCGCTACAGGCTGCGCGCATGCAGTGCACTTAGTGGTTTCAACGCGCAGGTAAGTACGGGAGATTCTACACATAAAAAAAGGAGGAGTAAGACCCACTTTTAACAAGGTAAGTAGTGAATTAAGTATTATTTTGAATTTTTTTTAACAGGTATATCTTTTTTAGAGACTTTAAAGACAGGTAAGTTTATTTTTATAACTTTTTAAAAGATTTTAAATTTTTTCAAAAATTTAATTTTTTATTTAAAATGGTTAATTTATTTAACTATACTTATTTTATTAACGTGATGGTTTTAAAAAAAAAATTAATTGAGGTTTAGTGGTTCTTTTGGGGGGCTATAGTATTCATAACTTTCACAGCACTTATGTGAAAGTTATGAATGGAAGATGGTGTGCTGCCATTGGCTCTAACTGAGTCACGTGATCCCGCAGCTCGCACGAATTAACTACGCCGGTGGGATACGCAAGCCCAGCACAGCAGCTGTCCAGAACATCAAGTTCATGTGAGCTGGAACTGAAAAAGCCAACGCGGAGTGAGAGATCGCGGGGAGGCCTTACCCTCGCACGAAGGCTTCCTCACGAATTTTTGGGCCAATATACTTATGCTTCTATGAGGCAAGTGTCCATGCTGCTCACATGCCTTTAACATTGTCCTCTTGCTAAAGGAAAAACTCACTCATCATATGTAGTGCATTCTTATAAAGTATTCCAATTTATTTACATGAAGCAACTATTTTTCAAGGTGAAATATCATTCTGTGTAGAGGTAAATGAGCTGTTCTGTGTTTAACACCACAGGAGGAAGAGGAAGGCCACTTCAGTGATCATCCAGGAATTTGCAGAATCCACAACTCCTGCCACATCTAGATCTAAATCACCAACTCCATCATGGCATTTTACCTGCACAAGAAGGCATTTAGCGGGTCAGAATGGGCGTCACTGGGTGAAGCACTGAGCACTAGTGAGAATGAGGAGCTGAGAGTGGCAGACATGAAGATTGCCAATCCACCACAGAAGGTTCAGAAATGACGGGCCTGAGCTGAGGAGCCTAGGGACCCAGATCTCATGGATTTAGGGGGAGAAATTCGCCTCGAGCCCCGTTCGGGGCGCTAAATCAGAAAACGTGAAAAGTTAGCGCCAGGCACTAATCTCTTCCAGCCTCTTTGAAATTCCCATTTTTTGCTCCAAGAGAGAAGTGGAGCGCTAAATGAAGTGCTCTACTTCCTTCTTGGAGCACAAGAGAAGGGGAAGTTCATGACCCGGGCGCACCCGGGGCGATGTGCCACAAGTGGCCAAGCGTGGTGCTGCTGTGTTGCAGGGGCACTTCCCTGAATTAAAGGGAAGTGCCCCACGCTGCGAACTCTGCAGTTTTTTAAAAAACTTACCTGGACCACCGGGGAGCGGGGGTGCCGTGCGATCAGCCTGGCACTCAAGCAGAGTGCCGGGCTGACCGATTGCGCCACGGACCCCACATCCGGAGGCGCAAAAAAAAAGTTTTAAAAAATCCGACTTCTTTCAGGGCGGCCGGCCACCTCACCTTTAACTTCCGCCCCGCTAACGGCCAGCCGCCCTGCTCGCGTCCCCTGCAGCAGTTGCTGCCATCGCCCGGCGCTGCTGCAGGGGACGAAGGGGAACTTTGTGCTGGGGCGCTACCGGGGCGATGCACTCGGAGATAACATCACGATCTCTGGGCGCATGAGATCGGGGCGCAACCCGGTAGCGCCGCCGCTAACCTCCCGCGGAATTTGGCGGGCGGTGCGGTTAGCGCTGCGCCCAGGTGAAAAGGCCTTTGTGCCCCATTAGCGTCCCCCACGGGAGGCGCAAAGGAGGGGAATTTCTCCCCCTTAGTCTTTAAAAGGACTATGATTAGGGAGCATTGATCTCATGTGCAGACAATGGAGATGGTTTCCATACATTCGGTTGAGATGATGGGCAAGTGGGACATTGCAGGAAGTTTTCTAGGTCCTGCAGAACATTTTGCAAACGGTGGCAGCCTGCAAGATTTCTGTGGCATTAAGGTGGCATGAGGAGCTTGTAAGGACATTGTTGGCAGAGCGACAACAAACTTAGCTCCATTGAGGCTTTGACCAGGTCTTACAAGACCTAGCTGAGACTATTCAGTTTGTAATGAAACTGACCAGAAGCACCTATATGACTGTACCTGTGGGCTTCAAGGACTGGTCACAGATGTTGCTGTCTTTCTGGAAAGTGGCAATTAGCCTACTTCCTTAAGGTCCCCTTCAATGACTACACATGTGGCAGCCCCTAACATGGGTTCAGCACCCTTTTTCATTGCAACAGAAAGGCTGGGGAAGCTGATCCTTCTGGGACAGCAGCTTCTCTGAGAAAGAAGTCACCATTCAGTCTAAGACTTCAGGAGAACCAGTCCACCCACTGACCACTCAGCTTCGCCTCACTCAGGGAACGCCTCATAGGAGTAGTAAATTAGTAAGTAAGCTGACAGAAGCGGTTGATGAGGTCTTAAGAAGTAGCTGTAGATAGGGTAAGTGGAATCTTTGCCACCTTTAGACGAATGTTGCTCCAGAAGGTAAACATGGTTTGAGCGCATCGTGCTAGAGATCAATGGCACCATGCCCATGTTACAGGTGCAAAACGGGTGCCTAAGTGTCTAATATGGTGGGTGGTGTGTGCCCATTCTGTGCCAGAAGTGCGCCGCTTGCCATATTGGTAAAGGCTCCTGTATAGGCAACCAGGGTCTGCACCTGAAACTGGTGTTAGCACCTTAGCTGGACGAACTTGTTGCCTCCCAGGACTGGTGAGCTGCCTCTTTGGCTGTCACTGCCATCTGCAGTTCTCCGGTAAAATAAGGCTGGCGGAACAATTTCCTGTAGTCCTGCCACCGGGCTCATTGGGCACGTGCCGTGTGTTTTGCACCGGGCTTGCGCCTCGAATCGAGCACAATCCAATTTCTAGGCCATCGAGCTCTGGGTTCATTTCTGTATATGCTTTGAATATTTGCGAGTTGGAAAAGGTTGGGGATGTCTGTCTAATGAAGGATCTTGGCAGAAGTCTTTAGCAGTGAGGGACTTTATGGGAGTGTTGGGGGAAAACAGACAGGCATGCAGTGACTTTATTTGGTGAGTTAACCTTTATTTATTGAGAGCTACCGGGAAGCCGCAAGCTTTCCTTCTTCATGATTTTATGTATTGTGCAGCATGTTATAATGATTCTTGAGACTCTTGCTGGGCTGTTTTGCAGGGCTCCGTCAGATTTATCCAGGCATCTAAAAAAGCTTATAGTCTGCTCCATCACACTTTTGTAATGGCAAAGGTCTCATTATATTGTTTCCCCCTCTGTTTGTGGAAGTCTTAATGGAGTCAGAAGCCATGACTGCAAGGGATAGCCTTGATCACCAATCAACCATTTTGATACATGGCTCTGGGTCACGAAAACTAGTTTGATGGATTGTTGCAAGGAAGGATTAAGTAGGAAAGAAATTCAAGGCAGTGATAGTCTTGGCTGATACAGAGAATGCTGTTCTTCTGGTGGAAATGGGCCGGAGGTCTTCAGCCAAAAATTGACATTTTCTCATGACCTCAGTGGAAACACAGCCTTCTTAGGCACGAACAGCCAGTAAAGTCTAAGCAAGACCTTCTTGTATGTAGACCCTGGGGATTGGGTATCAACACATAGTGAAGCAACACCTTATGCTATGCTTAAGCCTACAATTTAGTCTTTTCTATGCCCTCAACCTTCTCCTCTTCATAGCATAAGATTAGAGGAATTTCCATTGGGAAATACATGTCTCCAGTTCAAAGTAGTATTTTGAGCAGAACTGAATGAAATTAGCAGCAAAAATCCTGACTGTACCTCCAAAGTACTAAACAGATTGATATACAGAGAAAGTAACCCCAACCTTCAGTAGCACTGAACAAAATGGCCTCCCCAATGTGGTATTTAACTCAAGGATACCTTCCTGTAGCTCATACTGCAACTTATGGCAATAATTATTTGCGGTAGAGTTGGTGGAAGTGGGTTGGAGATGTTAGCCATGCCCCTTAACCTCATGTATATGCAGGGAATCAAACTCCCATTGGGTCTTAAAGGGGACAGACAATTTTTTGGAAGGATTATTCTGGTGCAGTTTTTTGGCAGTGGATTTGAGACAATAGCCTTTATGAACCCATTTTACACCTGGAGGCGATCCCCCCAACACAGGGTATACAGGCAGGGGATGAGCTTCCTCAACATGACTGAGCAGCCGTGCTTCAGGAGGCTCAGGCTATCGTGCCAGGTCATCGCAAACATTTGTTGCTTGCTGAAACAAGACCTGCTGCCCAGATGTTCTGGTGGACACACCTTACCAATGACTGTCAAAGTCACCACCGCCCTCAACCTCTTCACCTCAGGCTCCTTCCAGGGACTGCAGCAGACATTTGTGGGATCTCGCAGCCGGCCGCCCACAGATGCATCACCCAGGTGACCGATGCCATGTTTCAGAAGTCAGCCAATTAGATCAACTTTGCTACTGATGAGGCCAGTGTTACTGAGCGGGCGCTTGGCTTTGCGGCTCAGGCCAAAAATGGACAAGACCCGGAAGTGGTGAAAAGAAAAACATTTGTGTATGTCATCAAAATATCTGAAACCTAACACTAACACTTTTTCATGCACCCACGTGCATACCCGTGTGTGTCTACTTTTGTGTCATTTTTCTTTTGCGAGTGCTTCTACAAGGTGCAACCCCTGTGGCTTCAGCAGAGGTAGTTGCAGGCTGCTCACTTCCCTGCTACGCCTCATCAGACACTTTTGGTGACATCCTCTGGGTTTTGGAGCCTGTGATGGCCCCGCCAAAGTCTGCTCCTCCTGCGACTGTGCAGGAGCAGACTTGGCCATCGGGATCCGAGGAAGCATGTGGGGCTCTGACGGAGGAGGAGGCAAAGGGGGAGAAGTGGGAGCGCTTTGAGAAGAGCCCCCACTTCCATGTCCCCTCTCACCATCATCCCTCTCATGGGCCACCCACACTCCCTGCTAGCAAGGAGCTGGAGAACACCTTGCTGCACAGCAGTGGGGCGATGAAGGCCCAAGTCCATGTTTACATCCCTCCTTGAGAGGAGGTCTATGAGCCCCTGCCATCTGTTGTCCACAGCTAGCATGTGCTCATGTGACTGGCGCATTTGCTGCTCCATGTAGGTGGCCATCCTGCCTGAAAGGGTGGTAGAGGCGGAAACCCTCATCACATTTAAAAAGTACTTGGATATGCACTTGAAGTGCCGTAACCTACAAGGCTATGGACCAAGAGCTGGAAATTGGGATTAGGCTGGATAGCTCTTTTTTGGCCAGCACAGAAACAATGGGCTGAATGACCTCCTTCTGTGCCATAAACTTCTCTGATTCTATGGGCTGGATTTTACCAGCCCGGAAGAGGCGGGTTTGGAGGCGGGACTGCTGGCAAAATGGGAAAAATTGGGAGCGGGTCCCAACCCGCCTCCGAACCATCTTCCCGGGAGGCGGGTCCCCGAATCACGCAGGGACCTGTCTCCTTGAGGAGGGAAGGGGATTAGAGCCAATTAACTGCCTGTTAATAGGTAGTTAACAGGCAGTTTTGAGGCTTTTCCCCATTTTACGACTGCAAGTGCGGGCTTCCCGACGGCTGTGAACCGCGCCAGGGTTAGTGAGGCGAGCAGTGGGTCTGCAGGGGTGAGAGGGCTCGAAATGTCAGCTATAGAGGTGAGTGATGGGTGCAAGTGTGGACAGGTAAGTATGAGAGGTGAGTATAAAGTGTTGGAAAAAGTTTCCTTACCTTTGTTTCTTTCTGCAGGCTTCAACCTTTGAGGATCCAGAGGTGTCTCATCTCAACAGCAGCGATGACAGAATGGCTGCTGCATTCTCAGATGCAGCAGCCATCTGCTTTCTGCTGAGGAGAGAGGTCTTGGTGAGCCTTCTGTGCAAGGGCTCACCTTAGAACAGAGATTGTCAGTGTTTGACAGCTTCTCAAAAAAATTGACAGATGAAGCGTCATACGCTGACGTCATCTGTCACCGGCTTTCCCTTAATTGGCTAGCTAAACCCGCAGGGCGGGCTTAACAAGGTCAATCAAGGGAAAATAGCGTGGGTTCGTCAGACGTTGCTGTGGGCGGGACTGAAACCCGGAAACCAGAAGTCCCGCCTCCAGCACGTCTCCAGAGGTAAGATCGTGGCCTATGTCATCCTGGTCTAAAATCAGAATTTGCATAGCTGTGCCTTAGCTAGGATGGATTTATCTTACATTCTCCATCACTACCAGAAAAGTTTATGGCGCAACTTAAAAGTCGTATAAACCAGCATATTCACATTCTGACCTCTTAAATTCTGCAAGCTTACACCCTACTAAACCATTGGAACTTTGGTCCCTTAGTATATTGGATTTGCGATATTAAACGCACAAGTTATCTGCACCGTAAAGCGAGATCTCACAGAATATCTGTATTGGGATGTAGGGTCTCACAATGTGCTTTATGTGATCACCAGACAGTGTAATCAATTAGTCACTAATCATTTTGAAAGAACTGATTTTTCGCGCATAAAACCTATGGCTTATGTAATTGCCTCTACATTTGAATTTGGTTAGTGATAGCTCATGACTCCTTAACTGACCTAAACGCACATTCTCAAAAAATGGCTACTTTGCTTTTTTTAAATTCAGTTGATTAGTGTTCACACACCATAAACTTTGATCATACATATTATGCGAGAGAGTCAGCAATCCTATTAAATGAATCTATTGCATTTACACCTCTGTGTCTTTATTTCTTCATTGCAATAGTTACAGTAATGGTAATACTGGTTCTTTTTCACAAAATAATTACTTTGGCTGATGCTATCAACCAGTTAGTGGTATTAATTGAATATCCTGATGCTAAACTGCTTCTATTAGATTTACAAGAAAAATGTAATTTTGAATTTTTTTAAATTAATTTTAATGGTAATTATTACAAGGTTGGATAATACTTTAATCCTTCCTATTATTTTATGTAAACTATCTCACTGCAAAGGTGACTGGACACTAGCTGGAAGTTCCATAAATATGCATTAAATATTATATTTTGTGGCTAGTCTCAGCTAATTATTACTCATTGCTCCAATGAGTTCGGGAATATGTGTGAATATTTAAAACTGACTCAAGCTAAACCACAAGAAGGTAATTTATTTTCATATTTGATATCCATTATACAGAAAGAAATGTCATTCTTATCAATGCTGTTCTGTGCAGGCTGTAAATGTAATATAATTGCCATAAATAGCTAAATGCGTAGAATATAAAGTTTTCATTGCACGCTCTTGTGTAATGACAGGTATATATCACATACAAATTATCTAAGTGTTAAAGAAAGGACTTGAATTTATATAGATTCTTATCACATCCTCAGGATGTCCCAAAGAGCTTTATAACCAATAGATTACTTTTTAAATTCAGTCATATGTTGTTATGTAGCAGTCAATCTGCACACAGCAAGGTTCCACAAACAGCAAATGAATAATTGACCAGATAATTTGTTTTTTTAGTGGTACTATTGAGGAAGGGATGTTAGCCAGAACATGAGAACTCCCCTGCTTTTCTTTAAATTGTTCCATGGAATCTTTTATATCTACTTGGCAGATGGGGTCTCAGTTTAACATCTCTTCCAGAAGAGAGTATGGCACAGCACTCTCTCAGTATGGCATTGGCTTAGCTGATGCGTTCAAGTCTCAGGAGACTCAGAGGCAAGAGTGCTACCATTGAGCCAAGGCTGACACGGATGCATTTTTTCCTAATTAAGAGCAGTGAAGCAGGAGCAGAAGTGTTGCGGAGGTAAGGGGAACAGAAAGGTCTGGCTCCAATCCATACAGCTGGATCGCCATCTCTTAGTACTGAGCATGATAATCTGGCAGGCCTTTTAGTCAGTACTAAAATAGTCTTGCCAAAAGGAACACTTGTTTCATTAAAATTTTCCAATGCATGAAAATAAAGCCTCGCTCCATTGCCCATCTGCTTAGAATAGGATTGAGTTGCTGCTGAATTCTCCTATCTGGATTGTGCCTAAGGGAACCTCCTTGAGCGATGGAGCTCTCTAAAAGGTCTTAGCAACTTTAAGCCTTTTTGCTTTATTTTCCAAATGTATAGTGTGTTCATAGTACTGGCTTATGTTAATTTTGTTTGTACGTTTATGAAATTTTTTTTATTTTTTCAGTTTGAGTTTCTTTCTCCTAAGAATGCTAATGCAAAACCTTAAATAACTAAATGTCTGCTAATTCACCAGAAAGCTGACTGTAATTAAAGCATTTTTAAGACTACAGTACAACAGAAAGAGCTGGAAAAAAGGGATAAATTAAATTGTACAATTTAAATTATATTGTCTCTCCTCATTTTTCCTTCTAAAATAAACACTTCTCTGCATTAAATTTCATCTGCCATGTGTCTACCCATTTCACCAGTCTGTCTATGTCCTCCTGAAATCTGCTACTATCCTCCTCACTGTTTACTACATTTCTAAGCTGCGAGTCATCTGCAAACTTTGAAATTATGCCCCCTATACCCAAATTTAGGCCATTGATATATATCAAAAAAAGCAGTGGTTTCAATACCCACCCCTGTATACTTCCCGCCAGACTGATAAAGTACTCTCTGCTTTCTGTCCCGTACCCAATTTCATATCCACGCTGCCACTGCCCCTTTAATTTCATGGTCTTCAATTTTGCTAGTAACTCTACATGGTACTTTATCAAACGTTTTCTGAAAGTCCATAGGCACATCAAATGCACTACCTTCGTCAACCCTCTCCATTATTTAATTAAAGAACTCAATCAAGTTTTTCAGACATGATTTGTCTTTAACAAATCCATGTTGACTATCATTTATTAACCCTAGCTCTTCCAAATAATTAATTTTGTCCTGGATTATGGTCTCTAGGGGGGAGAAATTTGGTTGCTTTGCGCCTCCCGTTAGCATCCTAAGAGGGCGCTAATGGGGCGCAAAGCAACTAGCGCCTAGGCGCGGCGCCGCCAACGCCTCCCGCGAAATTCAGCTGGAGGTTAGCAGCGGCGGTAACCGTTAGCGCCCTGTGGTGCTGCGCCGCCAGCGATGACGTCATTGTCATGCGCAGCGCCCCGCTTGCGCCCTGGCCGCGATCTTCGGTAGCGCCCCCTGACTTACCGCCGGATGCTATGTCCGACGGGGTCAGAGGGGCCTACCTGCGGCCGGGGCGGCGCTATTTAAAGGCGAGGTGCTGGACAGCCATTTTTGTTGCTGGCCGCCTGCCAGCACCTGCCTCCGCTGCCATCCCCGGCCTCTTGACCCATCCCCCCCGCAGCGTGCTGGCTGCGCTCCATGAGCCTAGCACTTCTCTTGAGTGCCAGGTTCTTTTGCCGGCACTCCGATCCCCAGTGGCCCAGCTGCGCTCTGGGTCGCGCTGCGCAAGGCCCCTCCCCTTTAAGAAGGGGAGGAAGGCCTGCAATACCACGGCACGTAACGCCGGGATATTCCCTCGCAGCGCCCCAAGAGGGAGGTGGGGCGCTTCCAGTAGCGCCCCGCTTCCCTCTTGGGGCGCTACCATTCAATTTCAGCTGCGGGGGCGCTAATTTTTCCGGGGTGCTAAAAGTAGCGACCCGGCGAAATTAGTGCCCCTAAGGGGGTGCGACTCAATTTCATCCTCTAGAAGTTTTCCTACCACTGCCGTTAGGCTGACTGATCTGTAGTTACCTGGTTTATCTCTCTCCCCTTTTTTGAACAGGGATGTAACATGTGTAACCCTCCAGTCCTCTGGCACCATTCCCATATCTAAGAAAGATTGTGGCCAAATCCTTTGCTTTTTTGCCCTTCCCTCAACAACCTGGGATACATCCCATCTGGACTGGGTGACTTTTCTACTTTGAGCGCTGCCAGCCGTATAAGTACCTCCTCTTTATTTCTATCCTATCCAATTTCAGCTTTGGCTCAGTGGAATTACTTTTGCCTCTGACCTATAAGGCTGGGGCTCAAGCCCACTCCAGAGATTTAAGCACGTTATCTAGGCTGACGTTTCAGCGCTGTACTGAGGGAGTGCTGTATTGTACTTTGGATGAGAATTTAAACCAAACCCTCTTAGAGGGATGCAAAAGATCCAATGACATTATTCAAAGAAGAGCAGGGAAGTTGTTCTGACCAATATTTATCCCTCAATCAACATCACTAAAACAAATTGGGGTCAATTTTTAACTTTGCCACCTGATAGCGATGAAAATGATGGTGAAAATTGGGCAGGTTCTACTATGGGTGGGAAATTCCTCTACCAGGTACCGCCCAGGTGGAGAAGGTGAAAACTACCCATTATCTGGTCATTTATATCATTGCTGTTTGTGAAACTTTGCTGTGCGCAAATTGGCTACCATAGGTACCAACATTACATGGTGCTTACATTTTAAAAAGTACTTTATTCGCTGTGAAATGTTTTGTGTTGTCTTGGAAAATCCTAGATATTTATAATTACAAAAAGTAGGAAACATTACCAGACATTGTGGCAGACTCTGTGGAATTGGTGCCTTCCTTTTCCCCTCAGCTTTAACAGCCGTGGAATGATTTTCTCAGATCCTGTTAGATGGCCATTGTATTTCTAGTTCAGCAATTTTTCACTGTCACTTTGTAAATATTTTCAGATCATCTATTCTTTTGTGACAATCCTCTGCAATTCTGTGAGGTTTTGAACATGAGTTGATGGATGATACTTTTTGATGGTCCTCTATTGTTGATTTCCAATTAATGCATCATGTTTACTTGACATTGTATTGCAACGGAGACAAATTCCATTGTAGAGAAATTTGATGTTCCTTGTTTAATCTCACCTGTCATATTCTCTCTTTATCGCCAGCAGCACAACAATAATTATCAACAGTTACATAAGTGGAGTGGCTCATGTCCCTGGGTAAACATGGTTGTCAATGGTAACAGAAAATCCAATGAAGTCAAAAGTGGAAAGCAACTGGATGTGTGATAATCATATCCAGTTACTGTTGCAATCCTATCTAAACTGCCTTCATGTCCAACCATCCAAATAATAGTGATGCCAATGAAATTGTAATGACATTTGGACTCACCTGGATTGCAAAATCATTTTGCTTGTAGGATCAGAGGCCTTAGATATGAAGCGAGTAAGTTTAACCTAATTCGCCAGGTGGGAAAGCCACAGGATCGTGTAGAACGCTCGCTTTACATCCCGCCCAGTATTACTCTCAATTGACTTCAATGGAGTGTAAAATTGGGCGGGGTGTCAAACCAGTGTTGCAGCCGGTCCCGTCAGTTTCACGATGGGCGGGTTAGGTTAAAATTGCCCGTGTTTGAAGCTGATTAACCAGGTAAATGTTAAAATGTGCAAAGCTGAATTAGTGGTACTACTTATTGTAGAAAAGAGTTTTGTTGCACTTGAAGCTTCCAACAAGAGGAAAAAAATGGGCAAAGTTTTCAGTCATTGATTTTAATGGCTGAAAAATCAGGTGTGTCATAGATTGGGCACATTAAGGGTGATTTTCAACTGTTCCTGGCTCATTTCTTGTCTTAAAAATGGGGAGTGGCAGAGGTAAATTGGATAGACACCTTGGACACCCATTTGATGCCCAAGGCCCAACTGATTTAAATTTTTAGTTAGACCTTTAAATAGGCACCCAGCATTTCCATCCAAAAAAGGCAGGAGGTTGTTTAAATATGCAAATCGGGGTCATACCCCAGTTGTAGAACCCTCCTTGAAATTTTAATGTACAAAGGGGTGGAGCGTGCAGCGGCATGCTAGGCCCGGTTGTTACAACCTTTACCAGCCTAACCCGTGGCATGCTAGGCCCGGTTGTTACTAGCATTGAGCAGCCTAACCAGTGGTCCTTAAAGGGACTGCAGGAGGCTGCTCCTAAAATTTCCTTAGAAATTTTTTGGGGGAATTATTGTGTGGCCTGAAGAAGGAGTGTTCTTCTGGGCTCCACTAAACTACAGCGACCTGTTGCTGGCCAGTTCTCGACAAGTTCTGACCAAGCCCAACCTGCTGGCCGGCTCCATGTAAAGCTGGCCATTTTTTTAGCTTTTCCATGTAAAGTATTGCTCGCTGACTAAATTCAAATGAGGCCCGCACCTGAAAATGCTTTGGTGCTGCCAATGGTGGCTTGGGGTGGCTCTGGCAACTTGGTGCCAATTTTGGGCTGTAGTTAAAAATTAGCCCCATTGTCTCCATGCCCTTCTTCAATGTGCTTCTAACCAGTGAGACTCAAGTGCTAGGGTGGTAATGTTTCTGTTGTTTAAGATGCTGTGGTGCTTGACAGTCTGAAAGTAACTAATAAATAAAGCACCATCAAGTGAAAAGTGTAGCTAGAGGCTAATACTCATCAGTCAACCCACACATATCCTAATTCATCCAGTACAGATGTTAATTATGTTTGTGCTACCTATCCTCTAAGATATTTAAATTATACAAAATTTCAGTAGAATTTTATTGATATGCATAATCAGAAATTTATAGCAAAATTAATTATGGATTTTGGAAACCGAATTGTTCATTATTGTCAAACAACCCATCATATAGAAAGATACGTAGCAGGTTTTCCTGTTATTGCACTTCAGCTTAATTGAACATCTGGGTGCAGCAGATAGAGGAAAATCAGGTGGGTTCTTTTACAGCTGTGTGATCCTCGCTGCCCGAAAGTCCTCAATGTGTTGTATTTAAGTGATCCAATGCATCCAGGCATAATAATATGAAAATCTACCCCACAAATTTTTGGCACAACGTGGGTTAAATTGGATAAAACGCCAAAACGGGTGTGGGGATCACAATGCGTGATTAACCTGCGCCCGTTGACTGTGATGCAGACAGGACGTCAAATTCTTGCTGCCTGCTGTTTTAAATGATTGTTGCATGCAGCCAGCGCTCCCCGTGCTGTTCATTGGCTGCACGCATCAGCAAGGGGCCCGATATTGCGAGTGACTAGCGCTACTTAAAACCAGATTGCATCTCTTAAAGGGGAGGTGCATTGTAGCTGCTGGTGATATTGAGAGTATTTTGAAAAGTGTGCTGTGGAAGATTCAACAATAGCTGACCATGGGAGAGAGCGTGCACCCAGGTTTTCAGACACTGCACTGGAGGTCTTGGTGGAAGAGGTGGAAAGGAGAAGAGATGTCCTGTATCCTCAGGATGCCCTCCAGACATGTGCTCAGAAGACATTAGGAAGAGATAGTGGCGGAGATCAATGCCAGGAGTATAGCTGCAAGAACCTGGATGTAGTGCAGGAAGAAGTTTAATGATCTCACACGAGTTGTTAAGGTCAGTGAGTTTATCGTCAAGTGCAATATCCTACCAACTACACCAGTAGCCTCATTCACTGCTCAATTCATCGCCACACTGACAGCTGCAGAGGAGGATGCTCTGGAGATAAGCCGAGTGTTGGCGAGCCTGGCAATCGGAGATGGAGAAATGGGGGCCTCCCAGCTACCTGGTGACAAAAATTAAATATCACACAGCCACATGGAATACAACAGTCACTCATGTTGACTTGATGTCAGCAGCCAGTGAAATATGATCATGTGCAAAATGTTCACTTAAAACATTCTTACCATGGCAGTTCTAATTCATGTCTTTAATCTCCCACAGACCCAAGAGTGTCCCGCAGGAGGTGGTGCCGAAGGAGGACGACGACTCCTCAGAGGAGGTCACTCACTCTGAGGGTGCACCGTCACAGGACTCATGCAGACCGTGCACCAGCGCAGATACACACACATCGTTGGGACCAGTAAGACAGATAGTTGTGTTGCCACCTGGTGTCTCACACATCACATGGGAGCAAGAGCAGATGGTGGAGATAGGGACAGCAGTGGAGAGTCCTCGTCAGAGGGCATGGGACATTCCAAGCTCTGCTCAACTGGACGCAGATGCTGAACCTTGGGGGATGTCGATGAAGAGGATAATTCTGGAGAAGCAGCAAAACATATGTGAGGTTGTGGCAGGATTTCCAACTGGACTCCGCACGCTTGCAGAGAGAATGGAGGAGTCCATCTCAAGCATGAGTGGCATGATGTTGCAGGCCTTTGCTATGATGTGTTCGTCCATGGAAAGAGTGGCCACCTGCATGGAGCATCAAATGCAGCAGTCAAACGAGTGCATGCTGGCCCTCGCCAATGGCTTGCACACTGAATCCCACCTTAACTAGGATTGATCAAAACCTAGCCTTGGCCGTTCTGCTCTCCACTGATGTGCAGATAGTGCTCTCCAGCTCATTGCTAGCAGGGAAGTGAGGGTGGGCCATGAGAGGGAAGATGGAGAAAGGGGACATGGTAGTGGGGACTCTGCTCAAAGCTCATCCACTTCTCACCCATTGCGCCCCACCCCCTTCAGTTAGTGCCTCGTGTCCCAATGGCTGAGTCTGCCCCTGGACAGGTGCAGGTGGAGCAGTCTTTGGCGGGGCCCTCATGGGCTCCAAAACCCAGAGGACATCAGCCAAGAGCTGTATGACCTCTCTTCATTCTCCCAGTCATGCTCAATTCCATGAGGAAGGCCTACTAGTGTACCATGTCTGCAAGCAACAGATTTCAACACAACCCTTTAAGTCACCAAAAATGTACCTTAGCACCAGCCGGACCATTCCCTGTAGACTACTGAAACTTTGGAAAAGTTCCCAAAACGCTTAGAATTGTACCAACAGCCAGAAAAAAATAACTCAGCAACTAACCAGTAAGTAGTTCATGATCCTTTTAAATAGCACTGGTGGGGATCCTTCATGCCGTTTAACATTGTGTTCAGCTGTGCGAGGTTAAGAGAGGGCGTAGGCTGGAACATGGAGCTTGAAAATTGCAACGCTGGCATCAAATCAGCATTGTACACTGACTGATGTAATGATCTGCCTGTTCTATATGCTGCCGGCAGTCATTAGGTGTGCGTGTGCAAACTCCTTTACAACTATGGCACCCGGCGCACTTCCCATCGTAAGTGTGCATGCGCATCACGGACGGTATTTTTGAACTTCAGGAGGCCTTGTAGTGCCCAAAAAATGGGCACTGCAGGGCCCAATTTCTCCCCCGTAATATCTGTTCTCCTAAGGGATGCAAATATTTATAAGCACAGCTCCCTCTTTTGGTAAATACATTCAATCTATAGCAAGGTAAACAAGCAGCGAGGAATTGGAAAAGCTGATGGAAATGTGGGAATCCTCAAGAAAGCTTGGCCATACTTCTGAAATGTATGTGTTCTGCAAATCTTCTATTTGTCATTGATGGAATAGTGCAGTCCTGCAAAGAATATTTATCTTCAATCTGGATTCACTACAGTAAAAGCCATGCTGATCACAAGATAGATTCAGAAGAAGGAGGTTAGTTGGCCCATTTTAGCTCATCCAATAGGAATAAGAAAAATCTACATTTCCCCATCATACCATCTAACTGACTCTAGAATGAGTCTATCGGAGAGAATTCCCATTGGGGTTCTCCCGCTTGTCCGCTGTACCTTTGGCAGAAGAGCCATGGAAACCCCGGAAAAAGGCGTAGACGACGTTTGCACTGTTATCTCTGGGTTTCTGAAGCTCTTTTGTCAAAGTTATGGTGGGTGAGTGGAAGAAACTCTGTGGAAATCCACCTCCTGTGCTTTTGCCTTTCCTGCCCTACCCTACCTGATCATTCTTTGCATGGAGAAATCCTTCCTGACATCTGTTCAAAACGTTCCTTTCAGGAGTTTTGACATATGCCCCTTGTTCTAGTATCCTGGCATACCTTGATGAAACTTATCTGTGCTATTTAATATTTTGTATACTTCTATTAGGTCTCGTCACAGTCTGACATTGGCTTGCTCCATACCAGAGTCCACCCTGACCAACATCAAAATAATGAGAATGGGATGTTAGCCCTCTACAAAAACAAGAGCTGCAACAGGTGCACCTTAACATTTTGCATCAATTACATGATCTGATATCATGCCGCACAATCATAATTTTAGTAATTACCTATTTTCTTCCCAAATCATGTATAATTTAAAATAAATATAGGTTTCATTGTGCGAGCTTCACCTTGGTGTATTGTAAATGAGTGAATTGCTATAAGCCTGTTAGACAAGGGATTTTAAAATGAATAACACTTGAAGCTATACTTTGCAAAGTCCTACACCGTCAGTGGGACTTCACACAGCAAGTGCATATCAGAAAATTGCAGGCGTGCTCCCCATGAGTACATCCATGATTATCTGATATGAGCTGGCTGCGTGAGAGTTCCTACCGAGGCTTTGGGGCCTCATAAAATGTACCTTGTACTCAAAATGTCAGGAAACTGCAGCTGCGGTGAAATATAATTTATTATTTTACTAGTGATTGCAATTTTCATAAAAGCAGTTTGCAATGTTACTTATTTTGTTATATATTTTGTTCATAATTCATGAAGCCTTTCCCAATCCCTGACATTAGAGTACGACCATTCGGATACATAGTAATGGTTCTCTTTTCCAGTTTTTGCAAGCTGGCAAATGTCATGCCATTCATTTGTCAAGATGACTGACTGAAGCAATCTAAGCAAAGATTATAGTCTCCACTGAGCGCGTCTCTAATTAATAATGCCCTTGCACGAATATAACTTTATCAACCCTCGGTAATTTGGCTCCAGGCCAAGACATTTCCAAGTTAAACTGATGTATTGAATTACAGCAGAAATTAAAATAGTACTTGACAGCAAGACTGATAGCAATACAATAAAACATAGCAGTCAATTAGGTAAGATTGTAGAAAATGAACATTTTTATCCTTGCTATGATGCTTCAAGATGAATTATTTGTTAATTAGTTACGTCACTAAATATAAATTTATATTTGACTCCCCTGTTGTGGGAGCTTCTGCTGTACATGTCTCTGAGCTTCCACACATTCCAGGGCGGACTGCAGTGCTGCAAAGCCATCCAACATGACACTACACACGTGGGTAGTGAGCTGCTCCATTTGACCTGAGATCTACATTGTCTGAAATAGCCTTCAATGCCTGTACCTAAGGTTGATGCTCTACAAGCTTCCTTCTTTTAAAAGCAGGGCTGGTGAGATTTGAATATCCAGGCTCTTTGGAAAAGGGCTGATGTATCCTGACCCTCTGGTCAGCATCCTCTTCCTCCTCAAGTGCCATTCCCAGTTGCCCCAACTCACTCATACAGCTGACATTGGTATAAAAAGTTCAAGTGTGTTCTTATTCCCATCTCAAATAGTGCATACTTAGAAATTCACAAAAAATATAGATTAAAAAAATATGATACTGTGCATAATATATGGGCAGAGCAAAGGTAAAAATAACCAGTGTAGCTTCAGGTATAGGGACTTCTACTTCTATGTTTTAAGGGGGGGGGGGGGGAACTGATGAGATATTTTCCTAATGATGGAAATGGCAGGAAAACTCTCCCTGTCAGCTCTGTCTCCTTTATTATGAAATTCTTATGAAACAATAAAAAGTGCTACATTGTCAACTGTAAAAACAACAAATAGGGGCATGCATTGAGAAATCAAGTTTTTTTCTTTAAATTTGCCTTCAAGTTAAGATTTTGTTTCCCTAAACACAACATTTGACCAGCCTTTTTCCTGCTGTGCGTCATCCAATGCTCTTCCTGTGCCTCACTCTAATTCCCCCAGGACGAATATCTCTGAGCTGGTATTTGGAAGAGATAAGGCGAGTTATGGTGCGTGCTGTGAAGTGCTGGCAGTGCCAGATGCAGGAGAGCCTAGTTACTCTTCAGTCACATCGAGGGGAGAAAAGGTGAGAATGAGTTGCTGGGGAGGATAGTTACATTGTCACTTTCAGCAGAAGGAGTGACAGGTAATGTAGGCTACGGTAGGATGAGAACGAAGAGACCCAGAATGTTATCACAAACCTAAACCTGGCACCTGGCCTCCTGTTGTCCCATCTCTGGTATCCTTTATGACTTTTCACACCAGGATTTTCAGAGATTCCTTCTCATAGAGAGGTGAGAGGGTGGAGATTTGGGGGTCCACCACCTGTCACATTTCTCTTTATGCTGTTCACTCAAGGTCTATGTGTGATGCTTTTGTGGTTGTGTGTATGCCTGTGTGACAGTGGGGTAGATCTTGACTTTGTGCGATAATAATGTAAACAGGGTGACAGCGAGTCTACAGCCTGTTTTACATCTCTCTCTATTTTTATTTCTATTGACTTCAATGGAAATAAAATTGGGATAGATGTAAAACAGGCTGCTGATTCGCTATCGCCCATCTGACACTATCACACAACGTTAACATTAGCCCCAGTCTCTTTAAACAAATTCACAAGGCTGCAAGATCAAATACTAATTTAAGAATTTCCAATTAAAAAGAAGTTTTCAGTGATTCCACTGAATGACAACAAAAGTCAAGATCTACCCAGTGAGTGATAAGGGAGATGAGACATAAGAGCAGATTTCTACCAGATATGAGCTGTGGGGAGGCCAGCTGCTTCATTGATTTCTACTCTCTCTGTGCTCTGAAATGGCAAAATGAACAATGTGACTTCCTTCAAGGGAGTCAAAGGCTTGTGGTTTGTGAGCCTTTTTCCATTTGGGAGCTGTTCCTTTGAATGTTTTGTCATCTTGTAAGCAGAAAAGCCATAAGGTGAAGGAGCAAAATGACCGTGACGGATGGCTAAAGCAGTTGTGTGCCAGATACACTCAATCCTGTGTCCTTAGACTTGAGGGAGCGAAGATGGGAGCCATAACAGTGGGAACAGCCAGGATTGGAGAGAATAAAAGTTTTACTCGGGATGAGGGTATCAATGGTAGAGGAGAAGTTGAGCAGATTGACTTTTACAACTCAACTATTACCATTACTGCCCACTGGCAGTTAAAGTCACTGTCATGCTTAACTTCTGCAACAAGGGCCTAAAAATTCGTGAGGGAGCCTTCGTGCGAGGGTAAGGCTTCCCCGCGATCTCTCACTGCGCACTGGCTTTTTCAGTCCCAGCTCGCACGAACTTGATGTTCTGGACAGCAGCTGTGCAAGGCTTCCGTATCCCACAGGCGCAGTTAATTCGTGCGAGCTGTGGGATCACGTGACTCAGTTAGAGCCAATGGCAGCACACTATCTTTCATTCATAGCTTTCACATAAGTGCTGTGAAAGCTATGAATACTATACCCCCCCAAAAGAACAGCTAAACCTCAATTAATTTTTTTTTAAAAACCATCACATTAATAAAATAAGTATAGTTAAATAAATTAACCATTTTAAACAAAAAATGAAATTTTTGAAAAAATTTAAAATCTTTTAAAAAGTTATAAAAATAAACTTACCTGTCTTTAAAGTCTCTAAAAAAGATATACCTGTTAAAAAAAATTCAAAATAATACTTAATTAACTACTTACCTTGTTAAAAGAGGGTCTTACACCTCCTTTCTTTATGTGTAAAATCTTCCATACTTACCTGCGCGTTCAAAGCACTAAGTGCACTGCGTGCGCGCAGCCTGTAGCGCGCACGCGGTTCACCTAGGAACCGCCCCCTTTTGCATTCACCAAGTGCCGGTTTTCAGCGCATGCGCAGTGCATGCAGAAAACCGGCAATTGGAGACAGAATACGCGAGAGTACACAGTGCGTACTCTCGCGTAGCAACACAAATTTTTGGGCCAAGGTCTTTCCAGTCTCCATCAATGGACATTTCAATTTTAGCCAATTTGCAGTGCACCATGCCATTGAGAATGTAACAGAGACCCTTTTTGTGCAAACAGATATTTGTATCCAGGTCCCCTTACCAGCAGTATAAAAGGCCAAAGGACCTTTTCCTCAAAGATGATTTCCCCCTTTGCATGCCATACAACATCATTCATGAAGGGAAAGGGATTTCCATGAACATTCAAATTGTATGTGACAGTAATATGAGAATGATGCATGTGAATGCTAGATATCTAGAAATTCACATGACACTTCATCCTGAGACAGTCCTGTCTGCAAGGACCGTTTAAGGGAGAACAATAGTTGAATGGATGATTTTCTGGGAGATCTGGCCTGCTACAGCACTAGCTATTCTCTGCTAATTCTCAAAACTCAGTTGAGAATAGCTACAACAAGGTACATGTGAGAATTTGGAGATCGCAGAGCTGCAGTGAATTAAAGTGGCATTTTCAGTATTAGAACTGCTCTGGGGTGGCCTTACAGTAGGTTCCATAAAGAGTTGACCAAATACTTGTGGCCTGCTGCATACTTCACAATGTCATGCTGTGAGCTATTGCTCTTAAGTTGGAAGAGCAGCAGCAGCAACTGGACAATGAAGATGAGGAAGGATCTCTTGAACAACCAGCAGCTCGACAGCTCCAGTGGAGACTGGTGCATCAAGCACTGATCAATGACTTTTTCAATGGAGGCCAACATAGGTCTCCACCTGTGAGCTAGCATTAAAACTATAGTAATGATTTTCTGTAATGATTTTATCTGACCTTTGTATTTCTGGCTGGGAATGTTCTAATGCAGAGGGACTATTTTCATGTACAAACATTCACATGGTACATAAAGCATTAAATAAAACAGAAACTGCAAAGATTGAGTAAAGTACTAAGGCCCCAAAATTCTTGGGTTGGGGAATCCGTAAGTTTTGATTTGCATCAGTGAGGAGTCAGGAATTTGAGTTGGGTCCCTAGATTCACCAGGTTTCCACCCCAAAGTACCATGTCGTAATTTTCAGCAGGTGACAGGGTGAGCTGAAGAAGTGCCCATCTCTCAATGAAAATTACCTCTATTGTGTAATGATGAGCATCAGTCAATGATGACCAGTGTCAGCTGTGGCTTAGTGGGTAGCACCCTCACCTCTGAGTCAGAACATTGTGGGTTCAAGTCCCACCCCAGGGACTTGAGCACAAAAATCGAGGCTGACACTCCAGTGCAGTACTGAGGGAGTGCTGCACTGTTGGAGGTGCTGTCTTTCAAATGAGACGTTAAATCGAGTTCCCGTCTGCTCTCTCAGGTGGACGTAAAAGACCCCATGGCACTATTTCGAAGAAGAGCAGGGGAATTATCCCTGGTGTCCTGGCCAATATTTATTCCTTAATCAACATCACAAAAAGACAGATTATCTGGACATTATCACATTGCTGTTTGTGGGAGCTTGCTAAACACAAATTGCTGCTGCGTTTCCTACATTACAACAGTTACTATTCTCCAGAAGTACTTCATTGGCTGTAAAGCACTTTGAGATGGCCGGTGGTCATGAAAGGCGCTATATAAATGCAAGTCTTTCTTTCATCTTTCTATCTAAAACCAAACTGGACTATTTTCAATACACTAATGAATATCTGAATTTAGCCTAATTCAAATAATTTTGAGTTCACTTATGGGTTGTTCCTTTATAAACAAATAATATTACACTGGAGTAAGGACAGTGAAGTCTTTCTTTGTGCACTTCCAGTTCCATTTCTGTGTTCTGCCTAAGGTTTCCCCACTGTCACATCAATGCATTGCTAAATATCTTGAATCTGAGTGCTGGAGCCATAGCAACAGAATTTACCATTATGCATGGATTTGTTCTCTTTGTAATAGGTGATCTATGAGCAGGAGCAGAATTTTCTCCCCAGTGGCTTAATATTTGATACAGTTCTATTACATTATAAAAGATTTAAGCGGCACTCTGAAACGATGGACACTCGCAAATTACAGACTGCCTACAATTTAACAAGCACTTGGTGTATTATAAACCTTATAACAGGGGACATGGGCCTCTGTAAAGTTTTTCACGAGTGATGTCACCTGTGCCTAATTGTAAGGGGCTGATTACAATTATGTTTCCCTGTGTCTAATGACCATGAAATGTAACGCATAAGTTTTAGGAAAGATTTGAGAAAATGGCTGTTAAACGAAACCATTTAATAAGAGATTTGTTTGCTGGAATATATGAGTATTTGCAAGTAAAATTCATCAACTAATGACTATCTACGTACAACATGGCTAAAACTACATACAGTACGATGACCATTTGGAAAATATGGACGTCTGCAAAAAATGGACAGCTGATACCAGTCCCATAGGTTTCACTGTATTCAATATCAGGCTGTTGAAGATGAAAAAAAGTGTACATATTATCTTGTGCTTTAAGACGGGTTACATCTAGGCTTCCATTAATGGAATTAAGTATCAATTGCACAAATATGGAATTAAATTTCACAAATATGTGAGTTTAAGGGCCCTCAAGCAAAAAAAAAGTTTGGATCATTCACTGTAGTTTTGACAGTAGTTACGGGTATTAAAGTCTAAAACATTGTTTAATTCTTTGATTGAGTTTAAGCTGAGAAAGTTCCACAAAGTAGCCCGAGGGTTTCATATTCACAATATTACATGTATTTTGATTGTCATGAAACTACTCAAGAAACCACAAGCCAATTTCAGTTTTAATAACTATGAGAACTGATCGTTTTTAATTACAAAATTCATTAGAGGTATGTGCTACTTTATGCTTTCATCCTATTTTCTTTGTTTAATGTTTGCTTTTGCTGTGAGGATATTGGGCACATAATGGGTAGCAATGTGTGAAATTGTCAGTTAGGTTAGCTATACCACAGCCTCTGGCTAATTTTTAAAAAGGATAGCTAGAAAGAGAAAAATGTCATAAATTCACTTTCTCATTTGTTTTGGACTTTGGAATAGAGGAATTAATTTGCCTGATTGAGACCAAACATACCTGGAATAGATTTCCTATGTCAAATTTTGTTTGATAACGCTCCTGTGAAGCGCCTTGGGACATTTTACGACATTAAAGGCGTTATATAAATGCAAGTTGTTGTTGTTATTATTATGGGCTGACATCCAAACAAACCTCTGCTCTGATTGGATGGTAGCACTTCAGTCTATTACACACACTTTTTGGGGCTGTTCTGTTCGGCTATAATGGGTCGAATCTTGCGGTAGAAATAACAACATGTTAACGATGCTTGCCTTTATTAATGTACAACTCGGCTAGCAAGTTCAAGGGATTAAGAGATACGCCTGTAAATTGCAAATCTCCAGAACTTACTGGTGGAGTTACGCCACTCCTCCATTTGCTTTGCACAGATAGCGTCTTGTCCTTAGCAGCCTCGTTATTTTGAAGAATTTGCTGGATTTACAGTTAATTACCCATTAAACTCACCACAGAAAGTAAAATCTGGTAATTAACAGTACAAATACCTTTAATGCAGTGCCTATCAACCTCTCTGGCCCAGAAATTGAACAATTGAAACTGTGGAGTCTCATTCTTTCAGGTGGTAAATTGTTCTTAGAGATTTTAAAAATGTTATATTTTAATTTTTTATTTAATATTACTTTTTTCTCTCTCTCGTAATCCAATCTTTCTTTTCCCCTCTTTATTTCTCTTTCTGTACCTGATTTGACTCTAATTCACCCTCTTTCTCAGTTGTTCCTCTGTTTCTTTATCAATCTTTAAATCTAATTAGTTAAGGAGATACACTGTTGGTCCTGCTGTTTATTGAAGTCCCAGATACCCTGTTGCCCTCGCCACGCCATTATCAACTCACACTTCCAGCAAGTGTGAAAAAACATTTTTGAGCTGAAGAGTGCAGAAAAAAGTTTAACTAACAGGGCACGCCGCAAGATGTCCCGCTCCAGCAAATGAACACTGACCATAGCAATATAGGCAAAATAAAGAAAGACAAGAAAGATCGCAACAGAGAGAGAGCCTCCCTAGAAAAAGGAGCAATATTCAAATCTTGGCTTTATAGAATGTTAAGTGCTGTTGAAAGGAGATTAAATGATTGACATGAAAGCCCTTGGAGGCAGCATTAGCAATGGAAGAGATGTGAGAGTTCCATTTGAGGTTAGAGGTAATAGTGAGGCCATAAATGTCAACAGATGAATAAGGATAGCAGAGTTATCAAAGATTAGAGATGCAATTTGAGAAACATGAAGAAATGGTGTCCTTTGAAGAACTGACAAAAATATAAAAAATCATTGCTCCATTTAAGGACATGGAGGAGATTCAGATATAGTTATCAACATTGCATTGTAAAGTGACCAGAGGTTAACAGCACTGAGGACATGTGATCTGAAGTAAGACAATGAGTGTAGTGTGAAATTATTTGGAAAAGAATTCATTGAATTAGATGATGATTGGAGGAGGTCATTGATATCAAGAAGGAATAGGATAGGAGAGAGGATAGAGCTATGGTGAGCCCCTCAAATGGAAAACAATCCAAAGAAGAGCCTTTAACTACAGCACAAATAGGGTCATTTGATGAGAAACTAGATAGTTTTGAACATAGCTTTGGTGGGGGGCCATATAATTATAATTTGTTCACAGTATACAGTGTTAGATCCTTTAAAAGGCTTTGGAGATGACCGAAGCAATGATAGATAATTCATCAAAGTATTGAGGAGCAGAGCTCCAGATGTGCATTACGTAAGTGGAACAAGCATTCTGCAAACTACCAGATTAGGCTTGATTTTTAATTTGAGAGATAATAGCAGCTTCCATTTCTTTAGCAAGTGAGGGGAATATGATGAAATTTAGAGGGTTCACACTTCTTACCAATAGGGTATACACAACCAACTTTCCAAGCAGAAGGAAAGTGGACTGAAGAGATAGCACAGGACAGGGATAATTTTGGAAGCAAATATCTTGGGGTTGATCCAAGAGACACCATGAGCACCAGAGGTCTTCTTGGAGTCCTGAGAGCAGAGGATCTGATAGATTTGGTGAGGATAAAACTTGATGCTGTTCATAATGATTAAGCAGAATGGAGCAATGGAGTGAGCTTCTTTTCCAGAATTATTAGAATTAAGGTTGGAAGGAAAAATGAAACCAAAAAGGTTAGCTTTCTCTTCAAGATAGCAAGCAGCTGTGGTCTCAGGGTAGAAAAGGAGTAAAAATGAGAAGTTATGTGACACAAATTCAGGAAGGGGTCAGTAAGAGCAGAGAAGCAGGAAGGACATGATTAATGATTCTTTTCAATAAAGGTGTGTTTAGAAGCTATAATAGTGGATTTAAATAAATCAGGAACCGAGATAAAATTGGCTTGGGATACTTCAGCCTGATCCAAATTCCAGATATGATAGGCTAACTTTTTGCAGGAACCAGCAGAACATCAGACATGTTTGAATTAAGATGTAGTGCCAAATCCAACAGAAATGCAAAATTAACATATGAAACCTTCCATGCCAGCTAGATTAATGTCAGCTACTTCCCTGGCACTGGCAGAGGGGCAGAAGAGTGAAAGCAAAAGTTGGACCAAGGAAGAGCAGCAAAGAATTCTCAAAGACCCTTGCAGTTGGCTGACTTGCAATGAGTAATTTTATGAATTTGTGCTCCCTGCGCAGAACTTTGCACACAGGGAGGTATATTGGGAATTCAGGTACACACCTCCACGATTTCCAGTCCATTCATTTTAATGGACAAAGATAAGGAATGTATACCAGCATTTCCACTATGCACTCCCACTGGACAAAGCTCCATGCCAAGACTGCCAATTTTTAAAATGAGTAGTACCATGTAGTGCCAAGGCAGACATTGGTTCATGCAGTTTAATTTGCTTCAGGATGCTCTGCAAGATGTATGAGACAATGGTCAAAAGAGCCAAATCCAGATTACAAATACAGGGGCCGGAATTTTAATTGGGAGGTGGGTTGGGAGTGGAAGGGCTCGGAAGTGGTTGGGAAACCCGGGAAATGGATTTCCCGCAGGCCTTGCCGAATTTAATGGCAGGGCCTGATTTGCATCTGAAACCACTGTTTCCCACGCGCAGACAGCCAGATGGCTGGCTGCGGGCAGGTAGGCCTGCGGCACTAGGCCGCAGAGAGGAGGGAGGGAGAGATCGGGTGGGGGCTGTGGGGGGTGGTCAGGGGCTGGGTGGTGATCGGGGGGGAGGAGGGAGAGAATATCAGAGGCCGGGAGGTGATCGGAGGTGGGGGGAGAGAACATCGGGGGCTGGGGGCGTGATCGGGGGGTGGGGGAGAGGGAATGGGGTCAGCCTGGAGGGGGGTGGGAGAGGAGGTGGGAGGCAGAGAACATCGGCAGCTTGGAGAACGATCGGGGTGGGGGCAGGGAGAGAACATCGCCGGCCTGAATAACGATCGGGGGGTGGAGGGGGGAGGGAGAGAATGGGGCTGGCCTGGAGAAGAACCTGACAACCTGAGGGGTGGGGCAGGGAAAGGGAGAACCTGGGGAACGATTGGGGGCAGTGAGGGGGGAGCCTGGGAAGATGATCGGAGGCCTGGCGGGGGTGGGGGGAGATCAGAGGCCTCATGGGGGGGGGGGTCTTCGATCATGGGGGGTGTGTTAGGCAGGGTTGCTGGATCCAGGAGGAAAGTGTAAAGGCACTTACCTCCTGGATCCAGCAGTCCTTGCCTTCCATTAGCTGGCAGGTTTCCCGAGGCCTGCAAAACCCGACCAGCCACAGTTAAATTTAAAATCCAGGTTAAATCTGAGTCACGCCAGCCTCACTATAATATTTAAATGGGCGACCCGCTTCTTGTGAGCAGGTTGGCCGCCCGACCCTGTCCAGCCTCCATTAAAACCAGAAGTAGGCGGTTTGGAGGCGGGTTCTGGTCGGGATTCAGATTTTTAACACTTTAACTTCTCACCCAACCTCAACCCACCCAATTTTTGGGGTTAAAATTCCCCCCCAGTGTGAGGCAAAGGTCTAAGAGAAAAGAGAATTACCTGGGCAATCTGAATTATGGGTATGGTGATCAGTAGAAGAGAAGTAAAATCTTTGTTGGTGAATACAGAAATAGTTAAGACTGGTGATTTCAGCAGAGGGGAAGTTGGAGTGAATAGATTTGTTTTTGTTTGGCAGAAAGTTGAATGGTTCTAGAGTGTTATCAAAATTAGGAGAGTGAGAGAAACACCTAGTGAATTTAGTGATGTGAGAAATATATTTTTAGCCACATGGGATTGATGTCAAATAATTCAAAGGAGCTAAGGTGATTGTTAGAATAAACACAAGCACAGGTGCCTCCTTTGAATCAAAAGTTGGAGTAGAAAATGTTATAGGGAAATTGAAAGAGGAAAGAATCTGAAAGAGGTGGTACTTGAATTTATTCAGAAATCAAAGATGATTGGAGATAAAAATGGACTGAATTCAGATTTAAACAGATAGCATAGATGTTGCAGAAGTTCAGGATAAATCAGGAAGAGTAAGCAGCAGATGTGGCTGTGCAGCTGTACAAAGATTTTTACCAGCTGATAGAGCAGCTTCTCAAAATGCAATCAATTAGTTCAGACCCTAACAGTCACAGAGCCACGTTTGACTACAGACCCTGCTAATAGGAGCAGCCTTCCCAAAGCCTCAAGAAGTGAGGGAGTGTGGCTGCAAATATCATCATTTTAAGGTGTCCAATGTGAAACCCAAGTAAACACAACACATAGCCCCTTCTGCCTACTTTATACTTCCAGGAGCGTCACTGTAAAGTGCTCAGCGATTCTGCTTTGCTTTGCCCTTACACTTTTACATTGAGCTTTTACACTTGGTGCAGATTACAGCAGATAATTAATCTGCGTAAAAAGGTAAATTGCACAAAATTTTGATAAACATCCTCATCAAGATACCAAGAGGGCAAGACTGCAAGAGGAACAATGCATTAACAACATACCAAATCAGCACTGGAAACCATAGCCTACCTTTAGTTCAAACTTGTTTAATTCCAATTATCTAATAATTCATTTTTGGGGCTAAATTCCTACTTACCTATGTTATTTACATTGTTTAATTTGAACTCTTGGGTAATTCAATTTTTTTACAGCAACAAATGAGTTCCGATGATCAGGAGTAGACTGTACAGTGCAGGGTAAATATACTTTACACGTGGAAACTGAGTAAAAAATGATGGTTGTGCTATTGCAACAAGACAGAAATTGAGCCAAATGATTTTGTTAGTATTATTCTGTCAATAAATACACTGACCACTTATTCTCTCATGTGTGGTGGCTCTGCCTTAAATCTGAAGAGCTGCACATTAGCTGTCGTAGCCTTGCTCCATAGACCATGCTTCTGTTACTGTACCTGGAGCACTGATGGTTACATCAGCTATGTGCCATGCATATATCGCAGCAGCAGTATAACTGTTTTACACATCACTTCAGTATTACCACAAGCCCAAGGTCATGAGCAATGCTTAAAGTTACACTAAGAATTGGATAGTACTGTTTGTATTGTTAACTCATTTAATGGAGCATCTCATTTCATGACTTTCACAAGTCCTTCCCTCTCAACTTGTCTGTTCCATCAATACTTCTGTTGATTAAATACAGAGACAGAAGTGTCAGATCAATCAGTTTGGCATTTCTTACTTTATTGTCTAACCAAGAAGATATTGTGGCCATCTTTTTACTGTATTGGCTGCAGTAAAATAACCACAAAAGCATTGTTTATGACTATTTTCTATTTTTGTGCCCTTGGTGGTCCAATCTGCAAGTTAATGTTTCTCCAGTAATTTATTAGCCTGATGCTCATTTTGGTTTTATTCTGCAGACAATTAAATCCACCTTTATCAGTGCTGTTTTGATGACAGATGTGTGGGGCTCATAGATATTTGACAGGTGGCATAAATCATTTTGCAGTCAAAGTGTCTGCAGCCTGTGAATCTGCATCTGCAGCCTATGCCTCTGTGGACAGAATGACAGGGAAATTCTTCAAGTGCATTTCATTTACAGCACCGATCTCTTTCTCTCCTTGTGCACTCAGCTTGACAGATCAGTTACTCTTTCTCAGGCTAAATACTTCAAAATATTTTGCAAAGCTACAGATGTGCCACTTTATCATTTTATTAAAAAATAAAGGAACATAAGAACAAATTAAAGCACAATGAAAGGAAAATGCAAATGTAATTCGTTTGTTTGCTTTATCTGTATCCTGAACAAAACAGTTCCAAAGATTTGCTCGTGAATATGCAAACAATTGTTTAACTCATTAACTAGAAGGATATGCCGGTAGGATTAGATAAAGTAGGGAGGGAGGAGGCTCGGGTGGAGCATAAAAACTGTCATAGACCAGTTGGGTCAAATGGCCTGTTTATTCCCTCTTGGGCAGGGTTGTCTCTCTGGAGCAGAGCTGAGAAAAGTGGCTGGTGAATTTTGCTGTAATTTCTATGTAATTCTATGTAATTTATTCACAACTCTGTCAGGTGGAAAGTTTTGGCACAAACTACTTTTGGCCAATTTTCACCATCTGAATATTCCTCTCCATGTAACTGGCAAAATCATTTCCCATGCCGTGTTTAAAATCGAGAGGTCGCACAACACCAGGTTATAGTCCAACAGTTTTATTTGAAATCACAAGCTTTCGGAGCTATCGATTGCTCCTTCCTCAGGTGAAGTAAATTAGATACAGAATCGCCAAAGCATATATAGATAGAGAACAAAGCATGTGTACCTTACAATTGCAGACCACTAAATTAAATCATCCTGACTATCTGCCGAGGTGTGATAAAGTTAATCAAGTCAGCCAGGAAGGTACCACATCAAAGACATAGCAAGATACAACTGAGACAATGAGGTGTAGTCGCAGGGGTTCTAACGTGTCAAAAGCTGTCGTCTGTATGTAAAACGAAAAGCTTTAAAATTTTTACTTTTTTACTGGGAAAATTTTTACTTTTTTACTGGGAATCACATCTGTGAACAAGCCAACGATGACTCGAGTCCGGATCACGTCATGTATCGTGACATAAACCCAAGATCCCGGTTGAGACCGTCTTCATGAGTGCGGAACTTGGCTATCAGTTTCTGCTCGATGATTTTGCGTTGTCGTGTGTTTCTAAGGTTGCCTTGGAGAACGCTTACCCGCAGATCCGAGGCTGAATGTCCTTGACTGCTGAAGTGTTCCCCGACTGGGAGGTAACAATCCTGCCTGGCGATTGTTGCGCGGTGCTCGTTCATACGTTGTCTCAGTGTCTGCATGGTCACCAGTTTAGCTACCTATTAGAAGCTGTATCCAATCAAATTTGAACATGACCCAATTTTCTTATATCTATACAGACCTTTGTAAAGTGTCAAGTTTAAATCTCTACTTGATCAGGCTTTGAAAATTTTGTGCCATTCAGAAAAAAAGTTCTCATGGGGTTAGCAACACTAATGTTTCCTATGATGATGAGCAACTGCTTTGGAAATAGAGAAAAATAATTTTGGCAGTTAACAAACGTGCAAGTTCCAAAAGACATTCAGTACTCAAAAGAGTTAATCTGCGCCATTTCATTTGATTGGGAAGATTTATGAAAGGGGGCACAGGCTAAGAATGAATGGACTTTGTTTCTCTGAGAAGCCTTCCCTCTGTTACTGACCATCACAGCATCCTCTTGGCCACAATGCTGAAATAAAAGCCACCACAAAGCAAACTTTCCAATCCAACTTTATACATCTAACCAGCCAATATGACATTAAGAAATCAACTCATCACCCTTGTGCATTCCCTCAGTGACTGTCATGAATGTGCCTTTGCCTATCCTACTGATGTCACGCAGTGCTACCCCAGTGGCTGCAGCATGGCTGGTGGAAGGCTGCTGACTTTCAGTGGGGGACATTGCAGATGGCCTTGCAGGATGCCCTTGAGGAGCTGGTGGCTGGGAGTGTCAAATCGAGTGATGGTGTTTCTTTTTCTTCTTCTTTATCTTCTTCTTCTTCTTCACTCTCCTCTCCTCTCCTTGGTCAATCACTGCTGGGCAGGCAAGATTACTTGGGTGTGTAAAATGAGGAAGGCACAAGGGTAGAGCTGTATTGAGGGGAGAGTGGGAAAGCAAGAGGTGCATGCTTACACCATGTGCAGGTTGTAAATCATAAGATATTGTGGGTTGAGTGGGAAGTGGGATATGAGAAGGAGGATAACGTATGAGGATACCAGCATCTGTATCCTTTCTGTCCCGTCGCTGGCCAAGGGCCCAGCCCTGCCCCTGCCAAGAATGGCCAGCACCATCAACTTCAAGGGGGTGAAGTGAAGCTAGGAATGTGAGATGTGCCTGGTGTTTGGTACAGATTGTTGGTAGGTGAGTGATTGGGGGGGGCGGGGGGGTTTCGTGCAATGAGCTGTGTGTGAAGCTAATGGTGCAGTTGGTGGGAGACGGCTTTTGAAGATGCATTCATTGACGTTGACCACTGGTCTGAGGTCATGAGCTTCTTTGGGCACTGGAGCCAGATCATGGGGGCACCACTGTTGGCAGGGACGGCCTCAGTGATCTGGTCCCACATCGTTCTTTCTGGTGGGCTTCCTGGCCCCTGTGGGTAGAGGACCTCTCTTGCAGTGTTGATCCCCTGCACAAAGCTGGAGTGCTGCGTGCGAGACCCTGGATGCCCCTTCCCTGGCTTGTTGAGTCATTTGTGTTAGCGATGAAGCACTTTTACCATTTTTTTCCTGTCCAGAAGGCAGTTCAGCTTCAAGAGCTGAAGACTGCCGTTTGGGAATTATTTTTGATGTTTATTTTGTTTCAAAAGGCAGCTGAGCTCGAAGGGCTAAAGGCTGCCTATTTTTAAATGATTTTTATTTTTTCCATTTTAGAAGGCAGTTCCCCATTAAGGGACCGACACTGCTTTCTAAAATGACTGCCCAGCTTTAAGACAACGCTGCTCTTGCTCCAGAGATGCTATGGCCATACTACATTAAGCCTCCTGCTGAGAGTACTGCTGGCAAACCAATCTTGAACTCCAGGTTTTGCGCTGCGCTAATTTAAATTAGCAGACAGCACCAAAATATCGGTGCTGCCTGTGCTATTATTTTGGGCGGTCGTTAACTTTGGCCCGTGGTGGCACCGGCAGGTTTCCGGCCTACTCCAATTTTTAGGCTGGAGTCTTACTGTACACCCTTCAAGATATCTCAGATTATAATAGTCTGTTGCACCTTTTACAACTTTACCTATAAAAGTGGAAGTGATATGCATCATGGTGATAAAAGGAGCCAGTCTCAATCAGTGGCAAAAGGGGACCCCAACTAGGAGCCAGAAGAGGTGTCTGCAGAAATGGCATTGGGTCACTTAATGTCCCTTTTATGCTGGCGCTCTGGCTACTGCCAACTTCGGTAGATCCCTGAGATGGGCAGCTGAAGTGCCCATATGGTTAAGGCCGGAGGCCATTTGTAATTTGTAAAATGTTGAGGTAAAAATAGGCAGAGGTTGTGCAGAGAAATGAGGACATAACCAGGCTGACAATTCAGTTTTTAAAACCCTGTGTAAGTAACTAGCAGTTTCTCTTACTAAATCAACATTTTCACTCAATTGGACAATTACATAGGAGCAAAGGGCTGTTCTTTAATACATTAAGATAAAGGATGATGATGTCAAAGAACAACAAGTTATTCTACTTCCTTTTCTTTGAGAACATGATGTAATCCCTAATCCGTATGGTATATAATAATAATTGACTCTGTCCACGCCTCATTTGACCTCAGGACCAAAAGTATAACTCTGACCACATTGACCTATCAAAAGAAGCCATTGCCAGCTTTAATGCTAAGTTCATGCATTACTGAAAAACTGCAGTGAGAAGAACTGGCTTGTTTTCACAATGTGTCAAAAATGTGATTAAATTGATCGGCTGCACCATCAGATAGGTTTAATTGGAACCCTGACATGATAATGCCATATTTCTTTCACTTATAAAAGAATAGAATTTTCACATCGCGTTATAGAATCCGAAGTTTACTTGAACAGCTACCATTCAGCACTGGGAAGAGGAAAGTGATTGCTTACTTCTGCTCAAACCAGAACTCAGGAGGGAATAAATGAAAGTGAAAGAGATATGTCCTTCATTCACAGAGGAGCCTTGACAAGAATTGCTTAAATTCAATTAGATTATGGCTTGAATAGCTGTCACTGAAAGGAGACCTTCACCTGCTTTATGCTGGCTAGATTTAACCCTAGTGTTCCAGAAATGAAAGACAGTGACAGTGGGGGTGAATTACACTGAATACATTAGGCACTAAAGTGGTAACGAGGTGGCCAAGATGGGGTCTTAAGCTGAAATGCCGGTTTAGCCCGCGTTTAGTGCAAGACGGCATCTTGGTAAAGGAGTTGAAGCCAGCACTAGGAACGGGTGCCAGGAGGCTCGTTAAATAGCTGATTGCTACTTAAAATGCCTGCTAGCACTCATTAAGGAGGCTGCACGGCATTTTGGTGGCTAGAACTTCAACTAATGCCCTCTCCTAACAGCGACCAGCTGAACAGGAGGAAACAAGTCGTTGCAGAGGATTTCGAGCGCTACTTAAAGATATATCACCTTTTACTGTTCACTTGCTGCTGGAAGTTTGAAGAGGACTTTTGAAACACATCAGGAGACTTTCTGGGACACTTTGTCAAGACTTCATCAACACTGTATCAACATTTATTCCGGAAATTCTTTGAGGACTTCACCTAAAAAGAGTGAGTGCTGTGCTACTCCACCTTATTGGATACCTTATAGGAGTCACCAGGAGAAAGGGAGTGCTTGGTTATGGGCATCTTGCTGGGGTCCCCCTTGGTCTGGACGAGGAATGGGAGGAGGACAGGAGGCCAGGCAGAGCAGCACCAGCTGCTGCAGGAGAGAGGGACAGGTGGTGTCCATCCCCCCTGGAGGTACAGGATATCCCTCCTACTCTGGAGCTCTTCCACCAGGATTCCGTGTCGCATCCGAGAACCTGTGTGGCCTCTCCCTCGGTCCCTGAGCACCGCACACGTTCAGTGGAAGTGGGTGTGAGGAGCCCACGTATACTACTTTGCAAAAATTGTGTCTAATCAGCACTTGAGTGCTAAATCTGAAGGTTTCTGGTTTAGCTCCTCTAGGCAAGTTCAAATTATGGTAATCAGCAATTAGGACCAAAATTGTGTGCTGAATCCAGGCTTTCAAACAGGCGTGTCTTATTACAACAGCACCCATTTAGCGCCTGTTTTCACCCTACGGCCAAAATAACCCCCATTATCTTTACAAAACTCTGTTCTCGATGCAGCCCTTCCAGGAGTGCATACTCAGAATTCAGGCAAGCCTTGCACAATTTTCTTTAAAAATTAGGGATGAAAAATTGTGGGGAGCGCAGACCCAACTCTCTGATAGGCTTTCCCGGTGAGTGAGTCTCCTCGCTAGGAGGAGGGTTTCATAAATTACCTCGATACTGTTTCGTCAAACAAACATTGTCCAATACTGTGCAAGTAACTATAGGTTAAAATAAAGGTGAGGTTCATGCTTCTAATTAAATATGTGTTTTCAGGTCCTCTCTGTCTATCTATAATAAAAAGCAGAAACTGATGGAAATGCAAAGCAAATCAGTCAGCATCTGAAAGGGGAAATCCTTTACCAGAAAAGCAGATTACCAGCTTTTGGGGTTTTCATATGATCCTCGCTCCTTATTTTCTGTCTACTACGGCTGTTATTTATACATTGAGTGGGGGGTGAATTTTGACTTGGGTGGTCCCAAAAAACAAGAAAAAAAATCTTTCATCTGCGTTCTGGAGTCAATGTGATTGACATGTCCAACAGCCAATTAGGAAGAACCAAGGCAGTTGCAGAAAAAGTAGCTAGCAAAGACCAACCCAAAAATTCAAGCTCCTGCCAAATAATCCAAATTGAATCACAGATTTGCGACACAGGAGTAGGCATCTCTGAGAAAATGTTGTTCAGGGATTTACAACATGGTACAAGCAAAATAACAACAGAAAACGCTGGAAAAACTCAGCAGGCCAGGCAACATCCGTGGAGAGAGAAACAGAGTTAACGTTTCAGGTCGAAACCCTTCGTTGGAACTGAAAGAGCAGGAAATTAAACAGATAAAAATGCAAGGGGGAGGCTGGGGGGAGGAATAAAAGAACAAAGGGGGGGGGTCTATGGTAAGTAGAGACATTAAGAGATGCTCAAGGCAAGACGAGATGGTAATGGGACAGGTTAAGAAACAAAAGGTGAGGTGTGAAATGCTGGCAGAATGAGAGACAGCTGCCGTGGGGGGAGAGAGAGAAAAAAAAAGGAAAAAGGCACGGACCAAAAGAGTGGATAAAATGTATACAAATGTGGTAGGGGCCGGGGTTATGATCTGAAATTGTTGAACTCGATATTGAGTCCGGAAGGCTGTAAAGTGCCTAAACGAAAGATGAGGTGCTGTTCCTCGAGCTTCTGCTGCGCTTCCGTGGAACAATGCAAGAGGCCGAGGATGGTGAGGTCTGAGTGGTGTGGAGGGGTGAATTAAAATGACAAGCGACCGGAAGCTCGGGGTACAAGCAAATCTGTGTAAGAACAGCATTTTATTGGAACATTAGGAACAGGAGTAGGCCATTCAGCCCCTCGGGTCTGCTCCGCCATTCAATTAGATCATGGCTAATCAGCACCACAACTCCATTTTTCCACCTTTGATCCATATCTCTTGATACCCTTGCCTAACAAAAATCTATCTATATCAGTCTTAAAAGCTCCAATTGTCCTAGCATCCACAGACTTTTGGGGAGAAAAAGTACTTCCTGATTTCACTCCTGAATGGCCCAGCACTAATTTTAATATTATGTCCCCTTTGTTCTTGGTTCCTCCACCAGAGGAAATAGTTTCTTCGTATCAACCCTATCAATTCCTTTTAACATTTTAAACACCTCGATCAGATCACCCCTCAATCTCCTATACTCAAGTGAATAGAAGCCAAGTTTATGCAACGTGTCCTCATAATTTAACCCTCTAAGTCCCAGTATCATTTTAGCAAATCTGTGCTGCATCCCTTCCAAGGCCAATATATCCTTCCTGAAGTGCAGTGCCCAAAACTGAGCACAGTACTCCAAATAGGGCCTGACTAAGGCTCTATACAACTGAAGCATAACTTCCTTCCCTTTGTACTCCAGCCTTCTTCAGATAAAAGCCAACATTCCATTAGCTTTTTTGATTGCTTTTTATTCCTGTCTACTAGCTTTAAATGATTTGTGTTCTTGGACTCCACAGTTCCTAGTTTCTCAGCATTTAGAAAATACATCAATTTATCTTTCTTAGGTTCAAAGTATGACCTCACACTTGCCTACATTGAATTCCATTTGCCATAGTTTTACCCACTCACTTAATCTGTTTATGTCCCTTTGCAACTTCCTGCTCCCATCCGCACTACTTACTGTCCCTCCTAATTTAGTGTCATCTGCAAACTTGGATACAACTCTCTATTCCCTCATCCACGTCATTAATAAATAAGGTGAAAAGTTGAGATCCCTAACAGATCCCTGGGAACACCACTTGTAACACGCTGCCAATCTGAGCAGCAACCTTTTATCCCCATTCTCTGGCTGGGATTTTTCTGTTTCCCACCTATACGGTGTGGGGGGGACCCGATAGATGGCGGGAAACCTGGAGTTACGGGTTTTCCTGCACGCTGTGGAGTTAACTCCTCAGCATGCGTGTGACGTAATGGCTGGGTTCCCCGCCCGGAAGTCAGCTCGATTGATAGCTGGGTGAGGAATGCAGGTTGGACACCGCAGCAACAGGTGCTGGGTCCAGGTGAGGTTGGGGTTGGGGGGGGTTCCAAGCCAGGGGAAGTTCAAGCCCATGGGGGGGGGGGGCTAGCCCGGGGGGTGGCGGGGGCGTCCGATCTGCGGGAGGGATCTGATCCCCAGGAGGGGTCCCATCCCCAAAGCGGGGGGGGGGTTTCAATCCCCAACACAAGGGTGGGGGGGGGGGGTGAGATCGATCCCCAGGAGGGGTCTGATCCCCGGCCCCGGGAGGGGTCCAATTCCCGACCCCAGGAGGGGTCTGATCCCCGACCGCGGGGGTGGGGGTGCGGGGGGGGGGGGGTGATGTTGACCTGGTGGCATGTCGTCACTAACATTATCTAATTGCCCCTGGGTGAAAGTATTTGAACTAGTGCCTGGCAGTGAAGAAGCAAGAATGCAGGGGGTAAGTTTAAGGGGTTTGGGGCAGAGGAACAGAGGGCAGGAGAAATGGTAAAAAGACAAAGTTAAAAGCTCTATATCTGAATGCACGCAGCATTTGTAACAAGATAGATGAGTTGACGGCACAAATAGATACAAATGGGTATGATCTGATCGCCATTACAGAGACGTGGTTGCAAGGTGACCTGGGCTGGGAACTGAATATTCCAGGGTATTTGACAATTTGGGAGAATAGACAGAAAGGAAAGGGAGGTGGGGTGGCTTTGTTGGTAAAGGATGGGATCAGTGCAGTGGTGAGAAGTGATATTGGCTCAGAAGATCAAGATGTAAAATCGGTTTGGGTGGAGATAAAAAATAATAAGGGGAAAAAGTCGCTGGTGGGCGTAGTCTACAGGCCCCCGAACAGTAGCAATACTGTTGGACAGAGTATAAATCAACAAATAATGGAGGCCTGTAAAAAAGGTACGGTAATAATCATGGGTGATTGTAATCTCCATATTGATTGGACAAATCAAATTGGCCATGGTAGCCTTCAGGAAGAGTTCATAGAGTGCATCCGGGATGGTTTCCTAGAGCAGTATGTAATGGAACCAACCAGGGAGCAGGCTATCTTGGATCTGGTACTGTGTAATGAGACAGAATTAATAAATGATCTCATAGTAAAGGATCCTCTAGGAAAGAGTGATCATAGCATGGTTGAATTTCAAATTAAGTTGGAGGGTGAGAAAGTTGTATCTCAAACCAGTGTCCTGATCTTAAACAAAGGCAATTACAATGGCATGAGGGCAGAACTGGCTAAAGTGGACTGGAAAAATAAATTAAAGTTGAAATGCAGTAGCGGACATTTAAGGAGATATTTCATAACACTCAACAAAAATATATTCCAGTGAGAAAGAAAGATTTTAAGAGAAGGGAGCACCATCCGTGGCTAACTAAGGAAGTAAAGGATGGTATCAAATTGAAAACTAAGGCAAACAATGTTGCCAAGATTGGTGGGAGACCAGAGGATTGGGAAATTTTAAAAAATCAGCAAAGGATGACTAAAAAAATAATAAAGAGATAGATGATGAATTATGAGAGTAAACTGGCAAGAAATATTAAAACATATAGTAAGAGCTTTTACAGGTATATAAAAAGGAAGAGAGTAGCTAAAGTAAACGTTGGTCCCTTAGAGGATGAGACTGGGGAATTAATAATGGGGAACGGGGAAATGACAGGGCCTCTGAACAAATATTTTTATCTGTCTTCACAGTAGAAGACACTAACAACATCCCAATAATGGATAATCAAGGGGCCACAGGGAGGGGGGAATGAAAGACAATCACTATCACGAAGGAAATAGTACTTGGTAAAATAATGGGACTAAAAGACAACAAATCCCCTGGACCAGATGGCCTGCATCCCAAGGTCTTAAAAGAAGTGACTGCAGAGATAGTGGATGCATTGGTTGCAATATACCAAAATTCCCTGGACTCTGGAGAGGTCCCAGCAGATTGGAAAACCGCAAATGTAACACCCCTATTTAAGAAAGGAGGGAGACAGAAAGCAGGAAACTATAGACCAGTTAGCCTGACATCTGTCGTTGGGAAAATGCTGGAGCCTTTCATTAAGGAAGCAGTAGCAGGGCATTTGGAAAATCATAATGCAGTCAAGCAGAGTCAGCATGGTTTTATGAAAGGGAAATCATGTTTAACAAATTTGCTGGAGTTCTTTGGGGATGTAACGAGCAGGATGGACAAAGGTGAGCCAGTGGATGTGGTGTATTTGGATTTCTAGAAGGCATTTGATAAGGTGCCACATAAAAGGTTACTGCATAAGATAAGAGCTCATGGAGTTGGAGGTAATATATTAGCATGGATAGAGAATTGGCTAACTAACAGAAAGCAGAGAGTCGGGATAAATGGGTCATTTTCCGGTTGGCAAACGGTAACTAGTGGTGTGCCACAGGGATCAGTGCTGGGGCCTCAACTATTTACAATCTACATTAATGACTTGGATGAAGGGACCAAGTGTAATGTAGCCAAGTTTGCGGATGATACAAAGATGGGTGGGAAAGCAAGTTGTGCAGAGGACTCAAAGAATCTGCAAAGGGATATAGACAGGCTAAGTGAGTGGGCAAACATTTGGCAGATGGAGTATAATGTGGGAAAGTGCGAGGTTATCCACTTTGGCAGGAAAAATAAAAAAGCAAATTATTATTTAAATGGAGAGAGATTACAAAATGCTACAGTTCAGAGGGACCTGGGGGTCCTTGTGCATGAAACACAAAAAGTTAGCATGCAGGTACAGCAAGTAATCAAAAAGGCAAATGGAATGTTGGCCTTCATTTCAAGGTAGTTGGAGTATAAAAGCAGGGAAGTCCTGCTACAACTGTACAGGGTATTGGTGAGACCACACCTTGAGTACTGCATACAGTTTTGGTCTCCTTATTTAAGGAAGGATATACTTGCATTGGAGGCTGTTCAGTGATGATTCACTAGGTTAATTCCAGAGATGAGGGGGTTGACTTATGAGGAAAGGTTGAGCAGGCTGGGCCTATACTCATTGGAATTTAGAAGAATGAGAGGTGATCTTATTGAAACATATAAGATACTGAGGGGGCTCGATAAGGTAGATGCAGAGAGGATGTTTCCCCTCGTGGGGAAATCTAGAACTCGGGGGCATGGTTTCAGAATAAAGGGTCGCCCTTTTAGAACTGAGATGAGGAGGAATTTCTTCTCTCCGAGGGTCGTAAATCTGTGGAATTCTCTGCCCCAGAGAGCCGTGGAGGCTGGGTCATTAAATACATTTAAGGTAGAAATAGACAGATTTTTGCAAGATAAGGGAGTGAAGGGTTATGGGGAATGGGCAGGGAAGTGGCTTTGAGCCCAAGATCAGCCATGATCTTATTGAATGGCGGAGCAGGCTCGAGGGGCCAAGTGGCCTATTCCTGCTCCTATTTCTTATGTTCTTATGTAAGATCCATGCTGGAACTTATGGGTGGGTTTCAGTCCGTCTTTATCTCCCTCTTCATCATCATCCTCCTTGCCTTCCTCGCCCTCCTCTTCATCACCATAGTTAACAAGGTAGTTGTGTCTGTGCTTTTCTTCCTCCTCCTCATCATCTTCCTCCTCCTGTGCTCCCTCCACCATTGCAATGGTGCATCTGCAGAAAACCGGGGTTAAAGGAGGCAGAGTAGGGTGGAAGCTTGCATCTGTGTGGACCTTCACAGGGATGCCAGGATGATAGTGTAGGTGTTCAGTCACTAACATGGCGGCCATGACAAGATCAGAGTACTTCCCCACAAGCTTTTTCTCATAAGGCGTGAGTTGTTGGAGATGCCCCCTCCAGCGGTCTGCTGCTCACGGGTATTATGCACCAATTTCTGCCTGCATGAAGATTGAGTAAATGAGGGGAAGACTGACAGTTGAGGAGTGTGTGCCACGTAACATGGGAGAGCTGAAGCAAGAGATGTGAGGATATCAGCTTGTAAAGGTGGAGGAAGGAGTTTTAAGTTTGTCTATGTACAGGCCTTTAAGCGAAGAGGGTAGTCACAGTACAGGATGATGAGATAGAAGCCCCATTAACCTGATAGCTCTGTGAAAGGTTAGTTGTACTTGTGTTCCTTTAAGAGGGTGAAGAGTGTGCTGATGTCCAGGGTGGGTAAGGTAGAAATTGGAGAGTCTTAACTGTGTTAACTTGCCTGCCCTGATTGAATTTCTTGTGGCACCAGTTTGCAGTCCTTGGGGGGATAGAATTGGAACTCAGTGTCAGTGCCACCTCCCTCCAGTTAGACTCCTGGCAGGTTTGCTGCCATGGACACCCAGAAGTCTGTTTCTTCTTAGCTCTATTTCCTCCAGTCTGGGAAACTGTTCATTACTCCTGCTCTCCGTTTCCTCCTTTCTAACCAGTTTTTGATACAATTTGCTGGCCTTTCCCAATTCCGTACCTTTTACTCTTCTCTACAGCCTCCGGTATGGTACTTTGTCTAAGGCTTTTTGAAAGTCCACGTACACCACATCCACGGCATTTCCTCATCTACCATATCTGTGACAGATATGGTCGGTTTGTCAAGCTCGATCTTCCCTGTCCCATGGACTGTGCTACAATTGTGAAAACCCTAATTTAATAATAATAATGTTGGGCTGGAAGTGGTCTGATAAAGGGTTACCACTTTCACTAATGCTCACAATTATTAATATCCACTCCTCCCATTTAGTGCCACTAATGAGGCTTTGGAATACATTAAGAAAGCACAAGAAGCTGAAATTACATATGATGAGTCTTACCCAGCCTTCACCTACCTTGTCTTGCCAGCTCACCAATAACCTTGCCCTCCCCTATAGGTTCTCTAGTCCATCTACCTATTAAATCTAACATCGCCTCTTCCTGCAGACTTGATGGAGGTCCTCCCTCGTTGTCCTTCGGTGGCACCGGTTGCATGCTTCTTTTTTGGAGGGAGAAAAGACAATGGGGCCAACTTTGATTTTTGGTCGACCGCCCGATCCGACGGCGAAGAGGACCCCGCAATTTTGAGGCCCCGGCCTCATTTAAATTTGACAGGCGAGCTGCGGGGCGACAGATAGGCCTCCCAGTGCAGCTCGCCAGATTGAGGCCAAGCTGAGGCTATAATAAAAAGTGTTGGTTAAATACCAAAGAAGTTAAACACATTCATAAGGTGCTGGAAAAGAAAACATTATGGGCTATTGAAAGGCTTAAATGACTAAATATGCAAATCTTCATCAGCACAGTGATTATGACTTCTAGAATATGAAATTAAACCTGTCATTTGTTCAGCTTTGCCTTAATTGGTTTGAGAACTATTTTGAGATTTTAACCTTTAAGACAACATATAGCTGGCAATGTCATTGTTGGCCTGATTTTTTAATTGGTATTTGTCTCTTTCTTCTCATTCTCCTTTTTCAGTCACTCACGTCTGCACAGTTCTCCAGCTGGGACAAATGATTGAAGACTCTTTCATGGCTTCCATTGCCTTTGCAGCAATATGGGTCTGACAGCAGAAAAGACACATCCATCAGTTGAAATGGACAGCCTGTCAATTCCTTCCCTTGGTGGAATGCCCGACTTAGCAACCTGACTAAAGACTGACAACTTCTCCCTAGTTCGCTGCAATCCTGTAGTATTTTTAAAAACATTTGTGTATGTGTGTATTTCATTCTAATATTTCAATTCATCAGCCTTTTTGCTGCTTGAAAAAGTTTACATAATAACATATTAACATTTCCTACAACAGGTACCAGTCCCAAGTGTTTTCATTTGTTTTCAAGTCATTTATTTTTCTCCTGACATACTTCTCTTTCTCTGTACAATTATGTTCTGCTAATTAAATTCCTCCTCTGCCATGCTCACTCTCCACTTTTACCTTTTCATTGCACTTTGTTTGAGCTATTCATTCCTATTCCCAGTGTTTGCTGTTCTATGTACAACTATGCATATGCAGCAACTGAATAATGATTCAAAAGGATTATATTTGATTATATTTTGCTCATTTTAAAAGCAGTTGCACAGAATAAGCACAAACATATGCTAGTCATCTGCTATTAGCTGAATGAGGGTAATTTTAAAGTCAATAGAAATAAAGATCGGGAGAGATGTAAAGCAGGCTGCCGATTCGCTATCACCCATTTTACACTCTCGCACAAAGTCAAAATAACCAACAATTTGTTTTAAATGTAAGTGCTGGACCACAATAAGCTTTCCTAATTTTTACCCTTCTGTCTTCAAAACGATAGAAATATTTCACACCAGAGTATCCAAGGTAATGCTTTTTATTATATCCCCTACACATATACAGCAATATTCGGCACAAAACCAAAAAATGCAGAAAATACCCAGCAGATCTGTCAGCATCTGAGCAGACAAAAAATATACCAGCAAAAAAAGATAGGTTAAAGTTTCACATGGAAATCCTTTATTGAAAAATGGGGAACAGTCCCCAGCCAAAATGATCATTTTTTTTCCCTTTCAGATCATGACAGATCTCCTGGATACTTGCAGCATTTTCTTTTTTTTAATTTTTAATAATACACAGAAGATTTAAAAGCCACTGAGGAAGAGCTACACATTTGTAAAATGTATTAATTTCTAGTGTATTATCATATCACTATTATTTTGATAGTTAATCTCACTTGTGTGCCAGTAAAACTGATAACAAGGTTGATTGCCAAACAATTATTCAAGCCTCGGCTCAGCCTCAGTGAACTCTTGAGTTCCCAGACAAGAAGAGATCTGCACATACCTGCAGTAACAATTGACATGAGTGGCACAGAAGAGCTTAATTACAGATCTAGAGGCTAGGCTTGAATGTGAGCATTTTATTGTTTGTGGCAGTCACTTTGTGCTTTTAGCTGTAAAAACAGTAGGCTATATTTTAAGTTCCTTATCCTTTAAGTGTTCATCTTGTTGGTGATTAAGCATGTCATCTCTCTGTGATTCATACTACTAGTGAATGAGAAATGTCACTGAAAAGTGAGATGGTCTGAACTTCTCTGGAAATTAATGAGCCAGTTCTGATGTACCATAGCTTCCTTCATGCATCCATAATTGGAGTGCCAATTTATTTTCAATCATTTCAAGCACTGTAATTACAGAGCATTTCACCAGTAAAAGGATTATCCCTGCTTATTTAACACTCAGAGGAAAAGGCTGGTGACTGATACTGTCAAAAGGCAAAAAAATCCTATCTATGCACATGTGAATGATGGGTTGGAATACTATACGTAGAGTTATTAAAAAGCTGGCATCTTTTTTGAAAGCTGACATAAGCAGCATTGAAATCTATCAAAATAATAATTATTGAAGAGACCCTCTCGAATTCCGAATTCTTTATGCGTGTATGTGTGCTTATCAAGGTGAAAGATGACGGTCCTAGGAATTGAACATTTTCCACTTTGGTATTGCAGCAATGAGGTCAGGCAGGTCAGGTGCAACATAGGTCAGATACAATAAAGAGTCTTTTTACATCACCCCTAATAATGTAGCTTGACACCAGCTTCAGAAGAGCATAATTTATGTGGCAGTAGGATGATCATATTTCTAGCCTTGGATGCCTGAATAGATGAATATATATCAATTAATGCAGAATTTTAAGTAATTTCTGCTGTCCACAAGAAAGGAGAATACAAATGTGAAATATTATTTTCTTGCGACCCTTAATGGAGAGCAAAGGCATTTGTCCAATTGCTATTTGAAATGGATTGAGCCAGGTCCCAACGTCAATTTCTCAAACTTCTTTGTTATGTACTGGTCGGAATTTTGTTTACTTGGGTGGGTCGGGTGCGGGTGGTCAGCGTGGCGAGTTGCGACCCCGTTCCTCATTTCATGCCGCTCCTCAGAACGACTTCCCCTGAATGGGGCCTATTAAGGCAGGTCTGCGTGTTACCCAGCCCTATTAAATGGTGTGGGTCTGATTACGGCATCGATGACTCATTTCTAGCCAGGATATTTAAAGGAGACAGACAGAGGGGGACATCTCAGCAACCTGGTGACAGAATTACATCTCATACAGCCACATGGCATACAGCAGTCACTCATATGGGGACTGAGGTCAGCAGCCAGTGAATGTTCATCATGTGCATAATGGTATCGCTACCCATTCTAGACATGACATTTCTAAATCATCTCTTTACTCTCCCACAGATCCATCAAGAGCCCCCCCTCCACTGTCCAGGAGGAAGAGGAAGACGACTCCTCAGAGGAGCCTCCAGCCTCTGAGGGCGCACGGTCACCAGACATAAGCGCACCCAGCACCAGAGCAGATATACTCACCTCGGTGGGTCCCATGCGAGATACAGTAGTGTTGTCACCTGGTGTGTCACAAGTCACAAGTGAGCAAGAGCAGATGGTGGAGACAGGGACAGCAGTGGAGACTCCTCGCTGGAGGGCGCAGGATGCTCCCAGCTCTGCTCAGCTGCATGTGGACGCTCAGCCTCGGGGGCCATCCAGAAAGAGGGCGATCATGGAGGTGCAGGAAGAACTGCAGGAGGTTTTGACAGGTTTTGCGACCGCAATGTCTGCAAATGTTCAGGGAATGGAGGAGTCCATCTCCAACATGAGCACCACCATGTCGCAGGCGATGGCGACAGTAGGCTCTTCCATGGAAAGGATGGCCACCTGCATGGAGAAGCTAATGTGCCACTCAAATGAGCACATGCTAGCTATGGACAACAGATGGCAGAGGCTCATAGAGCTCATCTCTAGGAGGGATCTAAATGTAGACTTGGGTCCTCATGGCCCCACTGCTGTGCAGCAAGGTGCTCTCCAGCTCCTTGCTAGCAGGGGAGTGCAGGGTGGCCCATGAGAGAGATGACGATGAGAGGGGACATGGAAATGGGGGCTCCTCTCAAAGCACTCACACTTCTCCCCCATTGCATCCCCCTCAGTCAGAGCCCCACATGCCTCCTGGGATCGCGTTGGCCGAGTCTGCCCCTGCACAGTTGCAGGAGGAGCAGACTTTGGTGGGGCCATCACAGGCTCCAAGACCCAGAGGACGTCTGCCAAAAGTGTCTATGCAGTCACAGCAGGGAAGTGAGCAGGCTGCTTCTACCTCCGCTGAAACCACAGGGGTTGCACCTCGTAGAAGCACGCATCGGCAAAAGATGACACACAAGTAGATGCACAAAGTTTCTGTTAAGCTTCTGTTACTCTTATGTCACAGGCAAAACTATTTATTTTCACCACTTTCCTTGGCCAATTTTGTCTGCAACTTTGGAAGTGGCTTAGTGAGTTGGAGTGAATGGTGAGACATAACGTTACCTCCAGCAATGGTGGTCAGTGTGAAAGGAATGGCCTGGTCATTGTAAGGATGCTTTATGGTGTTGCTATGGGGTGGCAGCCATATGGGTGTAATGCCTGAAGTTAAGTAAATCTGGCCATGATGAGGCCATCCCTGGCCTCCAGGGCAGCAATGTGCTTGGATGCTGGTGGCATCTGGACCGCAGGTTCCTCCAGCTCCTCCTCCTCCTCCTCTGAAGAGGCCGTGTGCTCAGTGCCTTGCTCCTCATGCAGCGCTAATCCTCGCTGCTGCGCTATGTTGTGCAGCACATAGCAGACGACGGTATCCCTGGAGACCCTGGCTGGTGCGTACTGAAGGGCTCCTCCAGATATGTCAAGACATCTGAAGCGGATTTTCAGCATGCCTATTGTCTGCTCTATGTCACATCTGGTGAAAATGTGGCTTTCATTAGATCTCTCCGGGGCCTCAGTACTTGGCCTCCTCAAGGGCGTCATCAGCCACGTCTTCAGTGGATAGCCCTTGTCTCCAAGCAACCAGCCGGAAAGTCTGTTTGGAGGAATGAAGAGCTGAGGGAGGGTGGACTGGCACAGGACGAAAAAGTCATGGCAGCTGCCAGGGAATTTGGCGCACACATGCATGATAATCTTACTATGGTTTCAGGAGTGGCAGCTCTTGCGGTTGACAAAGACTCCTGGGTGATGATGGGGTGCCCTGATGGCCACATGTGTGCAGTTGATGACGCCCTGCACCCGTGGGAAAGCCAGCCAGAATGGCAAAGCCGAGCGCCCGCTGAGTAACACTGGCTTCATCAGTGGCAAAGTTGATATAATTGGCTGACTTGTCAAACAGGGCATCGGTGACCTGTGTGATGCATCTGTGGGCGGCCGACTGCGAAATGCCACAACTGTTTGCTGCAGATCCCTGGAAGGAGCCTGAGGCGAAGAAGTTGAGGGTGCTTGTGACTTTGACAGCCACTGGTAAGGCGTGTCCACCAGGTCCTCTGGGCTGCAGGTCTTGCTCGAGCAATGTGCAAATGTCTGTGATGACCTGGTGTGATAGCCGGAGCCTCCATTGGCACTGCTGCTCAGTCATGTTGAGGAAGCTCATCCTCTGCCTGTATACCCTGTGTTGGGGGTATCGCCTCCGGCGCGGTGCAGCCCTGTGCTGATGCCCTCTGACCTGTGGAGCATCAAGTCATTGAGGAGAAGGTTGGTGATGCTGTTGTTGCTGCTGCTGGTGTGCCTGCTGTCTGAAAAAATGTTGGTAATGATTCTGCTATTCCCATTTAGCTCCTCTAAACCCATTTTTTGTTTCTTTACTTGTCCCATTATCACCCCCTTTTGCCTTGTACCATCATCCCTTTTGTCATTTAATCTCTCATGCCTTTCAACCTATCACAGACCTTCCTTTTTGTTCTTTCCTCCCCTCCCCCACTTTCCCTGTATTTGCTTAAAACCTGTTACATCTCTAACTTTTTCCAGTTCTGATGAAAGGTCATCGAACTGAAACATTAACTTTGGGCGGAATTTTTCGGGGGATCAGTGGGTGCGTTTGGTGGTGGGTTGGGTGTGAATTTTTTTTTTTGACAGCAGGTCGGGACCCCACTGTCAACCCACCACTACGCTATGTTCCCAGATGTCGGGTCTGTCAGGGCTGAACAGACCTGACACGCAGTGGTGGGGGAGGCAATTCAGTTCAGTATGACCTTGTTAACAGCCCATTAAAAAGTATTTTGAGCTCACCGTACCATTTTACGAGGTCACCCTCGGGGTCCACGCTGCTCGGGGATCACGTCAGGCAAGGAGGTCGGGAGTTGTGTGACCATGGAATCATCTCATTACTTGACAGCTGCAAATGTGCTATAAAAGCTCCCACCTCACAGCTGTTCACTTTCCAAGCTCAGAAGCTGTTACTTACTGCATTTGGAAGACAGATTGAGCTTTACGCAGGTTGTGTATGGAGCAAACTCTCTATCCAGTGTCATCTCATTCGAATAACCTCTCTCACCATTGACAGATTGCTTCTGTCATCTCAAGTTCACCTGCCATCTATTACATCAGCATTGGTGCTCTTGAAACTATCTCACCTTGGTCCTCAGAATCCCACCACTATCAGCCCCAACACCAGCTGCACCAGGCACACCAGCAGCACCAACAACAACACCAACCTTCTCTGCAATCACCTGATGCTGCACAGGACAGAGAGCATCAGCACCTGACCACATTGCTGCCCGGGAGGCCAGGGATGGCGTCACCATGGCCAGATTTACTTCACTTGACACTATACACCCTGGCTGCCACATGATGCGCCAGGTTGGCACCACCCCACACCAAAACCATAAAGCATTCCTACAATGCCCAAGACATTCCTTTCACACTCATCACCATTGGGGGGGTACCGTTACATCTCACCATTCACTGCAACTCACGAAGCCACTTCCAAAGGTGCACACAGATCTGTGCAAGAACGCAAAGTGCTGAAAATAAAGGTTTCAGTGTTTGACACCACATTAACAGAAACTTTACATGAACATTGACTAAAACATACAAGTGCCTACCCTTATGTGTTGTTAGTTGGTATGATTGGTCTAGGATTAGGGTGAGTGTGAGGAGTGGCGAGTGAGAAGGGGAAGTGATAATGTAGATAGAGAGGGATGGGTGGAGGTGCAAGGTAAGTTGGTGTGAGTAAGGATGTGCAGGAGTAGGGTAGGGAAGGCAGAGTGATGGGGATGTGATGAGTGGCACAGCAGGATGAGGTTGAGTGTGGCTTTGCAGTAACATTTCGTGATCTACTGAGATCATTGAAATGTTTGTGCCACTGCAGCCTGGTCCTCCTCACGACATCCCTGCTTGTGCCCTCCTGTGCAATGTGCAACCAGGCTGCGTTGGTCTCCTGGGGAGGTCTCTTCCGCCCGTGGGAAGGGAAGAGGACCTCCCTGCGTGCTGTGACTCCCTCCATAAGCATATGGAGGGAATCATGGGAGAGCCTGGGTGCAGCCCTGTGCCTTTGTGCAGTGCTTGTCAATGTTTGCAGCACCTCAATGCTGTAGAACACTGACAGCACAACTGTCAAAATAAATTTGCGTGTGGTCCCTTTAAGGAAACTGGCTGATGATGCGTCATCAAATGACGTCATCAGACTCGCTTCCTTCAATTGGCCAGCAAACGCGCTGGGCGGGTTTAACAAGCCCAATCAACGCAAAATCATTCTACACAGCAGGCTGGAGCCAGCAGCGGGGTCAGTATCCGCCACCGACGTCGCCCGCCACGGACCCGCCGAGGTAGGGGAAATCGCGGCCTTTGTTTCTCTCTCCACATATGCTGAGTATTTCCAGCATTTTCTATTTTTATCCCTCATTGACTACTTCCCTGATCTTCAGTATCCCACCTACCTGAAGGCTCTGCAACCAGTCTTTCATCCAAATGATCTTTCCATTCTCTACACAAATCTCATCCTGCACTAATTCCTGATATGGATAAAATTCAGTTCTTCTAAAGTATAATGTGCCACTGTTTTTGACTTTACTAAAGAAAGTAAATAGTGATTCCTTGAAGCTGTATATAATAAGATGTTTTTATATACATACTAGTCACTCTCTTGTAGTCTTGCACATGTGGAGTCAAGACCAATTGGAGTCTTCAGGTCAAGCAAGGATTAGACAGTAGATGATAATGTGACCAGGATCTTGGTGGCCTAAGAAGGAAAGTGGAGTGGAGGGAATGTGGGAATTAAGGGGGAGGACAGAGGAGGGAAGAGGGAGGAGGTGGAGGGAGGATGGAGGAAGGAATAGAGAGGGGGGAGGGTGATGGGTATGAAATGCTTTTTTAAAATTGCTTTTGTTGCTTTTTAAATTAGCGACAATCCTGATGGAAGAGGTCACTGCATTTTTTTCAACTAATTCATAAGTCTGTCATTCAAGTACACCATTATTTATAAATGCTTGATGAATAACAACAGGGCACAAAGTTTAAAAATAGGCTTAAATCTAAAAAAAAACAGAAAATATAAAGGTAAAATTAATTTCCTAATAAGGCAAGATTTTTTTAATGTAATATTTATTGATACTGCTTCAGTACCAAAAAGGCAGAAAATTTAAAAATAAACTTAATATTTATTTGGAAGCAATATTTATTCATACCTCATCAATATCAATTAGGACTGGGGACTGGCAGATCAGCAGCAGGAGCTGATAATGACCCAATGCCAACCAGCAGCTAGGGTGGTCATTTAACAGATGCTGAGGGAAGAGAGGCACAGTAGCAGCGGCTATACTGCCACTAAAGAAAAAAGGCTGGCAAGTGGTGCGGGCTCCAGGAACCGTTCAAATGCGATTTGGCAAAAATAGGGGCAGGAAGAACATGAAAACACAGTTTCCGTGGGCCCCGAGTTCAGGTTTTGATATGTTGAATAACAATGGAAATTACTTGTGAAAGCAAGCTTCAGTTCAGGATTGATGGATCGATACCATGGTCATTAGAATCATACAATGATACAGCACGGAAGGAGGGTAATCGGTTCATCCTGCCTGTGTGGCTCTTTGGTCGAGCTATCCAATTAGTCCCATTCCCCTGCTCTTTCCCCATAGCCCTGCAAATTCTTCCTCTTCAAGTATTTATCCAATTCCCTTTCGAAAGTTATTATTGAATCTGCCTCCACCACCCTTCCAGGCAGTGCATTCCAGATCATAACAACTCGCTGCATAAAAAAAATTCTCCTCATCCCGCCCCGGTTCTTTTGTCAATTACCTTAAATCTGTGTCCTCTGGTTACTGACCCTTCTGGCATTGCAAAAAGTTTCACCTTATTTACTCTATCAAATCCCTTCATGATTCTGAAAACCTCTATTAAATCTCCTCTCAACCTTCTCTGCTCTGTGGAGAACAACCCCAGCTTCACCAGTCTATCCACGTAACTGAAGTCCCTCATCCCTGGAACCATTCTTGTAAATCTTTTCTGTACCCTCTCTAAGGCCTTCACATCCTTACTAAAGTGTGGTGCCCAGAATTGGACACAATACTCCAGCTGAGGCCTAACCAGTGATTTATAAAGGTTCGGCATAACTTCCTTGCTTTTTTGCTCTATGACCTCAATAGTTACTGGGCTGTGGTTTCGGAGGAGAGGGAGGAGTTACAGTCGGGAAACCCGGAAGTGCAGGTTTCCCCCAATCCCGTGGACTCCACTGCATGAGAGAATTTTTTTTCTCAGGTTCCCTGCCAGAAAGCCAGCCTGATTGACAGTCTTGGCTGCCTGCCAGGCAAGGAAGGCTTCAGAAAAGGCTGCAGCTGAGGAGCAGGTAAGTAGAATGGTGGTGGTGGTGGGGGGTGGGGAGAGATCATGGCAGGGTGGGTTGGTACAGTGTGGTTGGGGGGGGGGAGGTGGTCAGGGTGATCACGTGGGGGTGTCAGGGAAGCTGACAGATTGCAGGGGGAGATTGTGGGCTGGTTGGTGATCGCGGGGGGGTCGGAGGGTTGGTGGTGGGGGTGGTTCGGGGGGAGATTGTGGTGGTAGTAGGGGGTGGTTTATTGGGTAAGCTTCTTAGGCATGGAGGAAACACTCCTGCTCCTCCTAGCCCACAAGCAGTGCTTTAAAGGCACTTACATTATGGATCCAGACCTTCTCGCCTCCTTTTAGCAGAGAGAGCGCATATGACAGATGTCAGGTTGCAAATACATCTGAGAATCAAGCTATATATAGAAAGGTCAGAGGAGAAGTGAAAAAGAAAATAAGAGGGGCAAAGAGAGGATATGAGAATAGATTGACAGCCAACATAAAAGGTAATCCAAAAGTCTTCTACAGGCATATAAATAGTAAAAGGGTAGTAAGAGGAGGGGTGGGTTTGATTAGGGACCAAAAAGGAGACCTATGCATGAAGGCAGAGGGTGTGGCTGAGGTACTAAATGAGTACTTTACATCTGTCTTCACCAAGGAAGAGGATGCTGCCATAGACATAGTGAAGGAGGAGGTAGTGGAGACACTTGATAGGATAAAAATTGATAAAGATGAGGTATTAGAAAGGCTGGCTGTACTTAAAGTAGATAAATCACCAGGAGCAGATGGGATGAGGGAATTGAGGGTGGAAATCGCGGAGGTACTGGCCATAATATTCTAATCCTCCTTAGATACGGGGGTGGTGCCAGAGGACTGGAGAATTGTAAATGTTACACCCTTGTTCAAAAAAGGGTGTAAAGATAAACCCAGCAACTACAGGCCAGTCAGTTTATCCTCGGTAGTGGGGAAGCTTTTAGAAACAGTAATCAGGGCCAAAATCAACAGTCACTTGGATAGGGGTGGATTAATTAAGGAAAGCCAGCGCGGATTTGTTGAAGCCAAATTGTGTTTAACTAACTTGATCGAGTTTTTTGATGAGGTAACAGAGAGGGTTGATGAGGGTAATGCAGTTGACGTAGTGTACATGGATTTCCAAAAGGCGTTCGACAAAGTGCCACATAATAGGTTTGCCAGCAAAATTGAAGCCCATGGAATAAAAGGGACAGTGGCAGCCTGGATACGAAATTGGCTAAGTGACAGCAAACAGAGAGTAGTGGTGAACAGTTGTTTTTCGGACTGAAGGAAGCTATACAGTGGTGTTCCCCAGGGATTGGTTCTCGGACCACTGCTTTTCTTGATATATATTAATGACTTGGACTTGGGTGTACAGGGCACAATTTCAAAATTTACAGATGACACAAAATTTGGAAGTATAGTGAACAGTGAGGAGGAGAGTGATAGACTTCAGGAAGACATAGACAGGCTGGTGAAATGGGCAGTAACGTGGCAGATGAAATTTAACGCAGAAAAGTGTGAAGTGATGCATTTTGGTAGAAAGAATGAGGAGAGGACATATAAACTAAATGGTACAATCTTAAAGGGGGTGCACAAAGAGAGAGACCTGGGGATATGTGTGCATAAATCATTGAAGGTGACAGGGCAGGTTGAGAAAGCAGTCAAAAAGGCTTACGGGATCCTGGGCTTCATAAATAGAGGTATAGGGCTCGATTTTGCCATTGGGGTCGGGCTGGGGCATGTCAGGTGGTTTTTGTGTCAGGAGCCTGACTCCGAAGTGAAGTGGGGAAAAAGTGCGATTTTCCCCTAATTGGGCAATTGATTTCCAGCGTGTGGGAACCCCTGGCCCAATTAGTCTTTCCATCCTGAAAGTCGCCTCTGATGATGTCATCAGTGCTGCTGGATTTAAGGCCTGCAAGCAGCCTTGCTTCTTCTGGAGACTGGAAACGCTTTGGACATTGTATGAAGGACTTCATTTACCGACCATGTCCACCAGCAAGCAAAAGTGTGCACCTCGCTTTGATGAGCCCTCCCTCCAAGCTCTGGTGGAGAGAGCAAGATCTAATAAGGAGGTGCTCTTCCCTTCCTCAGGGAGAAAAAAGCCACCACAACATACTAAAGCTGTGTGGCTGCAAGTGGCCCAGGAGGTCAATGCCATCTCTATGTGCCGCAGAACCTGGCTGCAGTGCAGGAAGAGGTTTCATGACCTTCTCCGCACAGGAAAAGTGAGTATGACTTTCTCATCACCCTCAATCTCATCCCCATCGCCTCTCCTCACCAGCACTCTGCTTTGCCAACCTTTTCCTCCACATCCCACTTGACACTGACATCCCATTCCCTCTCTCTCTATGGTCACATTCACTTAACTATTTGATCATGCAGCCCTCACACTCCCTATCACTGTGACGCAATGACAACAACTTACAACACACAGGGAGGACCCTTTGTCTTCTTCTAAGCATCTATGCTATGGATTCTCTACACTCACTCCTTCATTCTCACTCAAACTCCACTTGTGTCCCTCATTGCAGGAAAAGAGAGCCCACAATAAGAGGGAAAGAGCGAGGACAGGAGGAGGGCCACCCTCAGTAGCCCAGCTCACCACCTCGGAGGAGGTGGCCCTGGAAATTGCCGGGATCGAAGAGGATTCCCAAGTGGGGGATGGACAGGCGAGCGCATCACAGCAAGCTGGTGACAGAATAGTTTGGCATCTCTCTCATTGACATTGCATGAGTGACTGATAATGATTCTGATGCTCTAACAGATTGACATGATCATCTGCACAATTCAATGTGCATGCAACCTTTACCTCACATCTCTAACTCTTTCCTTTACTCCCCCACAGGACCATCGAGAGCCCCCGTCCCCACTGTCCAGGAGGAAGAGCCTGAGCCTCCAGACTCCTCAGAGGAAGCTGCAACCTCTGAGGGTGCTCCGTCAGCAGAATTAAGTGCATCCAGTACCAGCGCAGACACTCACACCTCGGTGGGACCTTCGGGACATAGAGTAGAGTTGTCACCTGGTGTATCACAGCTCACAAGTGAGCATCAGCAGATGGTGGAGACAGGGACAGCAGTGGAGAGTCCTCGTCGCAGTGGAGAGGGCGCTCCCAGCTCGGCTCCGCTGCATGTCGACCCTGTGCCTCCGGGTCCATCCAGAAGGAGAGCAGTGCTGGAACTCCAGGAACAGGTGCAGGAGTCTCTGGCAGGTTTTGTCTCCAGGGTCGCTGCGAGTGTGGAGCGAATGGAGGAGTCCATCGCGAACATGAGCAGAGCCTTTGTGGAGGCGTTGGCACATGAATGCATCACCACGGAAAGGATGGCAACCTCGTTGGAAAGGATGGCTACCTCCATGGTAAGGCTGGCTACTGTAGTCACTTAGGTGTAATGTTGTGTTTAATTTTGAAAAGCCATCAGTTGCTTATTGTCATAAAAAAATCTGATGGCAAACTGTTGCAGTTGTGCCGTGTGTCATTTCGTTAATGGGACTTCCACATTGAGGGCTTAGGGCGACTTGCAATTGTTAGTATCGTGGTCAGAGTGATAGGAATCCGCAGGTTCTTGGCCATTGTCGATGGTCTGATAAGAAGGTGCGAGGCAAAAGTGTTTGATTGTGCAGGCTAAGCAAATCTGACCACGATGAGTGCGTCCCTTGCATCCCGGGCAGCAATGTGGTCGCGCGCTGGCGCCTTCTGGCCTGTGCAGCTTCAGGTGGGTGAGCAACAGCTTGGCGCTCCTGTTGTTGCTGCTGCTGTTGGTGGTGCTGTTGTTCATGGTTCTGCTGCTGCCACGGCTGGTCTTCGTCCGAATCTGATGTCCAGGAGGAAAGGAAAAAAATGGTTCCCATACTTCTGGTATATGCCTCAGTTGAGGAAGTGCTCAGTCAAGGTGGGGAGAGGGGTTTCCAAGGAGGTCACACTGGAGATGGGTGTCAGGCTCCAAACTTCCACAACAATGGGTATGCCTGCTAAAAGTTCCCCCAGACCTGAGACAACAAAGTTCTGCCACCTGCAAATGATGATTGCTGAAAACTCCTTTTTAATGGTGGAGCTGTAGCTGTTAGTAAGCAATCCACTTGTGAGTCCGCCAGGATTCACTGGCGTGTTCCAGAGGAGACGTGCAGGACGTGGGAAAAGTGGTAAAATCAGAAAGGCCTCTCAAAATGGGATTATAGAGGCACTTAACTGGTTGTTAAGGGCCTTAAGGGCCTATCCCGCCTCTTGGAGGAGGGATGGAAATGGGGTCAGAAAACACGCATTTGGGAAAATTGCTCGGAGGCGGGATGGAGGCGGGATCAGGCCCGACCACCATTTTTTGCGATTTTACCACCTCACATGCCTCCAATCCCGCCTCCTCGGGCCTGTCAAAATCGAGCCCATAGAGTACAAAAGAGTGGAAATTATGATGAACCTGTACAAAACACTGGTTCGCCCCAACTGGAGTACTGTGTTCAATTCTGGGCACCGCACTTTAGGAAGGATGTGAAGGCCTTAGAGAGGGTGCAGAAAAGATTTACGAGAATGATTCCAGGAATGAGGGACTTCAGTTATGTTGATAGACTGGAGAAGCTGGGGTTGTTCTCCTTGGGGCAGAGAAGATTGAGAGGAGATTTGATAGAGGTGGTCAAAATCATGAGGGGTCTGGACAGAGAGTAGATAGAAACTGTTCCCATTGGCAGAAGGGTCGAGAACCAGAGGACACAGATTTAAGGTGATTGGCAAAAGAACCAAAGGTGACGTAAGAAAAACTTTTTTACACAGCGAGTGGTTAAGATCTGGAATGTACCGCTTGAAAGGGTGGTGGAGGCAGACTCAATCTTATCTTTCAAAAGGGAGTTGGATAAGTATCTGAAGGAAAAAAAATTGCTGTGCTACGGGGAAAGGGACTAGCTGAGAGTCGGCACGGGCTCGATGGGCCGAATGTCCTTCTTCCATGCTGTAACCATTCTATGATTCTATGAATCTTTTACCAGCCAGGTTTCCCGAAGCCAGGCAATCCGGACGACAGCAGTAAAAAGTATAAACCTTGGTAAAATTAAGGCATGCAGCCTCCTTAAAAGGTTTCAATGCCTCCTGAGAGCGGATTGGTCACCCACCCCTCATCCTGCGGCCGTTAAAACCGGAAGAGGGCGATTTTCGAGGCGGGTTGGGTTCCTGTTTGAAATTTTAAACATTTTTACTTCCCACCCGACCCAAACCCACCCGTAGTTGGGGGTAAAAATTACCTGCTATGCCTCTGTATGCTTTCTTTTAACGGCCTTCTGAACCTGTCCTGCCACCTTCAAAGATTTGTGTATGTACACCCCCAGGTCTCTCTGTTCCTGCACCCCCTTTAAAATTGTTTCATTTAGTTTATATTGCCTCTCTTCATTCTTCCTATCAAAATGCCTCACTTCACACTTCTCTGCGTTAAATTGCATCTGCCATATATCTACCCATTTCATCAGACTGTCTACGTCCTCCTAAAGTCTGTAACAATCCTCCTCACTGTTTACTAGGGGGTGAATGTTAACCCCTAAAAACGGGTAGGTTGGGGTCAAGTGGGAGGTTAAAGAGTTAAAAAACTGAATCTCGACTCCAATCCGCCTCCAGCCCGTCCACTTCCGGTTTTAACGGAGGCGGGACGGGTGGGGAGGGGGAGGGGCGGGCAGCCAGCCTGCTCCCAGGAGGTGGGTCACCCATTTAAATATTATGGTGAGGCTGGCATGCATCATGGTGATCCACCATTTCAATTTAAGTCTGGCTGGCTGGGTTTCCCAGGGCTCGGCGAACGTGCCAGCTAAAGGGAGGTGAGGACTGCTGGATCCACAAGGTATGTGCCTTTCCACTTACTTGCTGGATCCAGCATCCCTGACTCCCCCAGCCCCCACGATCGGACATCCCCGAACCTTCTGATCTACCTCCAACCTCCCCCCACCGAGGCCTCCGATCCTCCCCCGACCTCCCCCCCGAGGCCTCCAATCCCCCCTCCGGCCTCCAACATTCCCCTCCAGCCCCCGATCGCCTTCCTGGCCTCCTCTCTCCGGCCCTGATCCTCCACTGGCCCCCAACCACCCACCATTCCTGCTCTGGCCCCGATCCTCCAGCCCCACTCCTTCTTCGGCCCAGATTCACCCCCTCAGATGCTTCTCTGGCCCCGATTCACCCCCCGATCCTCCTCCAGCCCCAATTCACCCCTGATCATCCTCTAGCCCTGATTCACCCCCTGATCCTCCTCCAGCCCCGATTCACCCCCCGATCCTCCTCCGTCCCAGATTCACCCCTCACCATCCTCTTCCAGCCCAATTCACATCCCCGATCCTCCTCTGGCCCTGATTCACCCCCCGATCCACCTCCAGCCCCGATTCACCCTCACGATCCCTTCCTCTCTCCTCTCTGTGGCCTGGTGCTGCACACCTACCCATCTGACAGCCAGCCAGCCTGTCCATCTGGCTGGCTGCAGGTGGGAAGCAGAGCTTTGAAATGTTAATCAGGCCCTGCCATTAAACTGGTTTCCCGATCAATTTATAGCCCTCTCACTCCCTACCCACCTCTGGATTAAAATTCCAGCCTACATATCTGAGTTTCATGTCCTCTGCAAACTTTGAAATTATGCCCTCTATACCCAGTCCACATTTAAAAAATATATATCAAAAAGAGAAGTGGTCCTAATACCGATCCATGGGGGACACCACTGTATACTTCCCTCCAGTCTGAAAAACAACCGTTCACCATTATTCTCTGTTTTCTGTCTTTTAGACAATTTCGTATTCACGCTGCCACTTCCCCTTTATCCCAATGGCTTCAATTTTGCTAACAAGTCTATTGTGTGGTACATTTTCAATCGCCTTATGCAAGTCCATATACACAACATCAACCCTCTCCATTACTTCATTGAAATACTCAATCAAGTTAGTCAAACACGGTTTGCCTTTAACAAATCTGTGCTGGCTGTAATTTATTAACCCATATTTTTATAAGTGACAATTCATTTAGTTTATTGTCCCTAAAGGTTTCCCCACCACCAATGTTAGACTGACTGGCCTAAAGTTTTCGAATTTATCCCTCTCGCCTTTTTTGAACAGGGGTGTAACATTTGCAATCCTCCCATCCGCTGGCACCGCTCCCATATTTAAGGAGGATAGGAAGATTGTGGCCTGACCTCCACTATACTTTGACTACTCTTTTACTATTTATATGTTTATAAAAGACTTTTGGGTTTCCTTTTATATTACCAGCTAATCTATTCTCAAACACTCTTTTTGCCCCTCTTATTTCCTTTTTCAGTTCTCCTCTGTACTTTCTGTATTCAGCTTGGTTCTCTACTGCATTATGAGCTTGACATTCATCATAAGCCTCCTTTTCCTGTTTCATTTTAATCTCTATATAGGGCTAGAAATTCGCTATAGTCCAGGAATGGGCGATGTCAGTAGAAAAGTTGGAGAATTAGTGCCAGGCGCAAATGCTTCAGAGGGCATGCAAAATTTGTGCTCACTACTCAATAAAATGATTGGAGTCCTAAATCAAGTCTTAAAACCCAAGCTCATTGGCATTACACTCAAAAGGTGGACCAATATCAGGTGCAGTCTAATCACAAGTCATCATTGCCACAGGCGTTTTTCACTATTTAAAGGGAATGTTCATTGATGCTGCAGCACCTCAGTCTCAGTATTGTTGGCTGCGCAGCTGCCACAGCAAGGAGAAGCACAAGAAGGAGAAGGAGCAGGAGCCAGAGGACTGAACCAGGTGTGCTCATGGCAGATCCACGCCCCAGGGAGAGAGCCCGCAGATTCTGCGATGAAGCATTGGAGGCATTGGTTTTTGCTGTGGAGAGATGGAAGGCGGTGCTCTACCTGGCAAGTGGCAGGAGGCCCTTACCACAAGTTTTCCGCACCATGTGGAGGGAGGTAGCGCAGCTGGTCTTGGGCAGCACTGTGGTCCCCAGGACCCACACACAGTGCAGGAAGAAATTTAACGACCTCACTTGGGTGGTCAGGGTGAGTGGATGCTTCAACAAATGCTGCATCCCACCATCCCACATTACAACAGTGACTACACTTCAAAAGTACTTCATTGGCTGTAAAATGCTTTGAGACGTCCAGTGGTCATGAAAGGCGCTATATAAATGCAAGTTTTTCTTTTTTATCTGTATCACAATCTTCACACACTGCCCAAGGCGCCACACCCCCAGCACTCACTCACCAACAATCTGTACCTACCCACACTCACACCCACATCTCACACCTTGCACACAGCTATTCAACAATGGCAGGCACATCACTCAAACACATTGCTCTACACTCACTCACACACTTTCCTTTCTCTTGCCGGACAAGGTCACTCACAACAGGAGGGAGCAGGAGTGCACAGGCGGGGGACAAACCAACACCCAACCACTTTCTGAGCTGGAGAATCGAGTGCTGCAAATCATTGGGCACCAGGTGGTGGGCGCCGTGGCCACTGGCGATGTTGACCCCTTTGGGACAACAATGGTATGTTCAGCCCTATCCTTCTTTACACATCGCACTTCCCCCTCACTCCACAAGCGTTTCGCACTTTCCAGCTAATCATGCTGTATGCATGCCTTTCTCCCTTCCTGTCCCCCTCCCCTCACCTTAACCCGACTCTTGTGCCTTTATGCTTTCAGATAATGAGCAAGCACCTGAGCAGCTTGTCCCTGAGGGCATGGTAGAGAGCGAGGGGGGAGAAGAGGAGGAGGAAGAACACACTGCGTCACTGCATCTCTCACCCGCAGGCACCAGCTCAGATACTGGCACTACGCGTTCTTTAGAGGCTTGTATAGTAGCGGGATCTGCAGAGTGTGAGGCACCGGGAATGAGTGGGCTACAGCAAGGCCAGGGTGAAAGGGTAGCTCGTGGGCCAGCTCCCTGGAGGGCAAGTTCGCGCGCGAGTTCTGCACAGATGAGGACCTCGATGGGGAGGCGTTCACAAGAAGGGTGATGGGCATGCACACGGAGATGATAGGTGCAATGGCAAGTGTGCCTGAGAGCCTCTTGGCAATGATAAGGAGCGTGGAGGCGTCCGCCTCCAACATTGCACAAGGCTTTGTGCACACCATGGAGCCCATCATTTCCAGTCTGCAAAGGATGGTAGACTCCCAGAGAGACCATGGCAACCCAGACCTGAGGCCATGTGTGATGGGTGATCTGGCAGCTTCCATTGCAGCACAGGCGGAAGTGACACAACGTCTTAGTGCTGTAATGCAGTTTATGCTTGGTGGCATCCAATTTCAGACTGCTCTCATGCAGTCTCAGCTTAATGCCACGCAAGCTCTGAATGCTGCCATCGTGGCTGGGTCTACCACCATCGACCAGGGATTTCACGGTGTCGCAGCAGGCCAGCAATCTGTGCTCCAACAGATTGTTATGGATGCTGAGGTGCTGCCCCAGGGGAGTGGCTGTGGGTCAGTGGAGCAGGAACCTGCCATCCTCTCTCAGGATGACAGCATTCCTGCTCCCACCACTGCCACTCCGCCATTGCCTTTGTCGCTGCCTGTCATCCAGCCAGCCCAGACTGCTGCCGCCCATGCTGAGGTGGTGCAGTCTACAGCCAGGCTTCCAGGTCCAGAGCTGGTTGAGGGCGTCCTGCAAGGCCATCTGAAATCTCCTGCACGGACACTCAGCAGCCTTCCACCAGCCCTGCTGCAGCCCTGGGCCAACAGTTCGTAGGAGCACTAGAGTAGGCAAAGGCACAGTAATGAGAGGCACTAAGGGATTGCACAAGGGTGAATAGTTAATATTTTTCGTATAAATATGTGTTCATTGATTTTTGATAAATGTTTTAATTCACTTACCATTCTTTTGTGGTGTCTGTCATTTCAGCTTTGCGGTGCGATACAGCCTGCGAGAGGGATGGAGTGATGGGGATGTGGTGAGCAAAGGGGATCTGGGATTTAAGTCATCTTGGTGTGAGGTTGGAGGTCTGTTTGGAGGAGGTGGCAGAGTTCTGTGACCACCTCCTTATACACAGCTCCTCGCTTAATTGAAGGTAGGAAAAGTGCTCTTGGAAGACCTTTGGAGGGTAAGGCCTCTTGGTGAGAGCCCTGATGTCCCTCCTCATCTCTCTGCGCACATGTTTCCATATTTCTCGCTGCCTATGCTCCCTCCACCGTAGATCCTGGAGGGCAAGGTGGCATGCCAATACAGCCCCCATTAACGCTACCAAGTGTAGCAGTTTGAATCTTTGAAGAATAAATATAGCTACTTTTTATTTTCCAGAAGACTCCTGATACAAGAACCTTAAAATTACTGAATGAAACTGTTGCAGTGGGTGAAACTAACAAAAAACAACTGAAACTGCACTAACCTGACAGCTGTGAGTGATTACTAACAATCCCTTTAAATAACATCCCTGGAGCTGGCTTTCCAGTGCTGCATGCCAGCTCTCCCTGTCGGTGTTTACTCCAGGCGCTGAGGTAGGTGACGAGAATCAATTTAGCAAATCAGGCGGTCAGTGAGCGTTGCACACTCACTGACGTCACGATCTACTTGGCATTGACGTTCCCGGCGATACCTCTTTCTGGTGGTGCTACCGGGGGGTGGGGGGGTGCGGATTTGGCGTGCGGTGCTGGATTTGCCTCGCCCCAGCGATACTGGTCTAGCGCCTCATTAGTGCCATCTACTGGTGCTAACGGGAGGCACTAAGGGGATGAATTTTTCCCCCTATATCTTTTGTTATCTAGGGAGCTCTAGTTCTGGATTCCCTTCCTTTCCCCCTGGTGGAAGTGTGTTTGGTCTGTACCCAAACTATCTCTTTGAAGTCCTCCCATTGCATATTTACTGTTTTACCTGCCAATCTTTGATTCCAATCCACCAGGACCAGATCCCCTTTCAACTCACTGAAATTAACCCTTCTCCAGTTGAGTATTCTAGTAAATTCAGTAGGTAATCCTGAACTCTCCATTTGAGTCCAAGCCAACTTTGAATCATTTTCCTCAGTCTAGATGTAGTCAATTGCCTCTTTTTTCATACATCATTTCAGTAATATCTACAAAAACTCACAAAGGCACAAATAGCACAATACTTAATCGGCAAATCATCTATATTGTTAATTCAGTATTGGTTTTATTTCTCCCTGTCACAAGGCATGAATACAGCTACACTAAAGCTTAGGATAATTCTTCCACAAAGGATGAGTCCCAACACTGAGGCTCTTTTGATGCTGCAGTTGGTTGCAGCACTCACTATACAATATATACAGCTCTGAACAAAATAGCTATGGCATTTTACAATGCATCTTGAAAATGAGGCTTTCTAAAACTTTTAAAGGCCCGTCAGAAAGCATATTGCAACAAAGATGCCTAATGTCACTATTGATTCTATTTACTACATCACAACTAACTTCATATTATATTCATTGTAATATCCAAGGTAAAATAGTTGTTCTCTTTACATGTGATTAAAATTGTATTCGTACTGAAAGGGTTCAAGGGAATTTTAACTTCTTTGTATAATATATTTATCATTAGCAATAAACGGGGTAAGTGATTCATGTACATATATATTCTCTGAGCTACGAAACGAGTGTCAGAAATTGTTGAATCTCAGTTGATCCAGTTTTCCTTTGGTTAGGTTAGTATATCTGGTTCTCAGGTCTTTTAGTGATGCATATTAAAAACTCTGCAGCAACGTGAAATGATTCCTATTTTATACATATCAACATTTTAGAAATGTGCAAGTAAAGTTGGCTATATTTTTATACAATTTCTGTAAAATTGGGTCTTAATTTTGGTGCCTTTTTATGCTTGTTGCCATTGTTTTCACATCTCTGCTACTTTTCATTATCATGTCAGAATGTTTTATACAAATGATCTGTTCAGTTATCAGTTCAACCCAAGTGACATTAATTTGTTGAGCTTGGTTGACTGAATTCTTTGTACATCTCAGCTTACGTTATCATAAATACCTGGCTCATAAATCTGTACCTACTGCCAAGCATTAATGCTGTCAGGCCAACTACATAAATCAGACATGCTCTTGTTCATGAGAAGAGACATTCTTTGCTGTGTGTGCTGTTGGGAATATAATATATCTCGCTGGTGAAAGTTACAAAAGTGTTCTAGAATGAAAAGTTTCACTTTCACGTCTGAGTTATCTCCAGTCACACAATGCTGCTGCCATTGAGCAATAATTGATGTGCAGTTGCAGTGGATAGCTGTGAAGGGGCCTTGCTAAAAATGGGTTGCAGAGTGCACAGCTGCCATATACTCTAGGGAGGCATAACTCTCGAGCTGTATTTCACTTTGCAATGGCTGTGCATCAACATGGACACCACACAGATGGTTTTGAAGAGAATTATGTTGAAAATTAGATCCATGTGATGTCACTTCAAAGTGATCTCACCACAGAGGAAATTAATAATTTTCTTATCAGAATTTTATGTAGCGATTAAATAACTCAATTTATAATTTATCTATATTACCATCCCTACAAATTGCATTTCTTCCAAAAGATTTACTCTGAACTTCACTGAAAACAATGAGGTTGGCTCATTCCATAAGGCACGGTCAGCTCGTTCAAATAAATGTTCAGTACTCTGGGCACACAGCGTATGTAGCAAAGGGATGCTTTGTCTGTAGCAGCCCTGCAAGTGCTTTTGGTCATCTTAAAGTTGCAGTGATATTGAGCGGTAAGAATGGATGTCTCAAACTGAGCATGATAAACAACACCTTTACCGGAAGTCAATTTTGGAGGTCTTGCTGCAGAAGGTGTTGGAGAGAAGGATGGAT